>JAAEAF010000693.1:0-271496 GCA_011037195.1 Triatoma infestans
TGTGTTGTCACTTTGTCTGAAAAACGCATCCTGAAGATGGGCGAACGCCCGAAACCGGTCGATGACCACAAAATGAAGCTGGCTACCACGGAAAATGTCTCTGATGCTTTCCAGCTCTGCGGAACCAACCACCACACAAGTTAGGGAGTTAATCCTTGAAGTAAATTAAAATAAAGACGAGAATTCTAGGGTATAAACTGATTATATTCTCTAAGCGCCTTCTCTCCAACTTCTTTCCAGTGCGGAGCAAATCAGAGAAACATCAGATTTCTTTTGTAGAAGTGGCCCGCATTTATGGACCTGTCCGGAAGATCGGACTCTAAGTTGAGTGTCGATAAAGAAGAGGTGATCTGATTTTGCGCGTCTCTGAACTTGACGTTGGGTGTCGATTAGTTTGACATAATGAACGATTCATTTTTCAAAATTACTAACTCCAGTTCCATTATTTTTTTTTTATGATTATATTATATTCATGAAATTTGCAAATTAAAAGAAGTAATACTGACCTATCCACAGCTATGGCCACAAGATGTAATATAGATGCTGTACAGCAAAGAACATCTGATGAAGTCCACATGTCGCACAGTTCTGGTCCTAAAATCCAACCACGGCTAATCTGAAACAATCAAATAAACAATCAAAAAATTTAATCACCAGCTTTATTGAACATTGTTTCTACACTGTTTTCTTCATCTCTACTTCTTATGTTTCGAATTAGACTAAATATAAATTTTACAAAAATGCTCACAAAAGCATAAATGCAATAAATATAGAATACCAATCAAACCAATGATCGGGTCAATGTATTTTACGTTCATTACAATGTATACAATTTTTAGAGTCAAAGCATCAGAACCTACGGTAAACAGAAAACCCTAAGGTTTCGGGTTTAAATCTACAGTTTGGTGTAAATCTACATTTCGCCCATTATTGAAACAGGCTTCTAGGATACTTATATACTATATTGTTAGAACAAGACTGGCAAGAAGCAGAGCAGGTAATGATGAAACAAAGCAGTAGAGAAATGGGGCCTAACTTTAATGTGGAAGCATATAGGTAGTGGGGTCTTACGTTTCCATTTTAGGCTTGTTTTTTGGCTGTTGGATGTCTCCCTACCACAGTTCTGTTGTTGCCAGAGTTACAGCCTTGTTTGGATCTGGAAAACCGTTGTAACTTTTCCTTATTCTCAGAGAGAAACAGTCATATTCTGAGTGCATCATCTCTATTTATGCAGTTTCCAATTTTAGAAAATCCAATTAAGCTTACATTTTGAGATGTGCACAAATTACATGATCATAATATTAGGGGGACTGGAAAGTAATGTTTTTTTACTTTCTCTTACTCCTAGTAACAGGAAGTATTGTAATCGTGTCAAATTTTCGATATTGAGTTTTCACCGGAAATATCCGTTTTGAGGTTCCCTGAGTCAAAAAAATTGGTTTTTAGCAAATGGTATGTGTGTGTGTGTGTGTGTTTGTGTGTATTATGTGAACAGCATCGCTCAAAACCGAAAAATCGTAGAAAGTTCAAACTTGATATTCCGTTTAGGTATCACCATTGGAAGTACCAATTTACTAGTTATTTTTTTTACGTTTTTTCGATTCTCAAAAATCGCTCCAACGGTTTTCTTCAAACTTCTTATATCAACTACACATACAAACAGCTACAACTTTTTAATTGAAACATTTCTCTGGGAAAATTATTTAAGGGCACTTATGGGGGAGGGTGGGGTTAGGTTTTCATCTAAAGTGCTATTTCAGTTTATTATACAATTCTATCATCTCAAATAATGTTAATTAAAATTAAATATTTTGTTAAAATTCCGAGTTTTGAAAAAATCGGATAACCGAAGTGCGTTTTACTTTACACTTACTAAATGATTTTTTCACTTTTTCGCGATTTTCTTAAACATGGCTCCGACGAGTTTCTTGAAACTTTTTATATAAACTAAATATACAAAGATCTACACCTTTTATTTAAAATATTTCTCTGGGAAAATTCATTTAAGGGCATTTTTGGGCAGGGGTGGGGTTACAACTTCCTCTAAAGTGGTATTACATAGTTTATGCAATTCTATCATCCAGACAAACTTAATTAGAAATAAATAGATGGCCTAAATTCCAAGTTTTAAGAAAATTCGTAAGCCGGAAATACGCTTTTACTGAACAGTTTTTTCAGTTTTCAACGAATTGCATGTAATTTGGTACACAAACTATAACCTTTGTCAATTATAATTTTGAGAACAGGAGTAAGAGAAAGTTGTGTGAGTGTTTCACACCAGATTTTTTACATTAAATTCAAACAGATGAATTTTTTATAAGTTTTTATTTTTAATCAATGATGTAATACCCTCGTTATCAACAACCTTGTGCCATCTAGTGTGCTAATTTTCAATGCCGGATCGATAAAAATCAATTAGTTTTTGAGCAAAATGTCTGGAGATGGCATTTTGGACATCATTTTCTTTTATCATTCTCAAATTTTGTTCCAGCTCGAAAATGTTGTAGCGATCGGAATAAATGGAAATCCGATGGCACAATATGGGGCGAGTATGGTGAGTGAGGCAATATCTCCCACCCCAATTCATTAATTTTTTCCAGTGTTCGTCTTGTGCAGTACGGTCTTGCATTATCGTGTTGCAGAATAACGCCTTTTCTTTTGACAACCGCTAGGCCCTTTCAATCACATAAAGATTGATTTACTCAATCCAATTGTTCACAGTAAAGGTCTACATTCACAGTTTGTGCAGGTTTTAGCGCTTCAAAATGAAGATTCCGCAAATACTCCACCAAAAGCACAAAAGCGCTTTTTGGGGTGCAAACCTGACTTAGATGTACTTCGTGGCAATTCATTCGGAGAGAGCCACTGCCATTTGCGTTTTAGATTATTATAGTGGTCCAATTTTTCATCTCCAGTGATCAAGCGATCAAAAACGCTTCTGTATTGTGCCGCTGAAGCAATAAAGTGCATGTGGTGGACCGGTTAGCTTTGTTTTGTTCGATCAGATTATGTGGGACCCAAATACCTGCTCTGCTTACTTTACCAATCTGCTGCAATGTTCTTGGATGGTGGACCAAGGTTGGTTAAGAGTGTTTGACAGTTCCCTCGATTGTCTGACATGGATTTGTCTTCCACTTCCGCCTTTAACATATCACTGTCTAAAGTTGTTGGGCTTCCTGATCGATCATCATCATCATTATAATCATGCGCCTCTTCTATCGCCTTAGCGGTGTGAGGCTCCCTTCATCTTGTACCTTTTCCTCCACCCCTCTCTGTCCACCACCAATGCTCTCCTATTCTCCCCACGCAATTCCTCTTTTCCCGCACGCCTCTTTTACACCCTTCCCACATGCATCGGGTCTACCTCTACCTGAGCTTCATATGCCATTCTAGCCGCTCTGTCGGAATCCATCCGTAGAACATGCCCGAACCAGCGCAGCCTATTTTTTTCTATTATTTCTTCTGCTGGCTGTATATTCAAGTTGGATCTTATTGTGGCATTACGAACCCTGTCCCTTATTGTGTTCCCTTCTATCTTCCTCAAATACCTCATCCCAGTTGCCTGTATTCAACTTTTATGCTTCTTGGTCAGTGTTCAGAACTCCGATGAGTAAGTGAGTATAGGGAGCAATGTCGACCTATAGACTGAAAGCTTGATTTTCTTATACACCTCCCTGTTACTGAAGAAACCCTTCCTGACCGCGCTAAACATCCTACCTGCGGCACCTGTCTTTCCCTAATTTCGTCGTCCAGCATCCATTCTCGCTTAGATGCGCACCTAGGTACTTGAACATCGTGAACTGTTCTAGCTTTTCTTCTCCTCTTCCTGATCGATAAGAGTCGAAAAGATCAAAACTACCGGATTTGAACTTAGAAAACCAACTTTGGCATTTGCGAACGTCTAATGCATTTGGATAAACATTGCAAATGTTTTTGGTAGCAACTGTTGCGTTATTACCCTTGTGAAACTCAAAAACCATACAATGCCGGATATGTACCTCTTCTGGTATTTGTCTGACCATTTCACCATAAATTGCAAAAAAATGTTTAAGATTTAATTATTTACGAGTAAACAAGTCACTGTAACCTTAAAATTCTTTGGCACGACTTTGCAGTACACAATGAGCTGATAAATGACAAACGAATATCGACATGCGCAGAAACGACATTACTTTCCGGTCCACCTAATATTTCCATCGTAAAAAACAAAAGAATTTAAACTAATTTCTGTTAAATGAATGAGTTGAAGAGAAAACCTTTTCTATATATTTGCTTTCTCAAAGAAAAAGTAGAGAAGAGAATAAAAAAAAAAAGTGGTGCAATAAAACACTGCTGGCAATAATTCTAAAAAGGTAATCACATGAATTATAAAAGCAACAGAGGTGGGGGTGGGGGGATAAACGGTGGCCATTATTTTGTAAACAATAATAGTACATTCTAAGAAAAGAGACGATACTCATAATGTTAGGTTAACTGCATCATAAAGCATCAAAACAACCGGGAGAAAATAAATGGATATATAAATAAAGGGGAAGAAAATAAAAGAGTGACAGGGGAAATTGTAACAAAGAGACAGCGGAGCAAGAAAACTAAAATGGCAACTAGAAGAAAGAAAATCTAGAAGATGATCCTTAACGTAAGATATATTCTTGAAGAAGAGGTGTCCTCTGGAGTATTTATACAATTACTCTCTCACTATAAGATGACAACTTACAGAACAACCAAATACTTAACTCTTTCGTCCATTTCTAGAACGTTCCTTTTTATTCTCACCTAACAATTTTATTTGTTACAATTGTGATATATTACCACTGGTGCTCTTAAACACTCTTCATTATGGATGAAGAGTTTGGCTTTTAACATTTTGGTTTTATTATTCTCAATCCGCTCGAAATGTCTTTAATTAGGTTACGCTAATGTCAAACATCGTCACCGCTTTTCCAAAAAAGAAATGCATTATAAGCCGTTTAGCAGAGCTACAGTGAAAATATTGCTGGTATCTTTTTCAGTCACTTCTCTTTCTCCTAGGTGTAGTTTTCAGGAGAGTTTTTTTTTAAATAAGTAGGTTATGCCAGTCTTAGGAGGAGAGGGGAGGCATCCTCACTGGGGGTTAGGGAATGGTTATCCTCACCTTTGGGGTCCCTCATCGGGCACCTCCCTAGAGATGGCATGATTAAGAAATACATCTTCACTAAAAATTTTTCGTTGAAGCTGGGCACCAAAAGTGGGTGGAGCGAAAGATCCGCTCTGAGGGGCATTAAGGAACACGCCATTAATGGGAAAATGGTGGGTCTAAGATCCTAGAGGGGACTGGGGCGGGGATGGTTGGTCCAAGGATCAAGCACTAGGAACCCATGGGTAAATTTCCCAGCATCTTCCAGGCGGAGATATACGCTATTGGAAGATGTGTACAATTTAACCTCGACATGGGATATAGTGTAATGACATGGCAAGGTCATAGCAATGTCAAACCTTCACAACACATAACAAAAAGAAAGAATAATTTATAACTAGTGGCCTAGCCGGCCGCTGTCTTCAAGACAAGGCCGCGGCCAAACAAACAAAACCAAGGGTCAATACTTTACATCAAAGCAAGCACCGATAAGCTGGCCACTGACCTAAATCGCTGGTCACCGAACTAACCAAGGTCGCACAAGGTCGCCCACTAGGACAGATGTCTTGGTGTGAGTGTTGCTAACACTGATATAAACTTCGCCCCATTGGAAGAGGGGATGATTATACTTCAGTACGTCTTCAAGATCATTATACGAGCAGCAGTCCGCGTCCCTATACAGTTTTTATTTATACTTATTTCCTTAGTTGTGCATCTTAGTTCATTTATTTTAATCATTCTAAATTATTAGTTATTTGTCTCCTATTTATTTCTAAGTATTTCTTGTTAATAGTTCACATTTAAATTATTATACAAATACAGTCTATTTTTATAAATTCTGTGTTAATAATTCGAGCACTAACTTCCAAAAATGTCTAAACTAACTTCCGCTCTCTTCAAGACATCTACTACATACCTCAGGAATCACAATAAACATTCCACTACATAGGAACCAGGAGATTGTTATCCTTTCCGATAGTCAAGCAGCCATTAGAGCATTGAGTGCATCAGTTATCAACTCTAAAATGGTCTGGAATGCCTAGATAAACTTAATAACCTGGGCAGGAGGAACAAAGTTGTGCTTTGGTGGGTGCCGGGGTATGTTGACATTGAAGGGAATGAGGTGGCCGACGCCCTGACCAAGATAGGCGCTACGACCCCGCTTCTAGGGCCGGAACCTTTTTGTGGGGTTAGCGACCAGTTTCTATTGGAGGATTGGAAGGAAGAGGAGACGAGGAGATCTCAACTCTGGTACTCCCTCCCCGGTTTGCGGCAGGCCAAGATCTGCTTGAGAAATTATAACCGTCGGAGATCGGAGGCCTGCATTGAATTGAGCAAGAACAAGCTCCACGTTCTTACGGGTTTCCTCACGGGGCATTGCCGACTTAGAGGACACCTGGAAGCTGGGTTTGGAAAGTGATAGCTCATGCAGATTCTGTGGGGAGCTGGAGGAAACTCCATTACAAGTCTCCTAACAGACTGCGAGGCTGCCACTGAGAGAAAGTTCAAGAACCTGGGTAGCTACCAGGTGGAGGAGGGGGATATACCCTCTCTAGAGCCTGTCATGATACTGGGATTTCTTAGGGATCTCAGGCTGATGGAGGGTTTGTAGAACGGATGTTCAGCTGGGACATCTGTTCGGGTGCTGTGGGCAAGCCTGCGGCACCCAGGAGGCATAGCACAATAGACCGGGAAAAGGTCGCAGTGCATTGGCCCGCCGCTTCAAAAAAAAAAAAAAAAATATGCCAGTCTAAGCACTAATAAGAATTGTATGTTTGAAGAAAATTTGCCATTTCACAGTATGAGAAAGCCGTGTGAGTGTTTCACACCACATTTATTTTTTAGGTTGATACGAGAAACTAGATTTTGATTGAATCCAGCTCATGCATAGATTTCCATTTTAATAGTACTCTTTCAAAATCTTGTGGACTACGCCACCTACATAAGATTAAGGACATGTAATTAATAGCTACAAACTTCCGATCTAAGTAAAGTTTTTTAATTGAAAATTATGAATTCCTTGGGTAAATTTTTATGGGTGTTTAACATCAATTTTATTTTGTCTCACAAGTATAAACGGCGAAATACAAAATGGAGGACTTACATTGGATCCTTGTATTTTTGCCTAATTCTGTTTTACCTTCTTTTTTCAATAATGGAATGAATATTCTGTTTTTTTTCTTTATACCTCACAATAAGCATATATAATTATTACTATAAGTACATAATACTAAATATTATGGTTAGGAATAACTTGATTTTTTGCATTTTTTTTTTTTATCAAAAATTTTTGTTACACAATTTGATAATTTATAAAATACGTACGAAGGGCAAATTAGTAAAAACAGTCTAAACTAGATTTTTCATAGAAATAATTAGCTATACATAATTAGCCAATCACAGTGCATAAATAAAGATGAGAAATATTGGCGTGGTCAACATGATAATTCTAAATTTCTGATTGGCCTAACATATATGCCCAAATTTGACACCTTCACTTCTACTTTGTGATTGGCTAGTTTCTCGCAACAACCTAGAAAAAAATCTAGTGTGAAATACTTACACGCTTTTCTCTCTCTTCTGCGAAACGACAAATTTTCTTCAATCTCACAATACTTATTACTGTTTCAAACCGTCGGCATTTTTATGGAGGAAATACAAAAAAATGAAAAACCTATTTAGTAAAGTCGCACTTCCTGTCAACCGATGTTTTTCAAACTTTAGGCGCGTTAACATCTATGGTCATTAACACCTGGTCCCTTCTCAGTGCTCTGCCGGCCTCCGGACAGTGTTCTCTCGCTACTGACAACATTGTCTATCACCGAACAGTGAGCTGTAGACGCTCATAGGAAGAAAAAATCTAAGGGTAGCACTGGACTCGAATCCGGGGCGTCCGCTTGGGAGTCCAACGCGCTAACCACTTAGCTATTATTCCCCCATCCCCTAATTAGGAATTTCGGCAACCTATATAATTCTAATTATTATTATTTAATAGACAGAATTCTATAGCACATTGTTTGTACAACTGAAAAAGCACATTAGAGAAGAGATTACAGCGACAAACCAAATCGATGTGGCTGCTCAATTTCATTGAGTTGCTAAAAAAAAAACACAGATTACTAATCTATCTTCATGAGACAATCTCAAGTCCAAAAGACACAAAAGTTACAAAACTAAAGTAAATAGTGCAAATAATACGCGAAATAAGAATGAAACATACACAAACTCAATACATAGGGCATTAAATAAGACTATTTCGATAACCAATTTCTCAATGACCGTAGATGTGGTTATGGAGGATTCCCAAGCAATCCTAGATAATTTGCTCCGCCAGGCGGGTCAAATTCCCTTTGTCAATGCCGACATTATCAACAAATTGGTATGGCAGAGCCGAACCATAGACCGTGAACTGCAAAGTGCCTTTTTCCAAATTCTTGTAGGAACTTTTCTTGGAGAAAGTTAACGCACTTCTCATAAATCGCTCTCTTTTCTTCATTAATCCGCTTGGCCTGGTCTGGATCGCTGCTCTCATACCTAACCGTAGGGTCGACAACTAACGCAGATGGACTGTCTTTATCAAACGCTTACTATATCTGCGTATCTTGAGATGCCGTCCGTGTCAACATAGTAGACCTCCTCATAGCATCCCCCTCCCCCTCCCCCTAAAGTGTCCTTAAATGAATTTTCCCCCGAGAAAGGCTATAAATTAAAGTTGTAGCTCTTTGTATGTGTAGTTAATATATACAGTTTAAAGAAAATCTTTGGAACTGTTTTAGAGAAAATTACAAAAAAACTGAAAAAATTCAGTAAAATGGCATTTCCGGTTGATGGTTTTTGCACGAAATCTTCATATCTGATGAGTTGGTAGAACCTAAACGGAATATTAACTTTAAGTTTCTTGCAACTTTTCCTTTTTGAGATATGCTTTTTCCACACAAACACACACACACACACCGGCACACAAGTAGAGCACTTTCTAAAACAAAAAAAAACAACACTTTTTGAGACACAGAGGTCCTAAAACATGTATTTCAGGTGAAAACTGAATTTCGAAAATCTGGAACAATCGCTATATTTCCTCTTGCGATCTATTTAGTAAGAGAAAGTAAAAATAATTTGAGAATAAGTTAGTTTTTCCAATAGTAGCCTTAGATCACAAAAAATTTTTTAATTTTTCTTTTAATTATATTATTTGTATTGTTTTCTACCATTAGTCTACAATAAAAAAAAAAAAAAAAACCTTTCGACTCACATAGACGCAAACACAATGCCAAAACTTCCAGTGTTTTAGAAAACTTCTATCAATTTTACTTACCATTTACCAGTTTTACCTTTCTCCTCAAACAAATAGCCTCCTTGCTAAAGTTTACAAAGTAAGAAGTTACAAGAAGAAGTCTTCTAGGTGGTAAATAGTTTAGAAATCTTACATAAAAACTTCTATTCTTCTATCAACTTTTCTATTCAAATTGACAACAACTTTGATATAAGAATTTCCATTGATGGATTTAAACAAAGAAAAAGTTTTGTGAGTTTTCTTTTTATTTTTGAAATGGACTTTTCACCGGGAAAATATTTTTAGAGATTCCCTGAAGGAGAAAAATGTTGGGTAGCTTAAACTTACTATTCCGTTTAGGTACCATTACCGCAAGTAAGTTTCAGTCAAAAACCAACAACTTAACTAATTCTATTTTCTGTGTTTTTCCCGAAAACATTTCCAATGGAGTTTTCTTTCGGTTTCATTTGTCAAACCGACAAATAAGTATTAAGAACGACAAATATATTTGAGCAAAGGCAGAAAATCACCAACGAGATATAGCTCATAAATACGAGGGTGGTTTGAAAAGTTCTCGGAATCACCGCTAGATGTCAGTGCTAGAGCAACGAGGTTCCCGCGCAATAATCACACATCCTTTGTAAGTGAACACATGGCGCGTCAGTGCTCTTGCTGCAGGAGAGTGGTAGTGACGACTCTTTGTTGTTGTTCCCGCGTAGTGATTTATGACAATGGAAAAAACTGAGATTCGAGCAGTGATTAAGTACTTTGTAAAGAAAGGTATGAAAGCAAAGGAAATTCATGCCGACTTTCAGAACACACTGGGGGACTCTGCTCCTTCATATTCAACTGTTGCCAAGTGGACCAGCGAGTTTAAATTTGGTCGGGAGAGCTTAGATGATGATCCGCGTAATGGACGGCCAAAAATGCTACGACCCCAGAATTTATCGCAAAAGTGCATAAAATGGTCATGAGTATCGTCGACTGAAAGTGCGAGAGATTATTGAAGCTATAAGGATGTCATCTGAACGGGTATATCACATTTTAACCGAAGAATTGGGAATAAAAAAATTATCGGCAAGATGGGTGCCGCGGCTCTTGACATTGGACCATAAACGCACCAGTTTGGAAATGTCCGAACAAAGTCTGGCCCGTTTTCAGCGCAACCAACAAGATTTTTTTCGCCGGTTTGTGACTACAGATGAAACTTGGGTCCACTACTATACCCCAGAGACAAAACAGCAGTCAAAGCAGTGGAAACATGCTGAGTCACCACCACCAACGAAAGCAAAGGCAGTACGTTCGGCCGGAAAGGTCATGGCCTCAGTTTTCTGGGATGCAAAAGGCATTCTGCTGATAGATTATCTTCCTACTGGCCAAACAATTACGGGGCAATACTATGCAAACCTCCTAGACCAACTACAGGAAAAGATACGCGAAAAAAGGCCTGGTTTGGCAAGGAAGAAAGTCATCTTTCATCAGGATAAGCCCGCCCGCACACAAGTGTTATTGCCATGGCAAAACTTCATGAACTGAGGTACGAATTGTTGCCACATCCACCTTATTCACCTGATTTGGCACCATCAGACTTTCATCTCTTCCCCAAGCTGAAAATTTTCCTCGGTGGACGGAGATTTCCTACAACGGAAGAACTGACCGCCGAATTGAAGAGGTACTTTGCAGGCCTGGAGGAATCTCATTTTCGAGATGGGATAAAGGCATTGGAACGTCGCTGGACCAAATGCATTAGTCTACAGGAAGACTATGCTGAAAAATAAAAGCAGTTCCACCGAGGTAAGACACTTCTTTCTAGTACATTCCGAGAACTTTTCAAACCACCCTCGTATTTAAATGAAAGACAAATTTATGTAATTCCAACGATATCGCATGCGCATAACGTACTTTATGTGTTAAGGTGGCTAAAGACTATGCATGTTTAAACTCTTGACGCCTTTTTGTCTCCCAATGTATACTTTTTGTAACACATATGTCACTTTCGGCCGTTTTCGTAATTACGATAACTTCCGATTGTCATTGTCCGGTTTCCCCTCCAATCTGTTAGTTCTGTACTAGTTCTGTTCGAAAACTGTTGTACCATACGCTCGTACACGCACGGAAGTGCTCTCTATTTTCCACCGTGCTACCCCGCATGTTAAGTGCATTTCGTTTTCTCTCTGTTAGTTTACCGCAAAGTATACGAGCGTCTCGTTTCTCGCCTCTTTCGTTACACCGCATTTTCACGGGTACGCAGTTTTCCGTTATTCTCGTTACACCGCATGTTCTCCGCTTAAGTACAGTACATCATACAAAGGAATCTACTTATGCCTACTTGGCCTTCAATCTGCTCGCCTTTTAGACTGGAGGACGCCAACTACGTTCACAAAGGTATCTGGGGCCAGGGGGAGTGGGGGAGTCGACTCTCTTTTCGTTTTGGGATCCCTTTCCTTGGAGCGTTGTTAAGCCAGTGTCCACATCTTACAAGGTAAGCGTTCTATTATTCATTCTTATTTGAATTAGTATTCTCTGTTTCCCCGCATTAAGAACTTCACCCTATCAAATACAGTCCACTTACCGCTTTGTTTGACAAGATCAGACAATGCATGTATTCGCGATTCGTGATGCGTGAATCGCGGGCAGTTCACGAATAGTGTGGAGGGTCTTGTTTGTTAAAAATCGATTCGTAAACAACATGATTCCTGTGTGCACAGTAATTCGTTCTAAAGAGCGGTAAATTGACGAATATCAAAGGCTGCGCATCAGCATGAACCGCTGATTCGCCAAAGTTCGGGCTGTGTTCGCAGTTAATTCGTCCATTCGTAGTGCGCGCTAGTTTGTTCGAGGGGCTTATGTTTACATTTAATTCCGCGTTCTTTTTTTTTAAGGATAATTAATAACGATGGCCGAAGAAGATAACAGGCAAGAATACGAGTGGTCTGATGTACGGTTCTTCATATAGAACTGACTCCAGAGAATGAATCGTATTAACTTGATAATTACCTGTCTCTATTTTTGAATAGTGATACACTCCACCATCTCTTTCCGTTTGTTTAAAAACTTCTTCATTTTTTGCGCCATGATTATAAAAACAGCACTAGCTATTGCCAGATCATGTCACTCTCCACATTTTCAGAGTAGAAATGTACATACAATTAAAAAATAATATACATGTACCTACTGAAATAATTAATATATAGGCTTTGCTCGTGCTCACAAATTTCTGTGAACTAATTTGAAACTGCGAACGAACATGGATAAATCACGCATACGAATCTTGAACAAACGCATAGTCTGTATGGTCTGTTTGCGAATTACTACGAACTGGACGAATCAGGCATCGCGCATCACGAATCGCGAATACATGCATAGTCTGTAGCCTACTTAAGGAGAGAGGACGTCCTGGATGAAGCTTATTCTCCAGGCTCATGTCACACTCTTTAAATTTTTTTAACCATGATCTGTACAGGGCCTTCCCTCTCTACTTCATTAATTTCGAAAGCGGCCTCGAAAAATGAATCTGTTGTTGCATTTATGAGGTTACGGTTGCATTGCTTAAAACATTTAATCTAAGTGCAGTAAATAAATTGATAAGAGAGTTTATGTTTACATAATTTTTTGCGAATATACGAGGGTCATTCAGAACAAAGACAAATGGAAACAGTTTTGTTAACGGCAGAATTCCCCGCCTAATTTTTCAGTAATTTCAAGTATTGATTTCGAATTGTGTATGGCCCGAGCGTTGTCCTCTAGTAAGGATGTTTCTTCTTCTATGCAAATCACATCGCAGACATTTTTCTTCTATTTTAACTTTATGAATGCGAGTAACAATGCGAGATGCAAGGATGAGATTGAAACTTCGATTGAACAGATTCCAAATCAGACACTTTGTTTCATCAATTTTTGAACTGATCAAGCCACTTGAAGAAGTTCACACGATTCATATGTATTTCTTAAGCATTCGGAGTAAATTTCAAATGGCCCCACTTTCTCCAAAACCAGAAATCTTATTACTGAACGCTGTTCTTCTAAAGATAGTTGTTTTCTAGAGGTCTTTCCAGATTTGATCGAGTAAGAGAGGTTACGTGTACTGAAAAAATTTATTGTTACTCTTCTATAGAATGAATTTTGATTAGAAAAGAAATAAAATTAAAGTCTTTGTAAGTCAATGGTTTGGTATACATTGATGTTTCGCCCATATTGTAATAGTCTTCTTCAAATATAATTGATTATATAGGTGTGACATACTTCATTCAATCCGATGGCCTAGTGTTTTGCAAGTTAGTAATTGCGGAAGCTTGAAAGATCACAGTGAAAGATGTCACTAATTATTTTTAAATACGAACATCAACCAATGCGAGCTCATATGACGAAGTTGAAACCTCTTATACATTTATTATAACCTCCTGTAATAATATTTGAATGTAATACTGTTATTCGTAGATTAACTGAACTAATTATTTAGTTAGGGCTTTAGTTCGAATTTTAGAATGGATTTTGAATTTTTTGTGCAGATTAATATCATTGTAGGGGCAATATCAGTGTGGTGAAGCAGTTGCTAAACATTTCTATTCAAAATATCTGATCAGCAGTTGGACGTGCAGCTTGTGGAAAAAAATCTAATGTGTAAGATTCACCCAACTTTTCTTATTGCAGTCAAGCCAAATTTACAATTCCAGTCAACTAATTTTCTTCAAACTTGGCATTTTTAGAACATATACATAATACTCTTTAATGTCCTATATATGTACGTGGTAGTACACACTACATTGAATTAGCTTACTTTAAAGATACGTCTAATCTATTAAGTCTTTAGAGAGAAATTCGTCACATCTCCACCACTTACAAGTTAATTTTCTTACAAAAAGTTTCCAATGAAAATCTAAGGGCTATAAATGTATTGTTAGTTTACAAGATTAAAGTCCTGTTTATGTTTGATAGAATATGTATAGAAATACCTATAAATTTAAAGAAAATGTTTGGAGATATTTCGAAGAAATCGCCAGAAAAAAAAATGAAACAACCACACATACAGTAAGGTCGCACTTGCTTTTGTTAGAAAACTTTATCCTGCATGTCCTGATAATTTGTTAACGGAACGCCATGTTTTAGCTTCCTACGGTTATTCGTTTTTAAATTATGCGATCGCAGTACTTTCTCTCAGCAGTAAGGGAAAATAATACTTTGCTTTTTTTTTGTGTTATAAAAAAAAACTGAACCTGACCTAGTAGAAATAAAAAAAATTATCACTATTTTCAAATGAGGGATGCTTTATGCGGGCAAGTTCTAAAAATAATGGAAAGGAAATTGCAATAATTAATAAATATATCAAAAAAAGGAGTCATTGTATTTGACAACTGATTAACATGATTAAATAAATTTCTTTTTATGAGCAGTTTGATAGAGAACATTACAAAATTATTAAAAAAGAATAAAAAGAGAGAGAGAGAAAAAAAGCGACCTGTTAAAGAATAAAGTTACGACAAGAAGCGGTAAATACTAACAGTTATTATAAATAATGATTATTACCTCTTTAATCTGTCTACTACTTACACCACCTATCGTCTATAGTATATAACATCGTAACATACTCTTTTGCCGACCTAATTTTTATACTTTCTCTTACTATTACAAGAGGAAGTACTTAACAACATGCTATTGGTACGTATATTTGTATAAACAAAAAAAATAAAAATTACAGAAAACTCAACCTGTTTTGTTTTTAAATTTCACTTGCCTAAACTTCTTTGGTCATTGGGGCAGGGAGCCTTCTCAGTGCATTGCTGGCTTCCGGACAGTGAGTTGTAGAGGCTCCTAGAAAGAGAAAATCTAAGGACTGCCTGCGTTGTAGTTCAGCGCACTACCATTGAGCTAACCATTTTCTTTGATAACCATTAATATACCACCAGTTTTGGAAAAAATCCATAAAACAGGAAGAGCGATCTTATTGACTGATTTTTTCCAGTTTTTCGCGATTTTCTTTGAACTTGGTATAACCTACCAAGGTATAACCTATAGAACTTTTATATCAAACATTATTCTGTAAAAAATTATTTGAGTGGTTCTGGGTAATTTAGGCATTAGGCTTCTCTTTGTGATGCCATACAACCGAAGTATCAACTGGTGGTAGATAAGGGAACTAAACATTTAGTAAAAATTTCGAGTTTAAGAAACAATTGCGATAATTGCAAGCCTTTGAAATTGATGTACCAAAAAAAAAAGAAGTCGAATAAAAAACAACGCCAACCTTTACATTATCCCAAAGCCATTCTGGATCTTATAGCTACCCCTAAAGTTCGGGACCTTACTACTGCATAGCCAATGCCCGGACAATGTTCTCTCATTACAGAAAACATTACCTTTCACCAGTCAGTGAGCCTTCAAGAGTGAGAATCCTAAGGATAGTACTGGTGGATTCTATCCTTGGGACCTTCACGTTGCAAGTCCAATGTGCTACTACTACTGATCTAATCTAACCCCTAAATAATTCCTTAATTGAAGCAAAGTGAAGGTAACTACCAGGTTTTGAAGTTAGAATTAGTTATCAAACATAAAAATAGCTATTTTCAGTTTAAAAAAAGTTAAAAATATTTTTACTTTTTGCAGATTCAAAAGTACATAAATGAAAAAATTTCATATAAATGAATAACTTAAAGAACGCTGAGAAAAAACAGTTATATATAAATAATAATAATAATTATACGTATAAATAACATAAAGTTGGATTATATATTGATATTATATTATTTAATATGTTAAATAGAATTATCTTAATGGCTTAAGTTTCACATTGAGAAAATCCAAAAAAGAATCGTTAATAAGCCTGGCTTAGATAAACTGGTGAGTATATTATTTTTCATTAATTCATCAACATCAACAAAAATGTTTGTATTCTTTATGGAAAAAGGCATTTGTAAAAAAACAAAGTCCTGATAAGCCTAAAAACCAGCAAAATAAGAACTAGTTAAAAATAAAAATATATATTACAATCTTTTGAATAGCCTAAATCCTTAATAGAAAAAACACCGAAATAAATAGAGAACTTTTATGGCTTTTTATAAAACTATAAACAAAAGGTTTAATAAGATAACCATTCGAATAAAGTAATCTAATTGAAATAATTGTTCATTAAACTTAAACAATGCATTAAATAATAATAAACAAATAATTATATCATAAAAGTTTAGATTGGGGCAGATAGGAAATTATTAACAGCCTATAAAGTATAAATTTCGAAAATAATAAGCATCAAAAATAGAAAAATGTCTATAACTTACGATAGCTACAAGGAGATAGAGGTGCTTCATGGTTGCTGTAAGTTGGCTATGACGAACACAAACTAACTGAAATGTGAATGTAGACTGGAACCAAGTCTGGAACAATCGGCCGGTACTACTCCCGCCCTTCTTCGCTAACCCGTACTGTCACATCTCTCTGCACTGTAAACATTTCCTGGAGAAGGGAGGAAGAAATCTTGAAATGCATACTTATTATTAATTATTGACCTTTAAAAAATTGACCATCCTAATTTCTGTTTAAATCATAATTAAATATTTAAAAAAAAAGAAGAAGAAAAATGGTCTTTAAATTTATTGTTACAATTTACAAAAAAAATGACCTATCGAAGCTGTGAAAATTGAATAGCATGTTTAAATGATTTAATACAATGTGCGGAAAGATCTAGGATTTAAGTGGAGATGTATTGCTTATTCATCAGCAACTTCTTCACTATTTTGTATATTAATTTATCCTACTTATCTATTTCTCATTTACTTTTTGGTTTATTAATTTTTCATTGCAATGTATGAACAAAATAAGATGAATCAGATTTTCGAAATGGAGATCACACAGAGTCACAATTTTTGGTCTTTTGGACAATGTTTTACTTATTATATCATCTGTTATCGATATGATTTGGATAAAAATAATCTGTACACACAGATTTAAGTGATAAATTTTCTTCAAACTTATTATTTTTTATAAAATGTTTGTTTGTCATCAATTTCATAACGATTGGAGAATCTAAACTTAAGAAAGTAACTTTTTTTTTTCTTTTTTTTTTTTGAGGAAATTTACTGAATGTTATTTTTTCAGCTTTTCTAATTTTCTCAAAAACGGCTCCGACGATTTTCTATTAACCACCGTATACTATCTACTCCTATCACTTTTATTTGCAACATTTCCCCGGGAAAATTAATTTCTTAGGGGTTCTGGGGGAAACAGAAAAGCTATGCTTTCTTCTGAAGTACCATTTTAGTATAAAATATATTATAGTAGCTACACAATATTAATTTACATTGGAAACATTGCTAGAATTTCAAATTTGAAAAAATCGGTTAACCGTAAGAGAGCTTTTAATATATTATAGGTTTTTGCTTTTTGGAATTTTTTCGGAATGATTTCTTTTATGCTTGTGCGGAATTTATGGCGTTTATTTCAAATGTTATTTGAAAGTGGGTGTGATAATATGTAATGATCACTTCTCTACATGCCAAGATTAGTAGGTTGGTACTTGTCCTCCTACCAACTCCTCTATATTTATGCTAGAACAGAAATGTAAAATTTGAGTTTAATGAAAATTTAAATATATTTGAGTTTATATTTAAATTTATTAAAAGGATTAAGAGAAAGTCGTGTGAACGTTTTACACCAGATTATTTAAAATTATTTTATCTGTCTCATCTCCATAGGGAGATATGGACAAGCGCTTCTTCAGGAATTTTGGTCTCCTAACAGTAACAAAATGAATGTCTTTTATATCTAGGCAGAGGTTGTTGATGTGATACCTACTTGGGTTTAGTGCACCCACAGGCAACTAAATCATTATAGCTCACCATAAACACAAAATCACCCACATACACACTTAACAAGTGCACATTACCTTCTATGTACAAACATTAACACCCAAGAACAACAAAAGATCTAGGTCACAGTACATTTGGCTTTATAACCATTTCTACGCATCTAACGTCGTAGTTGTTTCTTATCAAATTTCTTAATCAAAGAAAGACTATTTTATACGTACAACATGATACGCTAAATCTTTTTAACTCTAATTTTTCACCCTGAACGCCAATGTATTCATCTTCCTGAAATTGTTAAATTTTTTATTTACTTTACAATTTCATTTACTTGTTTTTTTTTTTTTGTGATATCTTCAAATTTTTTAAACAGAACACTTTCGCCATTATTACATTTCAAGAATGTGAATGACTTAATTTCCATAATATGATGCATGTTAATTGCAATCTCTTAAAAAGAAAGTTCCATAATTCCATAACTTTTTATTTTCACGTTTTTATATATTATATACACGTGTAAATATATATATATACAAATGAATCTTTGATTTATTTAAACATGACGTTTAATGAGTTCACTTGTAAACTCGGATATTTATGAATATATTTCCATATCGTAATAATTGATGTAGAAAATTCATTACACAATATAACTTCCATCTGCTGCTGATCTTTTATTTACATTCTCTTACTGCAGCTAGTAACAGGAGGTATTTTTTGCTTAATATTTTGTCCCTTAAATGTTAAATATGTATAAATAGTTGTCTGAATTCAAGATGTAGGACGACACTCTTAGATTAAAATGAGATGTAATAAAATAAAAGGAGTAAGAGAAACTTGGAAAATAACTTATCTACAAAAGTTAGCAAAGAGAGCTAGAGGGCAGGGACAGAAGACAGTCAAATATAATAGTGAGCTGTTGAAACTGCCGGAATATGAAGAGAGAGATTCAAGGAGAGAGTGCACCAGTGTCTGCATGAGAAAAGTGGCGTCAGCCGAGGGGTTATAAACTATGATTGGGATGCGATTAAGATGTCTATAAAGAATATCGCCGATGAAGACCTGGGTGTAAGACATAGTGGTAGAAGAAATGATTGGTTCGACGAAGAATGTGAAAGAGCCCTGAAAGATAGGAATGAAGCTAGAATAAAGGTGTTAAAGAGGAACACGAGACAGGCTAGAGAAGAATATAAAACCAAAAGCAAGGTAGCTAGAGGTATTTGTAGAAAGAAAAAAAGGGCATTGGAAAAAGAAAAGCTGGATGATCTGCAAATACAATTTGATTCTAAACAAACTATGAAGTTATTTGAATCGAGGCGTGCGAGATTTTTAGGTCGGGTTTCTGCCAAGGACAAATTGTTGTAAGGATAGAGAGGGGAATTTTGGTTGGGGGGACAGAGAAGATAGTGGAAGCATGGAAGAAACATTTCGAGGATCTTTTGAATAGCAGTGACCATGCAGAGGGACAAATAAGAGTAGCAGCAGGATTAGGAGAGGCTGATCACGATGAACTGGAACCTCCAGATATGGAAGAATTTCTACAAGTGATAAAAATCACTCAAAAATAATAAATCCCCAGGCTGTGGCAGCATCGATGCGGAAATGCTCAAATATGGAAGTGAAGATCTTCAGAAGCAAATATCTTTGCTGGGTACAGCGTACAAAATATTCGCCATATTCTTAAATCAAAAGCTCCAACACTAGTCAGAAAACTCGCTTGGAGAGCATCATTGTGGATTTAGGCAGAATAGATTGACCCCCGACCATATTTTTTCCCTCAGGCAGATGCTTGAAAAGACCAAGGAATTTGATATGAACTTCACCATCTTTTTATTGATTTCAGGCAGGCTTACGATGGTATTAGGAACTAGTGAAGGCCCATCTGTCTATCCTGTACTATCTGATTAAATTTTCTTAAATCTTGCTCTGTTAGCTTAATACATAATTAATTTTTTACCTTCAGTTTAAAAGTCAGTGCGCAAATTTCAAATGTATGTTCAATCTGATTAAGATAGGAAGGTTTACTAGGTTATTTAAGTTGTTATAAACCTTCATGTAAGATAATAGGTTTAGAAATGGAGCATAAAGTAGAATTTTTGCCTACTTACTTTCTGAAATAATCTTTTATTATATTATTATTATTGTATAAAAAATCGCTTCCTCTCTAATCTAAATAACAACAATCCATCGCTTTCCTATTTTGTAGTACGAACCTGTCCATTTGTAGCGGTGGTCAATTATTATTTTCACAAACACTACCCATTTTCGTGTTTTTACTAATTGTATCATTAATTTAAAAAAAATTTATATCTTTTGAATAATTTAATATTAATTTCTTTGTTATTGTAGAATTTAATATTATAGGGATTTTTTGCTAAATCTCGCTAATTCATTTTTAACTGAAAAAACAAATTATATGAAATGAGGTCATTTTTGAGTTAAATTATACTCGCAATTACAAAAAAAAAAAATGCTTCTTAATGAAACAAAATAATATTACTATATTAAATATATTCTCTTAACGGTCCGGACACAACAGTTTAACAAGATATATTTCTAAAAATTATGACTAATAAATAATTTGTTACATATTTTATAAAATTATATAAATTTGTTAATTATTTTATTAATTAGTTTATGAATTATTCAAAATAAACTTCGTCTATTTACCGATTCAGAACGAACTAACGGGAGTGGTTTAATAAAATAAACCAATCATTAATGATTGGATAAATTCATTCATTATACTTGACAGAAAAATAGGTGATGCGTATTTTTATTTAAGCTTTCCTATTTACCACCTTTAATTAAAGGAAAAAAAAATCTGGTGTGAAACACTCACACGTTTTCTCCTACAGAGAAATGGCAAATTATCTTCTTCACACTTATAATTCTTATTAGTGTTTAAAAACCGTCGGCATTTTTTTATGGAAAAAATCACAAAAAAACTGGAAAATCTATTCAGTAAAATCGCACTTCCGGTCAACCGATTTTAACAACATATTTAATTCTAATTAATAATTTTTGGTGATAGAATTGTGTAATAAACTGAACTAGCTTTTTAGAGGAAACCTTCATCCCCCCTCTCTCTCTCAAAAGTTCCTTAATTGAATTTTTTTCAGAAAAAATGTTACAAATAAAAGTTGTAGCTCTTTAATCGTTGGAGCTGTTTTTGAGAAAATTGCTTTTGAAAAAAAAATCATTCAATAAAGTGAACTTCCGGTTGATGGATTTTGCCCGAAATCTTCGTGTCTGATGCGGTGATAGTATCTAAACGGAACTTACTGCATCTTTTCTTTTCTATTCACACACAGACACATACACTCACATTCAGACGATTTTCTAAAATCCACTTTTTTTAGACTCAAGGGTATCTCAAAATGTGTATTTCCGGTGAAAACTCAATTTCGAATATCTACTTACGATCGCAATACTTCTTACCAATTGAAAGAGAAAGTAAAAAATTATTTTAATTTCTATTACTGTACATTGAAATAATTTAAACCCAATAAATTTATCTTTCCAAATGAATAAAAGTGTTTTAATGAGAAATGTTAATAAGTGCATGGTGATAACAATATATTTTATTGTTTCACTCTTTAATATAGTGAAAGTATTTGGACAATTACATTAGTTTCAATAAATTCATGAATATATTAATGGAATTGTGTGCTATCATAATCAATTGGTATGGAAAATAAATTCTTTTATATGTAAAAGGAAGATTTCAGACAAAGTTTTTATCTAATTATAATTTTGTAGATTAAAATATGTCGAGCAATAAGTAAAAATATTTGATGGAGGAAATCTGATTTAGCATTTTTTATTTGTATTTTATTTTTATAGTACAGAGTTGGAACTTCTTTCGCGAATAGATTTATGCATTTTAATCTATACACTATGTGGATCTTGTTTCTATTGGCGATTGCTCATTTCTTCCAACTGTAATAATGAATTCGGTAAAGAAACAAAAACACTATACCTATTGATTCTATATACATTAATACTGATATAATAAAATAAAATAATGTAATTACTTCATTACAATATAAAGGTATGGAATATTTTATACTTGAAAATGAACCATACTTTTGTAATACTTAAAATTAAATTTATTCCAAAAGAACAACAACGTTATAGCAACAATATCAAAAAATAAAAGAAAGTAGATCGTTATGGCAAAACTTTATATACTCATGGTAGTAGAATATAGTATGTCACCCAATTCATGTTGAACAAAGATAGGTGGTATATAGGAAAGTGAAATTTGAGATCGATTCAATGACATACATGCATGACCGGCTAATACCTATATTCAGAACGTGATTATGAGAGATTGTAGTATTATGTGGGTATGATTTTATTTTCTTATCAAGGAATGAAACGAAAATAAAAACAGCCAAAAAAAAAAATAATGGTGTGAAACACTCATACGACTTTCTCTTATTGCAAATAATACGCTGAAAAATAGACAAATTTCTTTTAAACTCGAAATTTTTACTCATTCCTCCTGTAAAAAATACATGATTTGGTGAGGTAGAGTATCTAATCAAATGGGAAGAGACTAAGGTAAAACTAAAAGTATACCAATATAAAAAAACATTTAATTCGTCTACCTCTTCTTGAGGTTTCTGAAGAAGGTGTCCGAAATATCGAGAAAACTAAACTGTGAAAGCTGAAAAGTTTTTACTTTGGCCTCTGCCAAACATCATTTTGCTTATTATTTAAAAAATACTAACCATCCAAATATTTTTCGTGATAACATGGTGATACCGATTTCGGGCGTTCGCCTATCATCAAGATGTTTTGTCAAACCAGTGTGATAACATGGACTTGCAAAGAGCAAATTTAATTAATACACTCGAAACCATGAAAAGAAGCAGGGTATCATGGAAAATATCTCTGATGATTCCAGTTCTGTGCACCCAATCATAACAAAAATCCAAACAACATTTGGCCGCCTCAGAATTACTATCCCTAGCTAAAAACATATCCTGCCAGCTAATATAGATTATCATCTTGATAATACAAGTATTATTTTATTAATCAAACTCTTTGTTTAGCAACATTGCTGGTATATTTAAATCAATACACAAATAACTTTGAATAACCTTTAGTAACACTGATCACATGTAACCTCACAGATTCCTCAGAATCCTTAAAGTAATTTTTACCAAAAAAATATTTCAATAAAACAATACGTTTAAAACTGGGAAATAAGCATTAAAAAAAAAGTCGTTTGTAGCCTTCTCGAGAAAATTTCAAAAAACTCAGAATCCTTGCACTTTTGGTTTACGGATTTTCTTCTAATTTGGGATTCTCGCAATGCTTCCAATATATTTTAGTATTATATACTTAGATGTTACAACCCTGTAGATGATAATGATGTGACACTTTAGAGGAGCTCTCCAGAACTCCCACTACTCTAAAAAAAAAAAATCCCCCCCCACACTTCAAACAAAAGTGGCAGGCATTTATTCGTGTAGATAGTATAGGAAGTTTAAAGAAAATCATCGGTGCCTTCTTCGAGAAAATCGCGAAAACTAAAAGAAAATAAAAGAGGCAGCAACAGTTAGGTCGTAATTCGAGTTGATGGGTTTCAACCGATACCTTATTGCCAGTTGCGAAGGTGATACCTAAACTGAATATCAATAAGTGATTTTTCGTTTTTCAGATATTTTGTTTACATACAGGCACCGTTTTCCAAAAAACATATTTTTTGAATTCAGGGGACCTTAAATTATGATTACTGGTAAGAACTGAGTTTTGAAAATTCATACGATCGCTATACTTCCTCTTAGTTGGAGTAAGAAAAAAAGAAAATAATTCTCACCCAGTAGTTATGGATAGAATATATAGTTACTTGCTATACCAGCTCTTCAGCCCGTAGTGGGCTTTGGCTTTCCTGGCAATCTTCCCCCATTAGTCTCTGCTTTTCAGCTTCATCTCCCTATTGGTCACTCCCAAAAGAAAACCATTGACATCCTGCAGCTTTCCCTTTCTAGGCCGTACTCTTTTCCTTTAATCAGATATTTTATTACATAGAATTCTTTCAGGTATCCTATGCTCGGGCATTGTTTAAATTCTGCGAAACTTAACAAAGCGAACAATATTCTTACCATTCATTAGGGCTTCTCTATTTCTTTGAGCATTATTCACTACTATCCCTTACTTGTACAGGCCAATATATTAATGATTTCCTCTCAAAAATTCTTAAACAATTTACTAGCGCAGTGTTTACCACCCAAGATTCTGTAGCATATATCACTACTGGCATAAGCAGATCTAATATATCAGATCCAATGTAACTTAAGTTTCATGGTCCTTGAAAGAGAGTTAATAGTTAACAAACGGGTCGTTTCCAGCCGTTTTTCTGCTACTTATTTCAGAGATATCTTATTTTCAGTATTTGCCCCATAATTAGAAACGTGAAGTTCTGAACTCTTGCAAACTTATATTATCTTGTCAGAAGTCGGGTATAGATCGCTAAAAAAATGGTAAAATAAAAATTAAAAAAATGATAAAAAAAAAATGGTTCACTAAAATAATTCTTTTAAACAATTATAGCAAATTATAGAATTTGCTGGAGTATCTTATACTGTGCATATTTGAATATTATTTTAGTACAATTTGAAATAAAGGTGGGGGAGGGAGATACTTATCCTTATACTAATTATTTTAGTAGCCGAGATTTTTTATCAAGAAGTTGTTCTCACTTCCTTCCAGTGCCCAGAATTATATGTTTCTTTTAGAGTCAATCTCAATGTCCCAATGTATAATTTAAAATTACATTTAAAATATTATTGAGAGCAGTGAATTTGTCTCCTGTCTGATTGCCGCATATTCTGTGCAGGGAAACTATCTAAGAAAAAAGTTTGTTAACATAAGGAAATAATAGAGGTATCGGCAGGTGCTGATCTACTGCTGCCGGAGCAATTGTCATTGGGCCAGGGACAAAAGATATGTTCCGACAAATTACTGGAATATGTTGCTCAAAAGAGGACCCTGGAAGATAGGGTCGATAATAACAGGTAGAGTCTATTCCATCATTTCTATAGAGAATTGAAACCTAATAAGATTAACTCTCTTATAAAAAAAAGCAACCAACATTTTATTTCTATAATTTTTCAAAATTAGATGTGATTTATTTAATTAAAATTATAAGGGCTGGTACCCAAACGAATCGAGAATTTGTTCATCATCTAGGGTTCAGTAGGATATTTTTCATTTTCTTTCAGCATGTTCCCAGTGCTAAGTGAATTTCGTTTTTCTTGTTTGGTTCTTTTAGAATAAATAGGGAATATTGTATTGATTTATTAAACGAAAGGAATTTGTTTAATTTACATAATTATTATTTTAAAGAGCATTAAGATAATTAGTAACTGGTTAACAAATCAATTTAATTTTTAGGAAAAAAAGGAATTAAATAGTTGCATCAAATACCTGACAGACAGACTGAAGTCATGTCATATGGTTTTTGCTTGCTCTTACTGTTAGTAAATCGTTCGTTTTGCAGCCCCCTGAGTCCAAAAAAGTGGTTTTTAGCAATGGGTTTGTATGTCTGCCTAAGTGTGTGCGTTAAGTGGGTGTGGGACAGTATAACTCAAAAGAAAAATCGCAGAATGTTCAACCTTAATATTTCGTTAAAGTACTACCAGGAAATCTGAGAATAAGCTTTTCGTAAAAATCGTTTAACCGGAAGTGTCACTTTACTGAAGGGTTTTTCCAGTTTTTTTCTGATTTTCTCAAAAACGGTTCCATTGATTTTCTTTAAACTTGATATAACAACTATACATACAAAGAGCTACAACTTTTATTTGAAATATTTCTCCGGAAAAATTCATTTAAGGGGACTTTTGAGGAAGAGATGGGATTATGTTTTCCTCCAATGTGCTATACAATTCTGTCAACTAAATAATATTAATTAGAACTATATAAGTTGCCAAAATTCCCAGTTTGAAGAAATTCGGTTGAACGAAAATGCGACTTTACTGAATAGCTTTTTGCCGACAGTTTTAAACACTAATAAGAGTTGTTAGTATGAAGAAAATTTGCCATTTCGCAGTAAGAGAAAGTCGTGTGAGTGTTTCACACCAGATTTTTTATTATTGTTAACAATTTTAAACAAATACTATTTTTAATGCCAATAAAAAAATATATATTTAAATAATATTATGATTTAAAAGTGATTTACAACGTAATTATAAAACTTCGACTAATCAAGAAATCAGTCTCTACACCTAAATACAAATTATATATATATGGCTAGATTTTAAATTGCTAGAATGGAACTTAATTTTAGGAAAAACTTCATCTATAAGAAAAGTTTATATTTCCTAGAAAGATTAGGAGATAACTAGACCGAAAGACGGAATGTATTGTACTATATACAATGTTATTACGAGATAATGTCTCCTCACATTAATTTTATTGTGAACCAGTACACGAAGACATATTTGTATAAATTATTCAATTCTCTATGATTTTTATTCATACAGTATTAAAATAAATCATTCTATTTCTCTTTTCCAGTATTCTTACAAAATGAGCTCAAGATCACGGAAATGACACTCAAATAATTGGAGCGGAAGATTTTGTGTACACAGGCCATCAGCCGCAATGATGCTTAGCATTGAACTGTTGAGTGAATAAGACAGGAAATTATCAATATAAAGAAGAAAAGTACATTTGGACTGTTTACCAGTAAGATAGTATATAAACTACTAATATTAAAAGCCCTTTTTCTAGTACACTATCTAACTGCTTCTTGTAACTGTCCTGTTTTCTAATATATCTAACTGCTTTTATACCGCTTCATTTTAATGAAATGATATAATATTTATTTTTTGATTGCTTCGTAAGTGAATTGCTAACAATAGGTCCCTTTTTTTGATGAATTCATTATTTGCACAAAAAAAAGTTTCCAAGCACCACTGCACGTATGTTAACTTTGTAATAATAAACCAGATATTTTTTGAACATTTTTGCTTATTGCTTAAAATAATTACAGTTGCAACAGAAAAGAGTTTTTCTTCAAAACTAAGTTTGTTTAGACCTGTGATCAGATAGTTTATACAAATAGACTAAAATTTAAGTCTGTTTAGGTTAACTAGTTTTCTTTCCCTTATGAATTAGATTTTTATTTTCCAAACCAAATGATTTTGATTTCACACTACTCCATTATTTCATTAATTTCATAATATTTCCATGAATTTAGACGTATTAATCAATTTCCAAGTACTTCTATATTGATACATTTTGTGCTTAATAATTTCGAATGATATTAAATAAAATCAAATTAGATATTGATTAATCTTAAATTTCTTCTATGTATTTTAAGACCATTCTCCATGTATTTCGCTTACACTTTTATTCTAAATCACAAAAAAAACGCAGAAGACTTTTTAATGTCTTTTGGTATTTAAAGAAATGGGAAATACGTTTGATGTATTAGCATTCACCAATATTTGAGAATTATTGAGGATGAACAATATATTATAAAGGCAAAACCTTATAATTTATAAATTATGGATGACCCACATTTATTTAAGCCGATGAAGGAAATAAAAAAAAAGAGATTTTATGAAGCGAATATTTACTTCAAAAAATAAAGTCAAGCGTATTTTTTCAGACGGATTTCACAACTAGATCTGGTGTGAAATACTCACACGACTTACTCTAATTGATTTTTAATATAATTATATATAATATGAAAAATTTGTCTTTCAATTTAGATTTTACGTACTTGTGCTAAGGTAAATATAGAGATAGTGGGGATAAGTACCAACTTACAAATCGTGCAGGTAGAGGATGATTAAATTATACTAATAGAGGAGGAGAAAAATGTCTGTACTAATGGAGCTCTGATGGCATCAAGTAGTGGACAGTGTAATATAAATATGTTCAACATCCTGCATTGATTTTAGTGGGCATGAACATGTAGTGTAGTGATTGTTTAGTGGGCATGAAACGGTCTAAATAGCTCCTGAACCTTCCTTGTCCACTCAACACCTGAGTTAGTTGGATGTTCATTCTCCGCAGACGTGTAATAATTGTAGGCTAACATCTTTGTCACCACCATAATCATCAGGACGTCTGCAAAAGCTGCTACTTCAGTTAATGCCGGATATGATATATTTAAAACGGTGTTATCCATCAAAATTATGACCCAGTAGAGTACTGGACCGTCTAATATAGAATTTGATATTAACGTCACAAATTCAGCACAACTATCCAAAATAATTATTTGAAGAAAGATGTTTCAAATAAAATTTCAAAAACCTATCTTGCACTTCCGATTAACCGATTTTATTCAAACTTAGAATTCTATCAAGCTTTTAATGTATATTAATACGAAAGTAAAATAATGCCTATTTTTTCAAGCGGGCTTAACGTCCAACTACCAATTAGGTGTTGTGGTCGGGAGCGGAAGTACCTACTTTACCATCAACATTTTTTAAGTAATATAAAATTTAGCAGTTATACGCTGGACTCGAACTGGGGTCTTCCCACTTACAAATCCATGCTCATAACCACTACACCATCCTGATGATATTCCATTTTCCTTCCACGAGATAAGCCAGACATTAAAGACATTCAATCCAAGAAAATGCACAGAAGAAGACTGCATCACAAGCGAAATTTTCACTTTTATTTGTGATTTACTACCAAACTCTTTCCTTACTTTGTATTAAGTGTCATAATCAAGGAGAGTTTCCAAAGAGTTGGAAAAAGTCTAAAGTGATTCCTGTTGTCAAACTAGGTAAAGAAGAAGACTTAGGACCAAGTAGGTTTCGGCCAATCAGTCTCTTACCTATTGGAGGGAAACATTTGGAAAAACTTTTAATAAATAGTATCATGCATCATGTGGACCCGAAACATGAGATGAGTAACAATCAGTATGGATTTCGGCCCCATATAAGCACTGTTCATTGCCTTACTAGAGTCAATCACTTTATTAAATCACATTTAGCTGAGAAAGAAGATGTCTTATTTATATCTTTAGACATAAGAGGTGCCTTTGATTCGGCTTGGTGGCCTGAAATTTTGCATCAACTGAGGAAAATAAACTGTTCCAAAAATTCGCTCTATCTAAACGGAGATTATTTTAGTGATCGTGCTGTTACTATCTCTACAGATAGTTTTAAAGTAGAAAAAGTGATCAATAAGGGATGTCCTCAGGTATCTTTGTGGATCCGGTTTTTGGATTTTGATGTATAACACTGTTTTAAATATATCATTAACTGAAGTAGTAGCTTTTGCAGACGACGTGATGATCATGGTGGCTGAGAAAGATGTCTATAATCTGGAATGCAACGCAAATTTAAGTCTTTTAAATGTTTTCAAATGGTCTCAGGATTCAAAAATTAATTTTAACGTCTTTAATAGTAAAATCTTACATATAACCTGAAAGAAAAGATCTCATAACCCACAAATCTTTTTAAACGGCCAACAAATTGCATTGGTGGACAAGTTTAAATTTTTAGGAGTTATTTTCGACAAATTTTACAAATGGAACCACATCTGGAATATGTATACGAGCATTGCAACTGACTAACGTATTGTCTAGAATAGCCAAAGTTACATGGGGATTTAACGTTAAAGCTCTAAGAATTATACATAATAATGCAGTTTTGCCATCTTGAACCTATGCTTGTCCTGTTTGGGAAAGAGCAATATCAAATTCGGGACAAGGAAGAAAATTATTCGTGCACACAGGCTGTTGGTGGTAAGAGTTATTCGAGGCTTCAGGACCCTCTCATATGAGGCGCTTGTGTTATTGGAAATATTCTGCCAATTAATATAAACATTAAGGAACTAACATCCCAGTTTTTCACCAGGAATCCTCAGTATAGTCTGACTGAATATCAATCTTGTACTTATAACAAACCTCTGGATCCGAATCACTGACTACATCCTCCTAAATTCCCTTTAATAGTTGAAAGATAAGAAAATATCAGCTATGATTACTACGTATTTACAGATGGTTCCAAAGATGGTGCAGATGTGGGATGCGCATTACTCTTCTTCAATAAAGATGGCCACCAATTCGTTAGACCCATGGTCACATATGGGTAGGTAGTTTGGTGGACCAAGACGCTGCAGAAGGGGGCGGTGGAAAGGCTTGGTGAGGTCCAAAGGCGAGCATGCCTGGGTTCCACGGGAGCCATGAAGACCACCCCGACTGCGGCGTTGGAAGTCCTCCTCAATCTGCCACCATTACACATTCTCGTTCTAGGCGAAGCCAGAATGGGAAGACATAGGCTCCTGCAGGGGCCGCCTCCCATCACCTGTAGGCATGATCGTAATAACTAGAGGTTATTGAGGAAATCAAGGCGGACCATCTTCTTGGGATGCCAACTGATAGGATGGTTCCTAGGTATTATTTCGAAAGGAACTTCCATATTGTTATACCGAGCAGAGGCGAATGGGGCTCTGACCCACCCCTGTTCGGTAACTCGATCTGATACACAGATGGATCCAAAACTCCGTCTGAGGTCGGAGCTGGGGGTCTACGGGGGCAGGCCTAAAGTTAAAATTAAGGCCAGCCTAGGGAAGTACGCCACGGTCTTTCAGGCTGAAGTCGTGGCGTTACAACTCTGCACTAGGGAGATTATAAGGCAAAGGATAGTGGGTAGAAGAGTGGCCATATACTCTGACAGTCAGGCAGCCCTGAAGGCACTTTCCTCACACCAAATGGTCTCACGACTGGTGTGGGACTGCCTACTTGCCCTCACCGAGGTGGGTACTCGGAATAAACTGACACTCGCCTGGGTGCCGGGACATGCGGGGTTCCTGGGCAATGAGAGGGCGGATGCCCTAGCGAGGGAGGGCTCGCAGGATACCTTTATAGGCCCCGAACCCTTCTGCGGCTTGTCCAGGAGTCTCATGCAAACTTCTATCAGGGGTTGGATAGAAAAACAGCGTCTGCGTTGGTGGGAGGGAACACCAGGACAGAGGCAGGCAAAGCTCTTCATTAAAAGACATTTGCCTACATTTACCAGAGACCTACTGAGCCAGACCCGAAGGGATATAAGGTTATTGTGGGTCTACTAACAGGGCATTGTAGGCTGAATAGACACATGCACTACCTACAACTTGCGGATAGTGCGGTATGCCGATTCTGCAAGGTAGAGGAGGAGACCCCGGCGCACATCCTTTGTGAGTGCGCCGGCCTGGCGAGGGTTAGCTTTCTTCAATTAGGGACGGGCAATCCCGAAGCTGGAAGCTTCATGACGGAGCCGCTCTCAGCTTTGCTAGGATTGATTAGGAAGGCAAAGCTGGGGCTGTTCGTAATTTAAGGGGATCCACAATAGACCTCGATTTGCAGGTTGCAGTGGAATGAGCCCCCCCCCCCCCGCTTCTATTCTATTCTATTCTGAAATTCGTTAATTCTATAGACTTTGATAATTTAGTGATTTAAGAGTTTTTGCTTCTTTTTGCTTTTTGTTTGATTTCCATCTTATTTTGTTTTTGTTAAAGTAGCTGTTTAAGTTGTTTTTTTCTACATTTAATAGTATTTCATTAACTTGATTTATTTTGTAGTTTATGTTTTACATACAATTCTATACATGTATGCATGTAATATATGTATTTAATGTATTAATGGAGCATGCTGTAAGTAAAGAAATTAAATAAATAAAAACTACTACACCAACATCCGCCCTCCAGTATATTAATTGTATGTATTAGGTGGTAAAACCATATACTATACTGAGAAGTGGTACTTTAGAGGAAAGCGCAACGCTATACCCCCAGAACCCCCCAAAAATCAATTTTCCCTGGCAAATGTTTCAAATAAAAGTTATTAGTATTTATCTGTCTATATAGTTTAAAGAAAATCGCTGGAACTGTTTTCGAAAAAATCGAAAAACTGAAAAAAAAAAACATTTAGTAAAGATGCATTTCCGGTTGATGGATTTTGTTTGAAATCTTGGTGTCTGATGCGTTCGCAATACCTTAATTGAATACCAAATTTGAGCTTCCTGCGACTTTTCGTTATTGAAATATTTTCTTAACACACAAACACATATACAGACCGTTCACTAAAAACATTTTTTTCATATTCAGTGGGACCCCAAATCATGTATTTCCGGTGTAAACTCAATTTCGAAAATATGACACGATCGCAATATTTCCTCTTACTAGGAATAAGAGAAAGTAAAAGTAAAGTGTATTTTTTCAGGCGAGTACCGATCAGTTTCTAGCTAGCAAATACTTTTCTAGAATTAACTCATTGATATATCTAATACGATCCAGGTTCATACCTAGAGGCCTGATCAGGGGTCATACCTTGAACTAACTACTGCGCCACTTAGCTTACTTCTGATTTATTGTAATCCCTAAGAATTTAGATATTTTTAAAGTATTTCATTATACATAACCCAATTTATTAACAGCCAAAAATATATTTAAAAATTAATTTTGGAAGAACCATAAAGTTTTTTTTTTTATTTTACAAAAATTATGTTTAAATTAAATGGATCGATTTAATTAATTTAAAAAAGAAATAGCTATTATCAAAATTAACAAAAATAGTTCCAATTAAAAAAAAGTTAAGTAGTCAGTCAACAAACTTTTTGAAAGGCAAAATGTAATATTGCAGATGATAACCCATCAAACCGACAAAAAGAAGAAAGAAGCACATATTCACATTCAAAAACATCATACTAGACAATTATGTTTACAATCTCAAGCCATATCTCTCTTGCACATGATACAAAAGCTAAATAAATGTACTTTATTGACAAAAAATCTTGAACATTTCAACAGTTGAAAGAATAGCTAAACAGATCAGAGAATAGTTAGGCTTCATTAATCACACTAAATCTGAGACATGCATAGGAATTGATTTTCTGTTATTTCCTGCAAAGTCAAGGAACATTCCTTATCCGTTCATCTTAGCCTTTCTTGCCGCCTTTTTTTTTCTTTTTCTCAGATTATGTGTTTATCAGTTTTAATTATTTCATGTTATCTAAGATATACATTGCGACCAATCAACTAAGTTTCCCATTTTTCTTAAATCTTGGAAATGATCTAAAGCAAAATGTTTTAATGAATCTTTCCTGCGTTTCATATCCCACAAAACATAAAAATGATTATGGAAAACTTGGCAGCTACATTATTGGAGAGGAAATGATACAATTAATAGTGAACTTGGACAATTCACTGCAACAGCCAAAGAAAAGTCAGCCTTGAGAAAAGATTAATAAATAGAGATAAAACGTTTATAAGACTACTCTATTAAGCAGATATGCAAATCGCCTTAGCGTTGATGGACTTTGTAATTGGTAATAAGTGTATATTGATAAATATATTGATAAATTCAAGCTAAAAGTGAATAAAATAATATTTAGATTTTTAAAATTTTTATTAATATCCAACTTTTATTTGCCAGGAACGTTTGTATGTGAGAAAATAATTATTTACAAAGAAAAAAATCTGGAGTAATACACTCACAACTTTCTCTTACTCCAGTTTTCAAAATTGTGATTGACAAACTTTGTACTCGTAGTTAGTATATCAAATTTAATGAACTTCATCGGTGTTTTAATGGAGAAAATCATAAAAACTGGAAAAATTGTTCAGTAAAAACACACTTCCGGTTTACTAATTTTCTTGATACTCGGAATTTTGGCAATCTATTTATTTCTAATTAATTTTGTCCAGATGGTAGAATTGTATAATCAACTTAGATAGCACTTTAGAGGCAAACATAACCCTACCCCTCCCCAAAAAGCCCGCTTAAATAAGTTTACCCGTAGAAATGTACCAAATAAAAGTTGTTAGATCTTTATATGTGTAGTTCACATACTTAATTTAAAGAAAATGTTGGAGCCGTTTTAGAAAAACAGCAGAACATTGAAAAATACTGTTCTGTAAAAACGCACTTCCGATCATGTGATTTTCTTCAAACTCGGAATTTCAGCAACATATTTAATTCTAATTAATATTATTTAGAACATAGAATTGTGTAATAAATTGAAATAGCACTTTAGAGGACAACCTATCCCCACCCTTCTCCCAAAAGTACCCTTAAATAAATTTTCCCAGAGAAATGTTTCAAATAAAAATTGTAGATCTTTATATGTGTAAAGAAAATTGTTTGGATCCATTTTCAAGAAAATGGCAAAAAAGTGAAAAAAAACATTCAGTAAAGTATACCATTCAGTACTTCTGGTTGAGGGATTTTTTGAGCTACGCTGTTCCATACATACTTCACACACACACACACACACACACACACAAACACACACACACAGACCATTTGCTAAAAATTTTAATTCACGGACAAAGAGTCATATAAACAAACTAACAGTGAGGGGTAGGATTAGCATACTGGCCTAACATGCGGAGCTCCCATCTCGAGTCCAGGCAAAACAAACCTCAGATTTTGCACCCAACAGCCTCTTTAGCTCACTGTTAAGGCGGCCAACAGGCTTGCATTGCACTGTGAAGGATCCAGCTGTTAATGACCACAAATATTGACGCCCCTTAAAGGAGTCTTAGGTTTTAAGTCCAGTACCCAATAACTATTAGCAATCCTGATCAGAAGCAAATGGCAAACCCATTTTATATCTTGTGACAGTAAGTATCTAAAACACAAGGCCACGACTGGGAATCGAACATAGTAATGCGCATTACTTTTAGATTCTGATCAACAAATATCAAAAATGAAAAAATACAGAAAGGTTATTTTTTTTTTTGCTTTAGCATCTACGGCTATAGCATTTACAGAATAGTCAAATCCGAAAGAAGTTGTTTACTGAGAGCTCTTATATAAATCAAACTACAACAACAAGAAAAACATAATTTAATATTAAAAACATAATAGTATATAGTTCAAAATGGAACTAATTTTCTCTGTGTAAAAGGACATTTGTAATTATTACTTCCTAGATACTAGTGATATTGTTACTTTCTAATCCATCTTAGACTATATGCAGTAATTTGTTACTTCTACTTCCAATTCTTTATAATTATATATAACCCATTTTATTAACAGCCAAAAATATATTTAAAAATTAACTTTGGAAGAACCATAAAGTTTTTTTACTTTATTTTAGAAAAATTAAGATATGAATGTTTTATATATGTATTAGGTACTAAATGCTGGTGAAACTCGATATCGAAAATTTGACACGATTACAATACTTCCTCTTACTAGGAGAAAGAGAAAATAAATAGTAAAAATAATAGTAATGTCACACTGTAGGTGCAAGAAAATATTGATACAAAAATTCACCACAAGATAACAGCACTTACAGTATTACTAAGAACAGCTTAGTTATTTCTCCTTTAATACTAATAAAAAACTGGACATTTTGGCCTAAAAAGGTCTTCTTCAGTAGTACTAAAAACAGTAATTATATAGTAAAAAAAATATGATAATCGATAAAATCGCATAAATATTTTCTTCATTATATAACATAATTATTTTCGTCACTAACAATAACAAAAAAAACTAAAACAAAAATAAAATCTGGTAAGAAATATAACATCGATCTTTAATTGCATTCCTTTATTTTTTATTGAAAATTTTCTACAAAATGGATTTCTCTCTAACCTAATATAAATATAGATGTGTTGGCGGACAAGTACCTACCCAGGCAGGTAGCAGAAGTGATTACATTGTTGTCCAGAAGAAATCGCCATTAACATTGAACAAAGTCCATATAACATTTTAAATTTAATACCACAAATTCCATAGAATTACCTAAAATCAATTTTATCGGGGAAAAAAATAGAAATAAATGTGGTAAAATTAGAAAATGGGAAATTAGTGTAAGACATTGGAGAACAAGAACACATCACAAAATTGTTATTTTATCGCATATTATGTTACATACGGAATAGATCTTCCATTAGGTATCTACCATCCATTCGGATACAATCCTGAGCCAGGTCAAACACTAGACATTGCTCGTCGACGCATGTCGGCTTCCTGTCAGCAATGGCTTGGCGAACATTGTCCTCCAATTCAAGCAAATTTCTTGGTCAATTGCGAAAAACTTTACTCAGCAGCCGGTATTCTTACAGACCTGAAGGTCTTTTTGCGATTGCTGCACCTGTCTCATGAATTTCTGCACCCACTTAGAATTGGCTTGTCAGATGGTGCAGTCCTACACCTTATTCCATGCGAAAGGCACATTGCGTAGCTATAATTGAGTTTGTTTTGATGTAGTGCCTTACCGTCGACACAGGCTGTTTGCACAGTCCTATGCTCCACCGTCTAACTAATCTCTACAAGCTCATCTTTCATTTATGTGCAGCGTCGTCTCGTAACCCACACAGAAAAGTCAGAATTAACAAAACAAATCCGGAACATTCCCGTGGCCCACCCTATATATATATATATATAAAAATAAAATTCATCTCTGGAGCTCTCCATTCTCCATGGAGTCTCACAATTTGGGATGCTTTGAAGAAGTACCAGAGCTACGATCCCAGGGATTGCGAACCAAAGCACACATTATCCATCTCATCCATCATACTTTACGCTAGCCGATTGACCAGAACTGTATTAGATAATGGCCCCGCATGTTTGGCGGAATCCGGTTCCAAAGAGCTATGTTGGAATGCAAGGCACACTGAGGGAGCTTGCCACACACGGCAAACATATAGGTGGCACCAGCACTGGCGGTAGGGATGTATAAGAGTTAGTGTGCGATGTATGGTGTTTAGGTGTATGGTAAGCATGAACCCATCTGGAGAGGCCCCGCAACAAAGGACCATAAATTATGGCGACAAAAAGAGGGGTCCCACTACTCAGTTCAGGCAGAGCACCGTTGCATATATTGGTCTGTAATTATAGCTGAGTTTTCAAAGGAGTTCCCTGGAAGCGCTAAGTTCCTAAATAGCCAGGAAATCTACTCTCTGCTTTTGTCCAACTTCTTAGCCATCTACGCTTCCACAAAAATGGAGCGCAGATGTTTCTAGGGTCACATGTTACCACGCTCAGGTTGGACTTGAATAAGGTTCTGCTGCAGGAACCCCGTCTCTGGAAACAAAGGTGACTTCACAGGTGACGAATTTATTATTGACATTTATTTGAGTAATAATACTCCCTCCCATTTGGCTCCAAACAGATTACCATGTTTGAGCTTCCTGATTTTTCTGTTTTGAGATATTTTACTCACAGACAGACACATACACCTCACTCACAATTCAATAAAAACATTTTTTTTGTTGTACTACGGGGCCTCAAAACATGTTTCCGGTGAAATCTCAATTTCGAAAATGTAACACAATCATAATACTTCCTCTAATAGGTATAAGACAAAGTAATAAATAAAAAACTAGAATGAACAAAAAGGAGGTATGAAATAGGTACTATATCCCATAGATATGCGGCACATGTTGCTAAAATAGTACAAAATTACAATCTTTGCCAAGGCCCCTTCTTTGGGTCCGTGCCTAGTTTTCTTGAAAAATGTCAAAAATTTGCTTCATATCTGTGCTGTTGGTCTTAGAAAGATTTTGAGAAAGTGTTTGGACCTTGCATCTGGAGGCGAATGGAGAAGACCCTCTTTTATAGATATGATTACATCCAGTTCTTTGAAAAAACTGGTTAGTCATGATCCGTGCATCTTCTCCACCTAGATCTTGGATTTCACAATTTTTTGAAATAGGCAACAATTGCAAATACCTTTATGTCAAACATTTTTACGGTAAATAATTACCTATCATAATGTTTAATTTGTTAATTCATTTGGATGAACTATCTAGGCAAAGATATCACATGCAAGGGTTTAATGAGTCTACTTAAGAGTTTATTGATTAACTAATTAGCAGTCCAAGATGTGCTACTTCTAACAAAATATTTTTGAAAGAAGTAAACAATAGTTTATTGTTGTAAAATAAGCATATAGCTGAAATTGTAAGCAGTGTGTTGTATTCAATTACAAAAATATAATTTTATGATAGTTCTGCTTACAATTGAAAAGGATAGAGTCAAATTACAACAACAAAAATCAGATGACCCAGTATTTGGGAAATTAAATGCTCTTCCGTTTCTAAAGCAGTTTAGATAATGAAATCAGTATCTAAAAGCCTCCTTACTAAAGGAAATAAAAAAATGAATGATAACACTTAAGTTTTACTGGAATTCTTAAAGATATAATTCAGAAATTGGGTTTCTTCATACTGACACACAAAAAACTTTGGATTAATTGACCATAATTTCTAACTAAATATTCGTTTATTATGTTTCCTACAATAAAATTCATCTGAGCAAATCTATAGCATAACCTCCGAGAATGTTACCTTCCCATATACCTTTAAACCAGATCTGTACCCTTTGAAATTTGTAGAAACTAATTAAGAAATTTTATTAGTTGATCCTAAGGAATGGTTTTTTATCCTAAGGAATGACACTCAAATTTATCTCCACTCAAACACTGAATTCAATTGAAAAGAAAGCCAGAAACAAAAATATTACATTTAGAGGAAATGTTTGATTTTATATTATTTAAAAAAGATAACTAATTTACAAGGGAATTAATATAGTTTAAATTATAATTTCAAGATTAGTCGATTTCAATTTTCTTTATTTCAAAGATCTTTTGCAAACATTTCTAAATTAGTTAATCTCTTCAAAGAATTGAAAATTTTTTATCCAAAAGAAATCATGAAATTACAAGCAGATATGATTTAGAAAAAAGATATATATGTATATTATAATAAATAAAGGATTGCTTTCATTAATCAAGGTAGCCTCTATTGTAAACACTGGGCTTGTTGGCTAATGACGTCAACAACAGTTTGATGTGGAAGGAAAGATCATATGTTGATGGTGTCCCAAATGAAATGAGTTAGTTATAAAATTCATCAAAGTTAGGGCCAAGAAATGGAGTTCTCCGATGTCATAAACACACAGTACGCTTTTCATGGTATTATAGTAGGATGTGTATTAGCGTTTGCAATTCTTGTGTTCGTATTCGGATTTAAATCTGCAGAAGAGCCTCCATTTGACAAACTTTCAAACGCTCACGAAGATAGAAAAGGAACTGGTAAAAAGAAGAAATTTAAGGATAAAGTGAGTTATTAAATTAGTGTAATTCTTCCAGCAATATATGATAATTTACTATTATTTTTTTATTATTTTTGTGGAACCATATTGTTCCACCTCGTGACACTAATGGGAAAACTGGCATCTTTTCAAATCTTTCTCCTTATTCATGGGCTAGATCTATTTCAGAAATCTGACTTATTCCCATGTTACGCAGTAATGACTATTGTGCCCAATATGTTAAGCCAACTTGCTGTCATACAATTCGACTGTACTTTATATTTTGTGAAATATATTATTGCTGGGCATCACTTAACTACAGCAGAATACTCCATAAGCTTTGGTGAATTGAAAATAGTCAGTTATATCTTATCTATAAAAGATAGAGCCTGTTATATAGTAAAAATAACAAAAAGTTATTCGGGTAAAACACAAAAATTTGGGATGTATATTGTGTTTAAACACTTTCTTATTAGTGATGTAAGTTTTTGTCATAATTTATACTAAAAAAAAATTATCAAATGGATGCTAAAGGTTTTAACACAATTCTTTTTTCGAGATTAAAAATTTGATTTCTATATTTTCAAAACTATAGCATATTGAAAAATAATAAGAAACACAATAGTTTTTGTGGTCGAATCTCAACATCCATTTTAAAACATTCACAATAATATTGATAATATTCGCAAAGATCTTTAATCCATTTTGTTATTAACTCTTTTAATAGTATTGATATATACAAGTAATTACTTTTCGGTTGAACAGTGGTCATAAAAGAATACGTTTTCCAACTGATGCATTTCTCTACTTTTTCAAATTGTTTCGTTTATGTAGTTTCAGATTTTTAACTATTTTTTTTTATTTCCCTTTCAAATATTTGACCACATTGACTTCACAATAATTAGTGGGATATAATCAATTTATCATTATGCATATAATTATTATGCATTTAATATTGATAGGTAAGTGATGAATTATTAATGTCAACATTAGTTCCTTGTCGATTTAGTTACCTAAAATTTTCACCAATTAGTCAAGTCATCATATAATTAGTCATGAAAATAATTCAATTTAATATTAAAAATCATCAAATTTAGGAAATAATTAGTTTCATTTTTTATGAGGTTAATTTTCCAGATAGTAAATATTAAAAAAAAAAAAAATAGATTTTTATGCTAATAATTTTCGGTAATACTTAATATTTTGACTGTTATGATATCCGATGAGCATAGTGACATGCTCTTAACAAAATGAAAATGAACCAGAAGTCCGGCCTTAAAATTATTAAAATGGATTCCAAATCGTCGGCCTTAAAATTAGAAGGAGATGTTTTACGGTAATGGCCAGAGGAGTTTTTTTTTAAAGAAAAAAGAATTCTTTATGTGCTCTACGTTTCGGGTGCCATAGGTGCCCTGCTTCACAAGCTCTTTAGATTAGAAGAGGGATGTGAACGTTGATTTCAATCTCAAAGTACATATCCCTCTTCTACCCTAAAGAGCTTCTGAAGAAGGGCACCAATGAAGCCACATAAAGAATTAAAAAAAAAAAAAAAAAAATCCCTCTGGCCATTGCCGTAAACATCTCCTTATAACTAGAAATTAGCTTTACAATTACTTGAACATAATGGCAGGCCGAAATGAGTTCATCATTTTTATTAATTTTAATTTAAATTCCATATTTTATCATTTTTTTTAATTTCTTATTTCTTATTAATTGCTTCATAAAATTGAAATTAAGGGTGTTTTCATTCAATATTGGTTTAAGTTATAAGGTTCAATGCATAACTGTAATTACAGTCAGCATCATATAAATTATTGTTTGCAGAGTAGATTAAGGAAAATGACCCGTGAACCTTTTGTTAAAACATTGATAAAGTACATTATTTTCACTAAATAATTTCAATAAATAAAGTTTTTGCCATTTTCGTTATGTTCACTCCACGATTACGGCAAATATAACGTGTCATGCTGACACTCGATGTACTAAAGTTATCACATATTGAATTCTAAATTGTTTTGTTCTTATTAAAAAAAAACAAGGTGAAATATATGATTCCATATTCTTTGTTGCCTCTTAACTTTGTTTTGATCACCTTAATTAGATCCTAGTACTTATGTATTACTTAAATTTCTTATCAATAAACATTTTATTATCGTATTATTTTAAAGGGAAATGTTTTGAAATTTTTTTCTGGGAATTTCTCTTATATGAAGAATTTTAAAGAATAGTTTCTTTTACTACCGAATTATTTTTGCATGGTTTCTAAGACTCATTCCATCAGTCTTTGTTGTAGTTGATAAGCCTTTCTATTTTGAAATTAACGGTATAATTTTGATTTTTTAGTATAATAGATCCCAATTTTAATGTAGTTAATAAAATTATAAGTTGATAAAGTTTGAATACTTTTTTTATAATTTGCCCTATACAATTTCTAGTTCTACTTTATGTTTTAGAAAAACCAGTCTAATGGCCATGTAACAGCTGTAGTGGATAGTAGTGGATCTGGTAGTGCCGGCGGAGCTAAGAGATCTGGAGATGTAAAATCTTTAAAGAAAGAACATTCTGGAGACAAATCTCCAACAAAAGAGCAGAAAAAACAAGAGAAAAAGTCTCCATCAAAGGTTGCTTTAAAAGAATCGAAATTGAACAAAGAGGAAAAAGCTGTTGGTGCAGGAACTAATGCTGATAGAAAAGCGAGGGGAAAGGAGAATGTTGAAGTAAAAAACAAAAAGAATAAAGTAATTGATGAGAAACCTAAGGATTTTGATGATGGTACGTTAATGTGTACCATGTTATCTGTTTTTCACTATGAAGTTCAATTTATTTACGTATTTTGGTGTAAAATACCATGATATGTTTCTGTTTTGGATTGGTATTATTGACTTCGATTGATTTCAACAAAAAAAAACTCTATTAGATCAATTTTCATAAATATTTTTTCACTTGCACAGGTGAGTGGGAACAAGCTTTATCTAAACGAGATAAGAAAAGCCGAAAAACTGCTTTAGAAGAAATTCTCTCTCAAAAATCTGGTAGGCATAATATAATCCTAAATATTTTCTTTTCTAAATTCTATTCTTAGGGGAGGCATTAGCTAAGTGGTTAGCGCGTTGGACCTCCACGCGGAGATCCCGGGTTCCAGTCCAGTGCTACCTTAGATTTTTTCGTTATAGGAGCCACTACAGCTCACTGTTCGGTGATGGACTGTGTTGTCTGTAGCGAGAGAACACTGTCCGGAGGGCGGCAGTACACTGAGAAGGCCGTAATAGTAATTTTTTAAATAGTTAAGATTATATCATATAAAATCATTTTATATTATTATTATTAAATATTTTTATATAAAAATATAAAAATCATTTTTATTATTATTAAAACGTTTGCTTATTTACTCAGTTCATAGGTCACGGTTATTCCGGGTACATCCGGGCGCTAATGACCAGAGATGTTGAAGCGCCTTAAATTAAAAAAAAAAAATGTCTATTCTTTATATTTAATTTAATTCCTTATTTGAGACAAAATTAATAATAATATTATCATGGCATTGTTGATTTACTTGCCAAAAGCACTGGCTGTTTTGTTCGTTTTTTCTAACAATATCATTGCTTAAAAAATGTATCTTATTTATTTGTTTTTGATGTGAAAACTTATCGAGCATACAATCTTATATTTCATGGCAAAAGATGTGAAATTTCAAGTACACTATTAACTAAATTTTTAAAGTGAATAAGAACTATCACCCATCTCATTTAAATCAATTTTCATAAATATTTTTTCACTTGCACAGGTGAGTGGGAACAAGCTTTATCTAAACGAGATAAGAAAAGCCGAAAAACTGCTTTAGAAGAAATTCTCTCTCAAAAATCTGGTAGGCATAATATAATCCTAAATATTTTCTTTTCTAAATTCCATTCTTTATATTTAATTTAACTCCTTATTTGGGACAAAATTAATAATAATATTATCATGGGATTGTTGATTTACTTGCCAAAAGCACTGGCTGTTTGCAGTGATCACCCATATTCACTGTTGACTTTTCAATGAACATAAAAAAGAACTATTAGTTTGATACAAAAATTATTATGAAGCTAAAATAAAATAAATACCAGGTAAGATGGTAGTTTTCTAAGTTCTATTTTTGATTCAGTAGAATTAAATTGATGTCCATTAGTAGATAAATATTCTACTTGCAGATTTCATCATCACTTTTAACCTAATTTTTTTCATTTTAATAATAGAAGTACAAAAGTATATATTTCTTATTTTTTTTGAAAATTGATTATTCATATTAAATATTTCTGTTTTTTTTATATGATTATATTTTAAAATACGAAATAATTAAAAAAACTTTTGCCAAATAATGAACCGTTTAAGAACAAATCACGGCTTGTGTGCAGATATCTTCATAGAATTGGGTAACTAAATAATGATAAATGTGCAACATCGATCAAGAAGAGACTTTGGAACATATTCTAATGATCTGCGGTAAATACAAAAAAGAAAGAAGAATTCTATTTCACGAAGTAACTCCTTATATCGATCATCATCCCCATTCAATTATGTTTTAATATTAGCAACAGCGAACAGAGAATTTACAAGAACATAGACAAATTTATAAATACTATTAAAACAAAAATTTAGTAGAAAAATTGTTGTCATTTTAACATTAGTTGGCTATGGCTTCGACTGCTAAGGCCATTAAAAGAAAAAGTACAAAATGTGTTTGTTCAATTTTGCGGGTATTACTTCATTATAATAGTCAAAAATTATTACAAAGTGGTGAATTATTGACGGTATTTCTTGTTGGCTCCTTCATTAATTATTGTCGGATAATAGTAATTTTTTAAATAGTTAAGATTATATCATATAAAATCATTTTATATTATTATTATTAAATATTTTTGTATAAAAATATAAAAATCATTTTTATTATTATTAAAACGTTTGCTTATTTACTCAGTTCATAGGTCACGGTTATTTTATGCAGATTAAATGGCTTAGTTTGCAAATATACGCTGAAGATGAAACGATAAATTAGTGACGTCCGGTGTATGGGTTATTGAGTAGCCAGGAATTTTATTATTTCCTGCTTTATTTACTGTCGTCATTTACAAGCTAATTTCCTTCCTTTTTTTCTTCAAAGGTGTGATGTAATGAGATTTTTCTCTTATAATTTTTATTAAAAATATTGATTAATAGTGTATATTCAAACCATCAAGATATTAATTACGATATCAATTTTTTTTTTTCCTATGCCATGACCATTCAGCCATTCTGCGTCGTGCGGCCCAGTATAAAATTTTAGGCTACGCTGGCGATTGATGCTGTTGGTTTAGTTGGATAGCCAGGAGGCACGTGAATAACTTCACCACCCTCCGCCCACGATATCAATATTAATCGTTCAGTAATTTCTAAATTTTTATTTCATTAAGATTTTTTAGAACCGCAAATAATCTTGTTCCAAAATATCACGTATATCAGTTGATTATGTATTCAAACACAAGCAATATATATATCATAAATTTTAAAGAGGTTTCAGTGCCATAGTTGGTTAAAAAGTTACTTCGAAATTTATCTCATAGGTACTTTTATCACCGAATATAGGTTTCATTCTCTTGTACTAACCATCTCATCATTTTCTAATAATCCCAATTTTATCCCTTTTTTTTTCTAGAAAAAATTAAAAAAGTTTCCATTTTACCCAGCCATAACCTGTAAATCAGTGATGACAGTCATTCTTATGAAGATCTGTTGCCGATCGAAAAGTACAAGAAAGGGAAGGATAAATATTTACAGTTAATTTGTTCTTAGTGCGAATATTTGTTACTAGCACTTGCCAGTTACAGTGTAGGCCAAGATATTTTTCTTAAAATTCTAGGAATGAGAATATTAATGTATCATATAGAATATATTTTCTTAATATTGGTAGGGGATGAGATTTTGGAAAAGCTGAATCCTTATGGATCCTAAAGAATTCCTCACTCTTGCAATGGGAGGAATAGTTTAATAATATTTAAATTCTCCAAAGTTATGCTGTACTTTAACGTCGTTATTTAAACTTTCTTTTGTTCCCCTTTTACTTACCACCACCTTGTTTTATTTTTGCTGGTGATATGCTTTTTTTATTTTATTTTTTTTAAATAATAAATACAACTAGAAAGCTCTCGATGCCTACACGTTCCTGTTATTATGAAACTCACCTTGGGCAAGTTACTCAGTGATTATCGTGGCTGAATTTTAATGGGAGGAGAAGGGAACTTAGAAGGGATCTTATTTTTAAAAATTTGTCATCACTATTTTTGAGTGATCTTTTTAATAAAAAGCACAGAAAAATATTTTGAAGCGATATATTCGTGAATGAATAAAATACTTCTGTTAACATATTATTTTGCTTACAAAAAAAAGAATTTCCGAGGATTGTTTTCTCTTTTCATTTTTCCTTTCTGTCATGAAGAAGTATTGCAATCGCATCAAATTTTTGAAATTAAGATTTCACAGGAAATACGTATTGTGATGAGGCCGAACATTTTTTTTATCTTAATTGGTCTTTCGGCTGCGAGTGGTCGCTTAGGGGTGAGAGTATGTATGTTTTTAGGAGCAAATTTAGCACAAAATCGAAATAGCAATAAACACAAACTTTTATTCCAACAGGTATCGGATACAGTATCCTTAACCCAAATGCGACTTTCTTATCTTTTTATCCATTTTTCCAGTTTTCTCGAAAACAGCTGTAATGATTTTCTTTAAATTTGATTGCAAATATAAAAGCTTAAACTTTAAATTGGAATTATTTTTCAGTGATTTTATTTTGGGGAAGGTTCTGAGGAAGAAGCGTTGATAAAATTTATAATTTCTCTAATAGCCATTTTAATATTAACGTATTTGCAGGCAGGCTATCTTTACCACAAGAATTAAATAAAAAATTATGAATTTGAAAATATCGCATAATCGCAAGTGTGATGAGTGCGATTATTTTTTTTTCTATTTTCCACGATTTTCTGGAAATCTATATATATTTCGAATGAGCTGGCTATAAGTGTGCCCATGGAGCTTTGGATAGCAGCGCAGGGTTTGGCCCTCCTCTCTTTTTAATAATAATAATATTAATAGAATGAATGAATGTAGTCTTCTGTTAATATATATCTTTTCTTTTAAAGGATTTGTTCCAGTATATATAAAGATATGTCTATTTTATTTGAAAAATTTGTCTGAAATTGATTTTAGAGGTTTGTGGAGAGGCGAGATTTTCCGATTAATATCATTACAGCTCAGGTAACTCCTTGATAGCAATTGAGACTAACTAAACAAAAAATTCCGACATTTAGGAAAATTTGCTAATCAGAATTGTAAGAATTGCAATTAGAGAAGATCGTTTGAGTATTTCAAAATAATATTTGTTTTTAAATCTCTGGCCGGAGGCTCAAATTACTTGCCTGATGTCATATGATTTAAACATTTCTATTTCTCATTAAAAAACTCAATACTAATATAATACATGTGGTATGTCTTAATGAGCATCATTTTTCTACAATTTAGATAAGAAGAAGGAAAAGAAAAAACCTAAAGAAGAAGCTGAACTGAAACCCGAGGTTTCAGCCGAAGTTAGTGAGGAGATTGCAGATATTAAAGAAAAACTTGTTTTAGAAAAGTTAGTTTTGAATTTGATATAAAATATTTTTTATAAATAATGTTGAGATAATTATTGTAATGTACTTGCTGAAATATAATTTTGCAATCTTTACATTATTTTAGAATTTTAACATTGTTATTACCCATTGTCCAGATCCGAGCCAGCATCATTAGTTGAGACGTCCATTGAACCAGTTACCGATGATGCAAAACCGAAGAAAGCTAAGAAAAAGAAGCAGAATTCTGAATCATCTACAACTGGAACAGAAGATAAATCAATAGCAGAAGAAGTAATTCCTCCTCCAAAAACCCAAAGACAAAAGAAAGTCCAACCAGATGTGGTCACAACACCGCAGCAGACTAGCCCACCTGATCCAGGTAAATTTAAGGCTTTTGCCCAGTATGTATCTCTATTGATCTGTAATTCTCCATATTATATATTTTAATTTTATTTTAGAAAAAATATTTAATCAGTTTGTGTAATCATCATATTTCATGTTTATTTTTAGTTTGTGAAATCCATCTTATATGATTCGTTTTATAATGATTTTACAGATCCAGAGAAGATCGAAGCATTTACGCCACCGGCTGAATCCAATGTTGTTTTTGATGAACTAGGAGGTAGGAATGTTCAAATGAAATATTTATTTTATTAAAGTTTACAGTTAATAAAAATAGTTGGATTTGACTTAAGAAATAGAACTGAAATAGACTTAAAAAATAGTAACCAGGAATTTTTAAGTTATCAGTATTGGTCAGGTAAGCCTCAGTGATACAGGCAATATCTAGTTGATTAAAAATTCCTTTCTCTTACTTTACTATTTACTTTACTTATCTTTTATTATACCATTAGCATTCTAGTTCAGAAACCTCAAGGTATTTAATTTGCAAGGATTGATATTATTGAAATCCAATTTGATTTTATTTAATGATCTCAATACAATAAGTTGTAGTTTTAATTAGAGGCCATTAAAAGGGCACATCAATTTAGGGTGATGAATTATTAAGGTTAAAACTTGAAGAGGCGTAAATGTAGCTATTATCTGTGGTAAGTAACTGCAGTTTTGATGTAATAGTTGTAAGCATATTTTCACTGAGTAGAATTGCTATTTGGGTCTTCTGCTGTTTGTTTTAAAGAGTGATGCAAATGTTTAATTCCTAGTTACTGGTGATGCCGAAAATCCTTTCCAGGGTATTGAATATTAAGAGAGATATTTTCCGTGATATTCAGCTTCATTTTGTGATCATCTGGCCATTTTATGGGCACAAAATAAAACAGGCTATCATGGAAAATATCTGATGATTTCCAGCTGTGTGGACCCAACCACAACAAGTATCGAATATTATTTGATGAGATAACATTGTCCATTACCGGACAGTGAGCTGTAGAGGCTCATAGGAACAGAAAATCCAAAGCCTTTGCGTGGAGTCCAGTACGCTAACCATGGCCAATCCCTTCTCCTTTCCTTTAAACATTTTGCTATCTTATATAATAAGGCTACCATTTAAAATTGTCCGAGTTCCTTTGAAAATAGTTAACACATTGACGATATTTAGGATGTCCTAACTGACATTCCTTGTAACGGTGGTTGTCTGAACACTTTCTCATCTGCAATAATTTTTTGCATGCCCATGATCCACACAATTTGAACATTGGAGTATATTTCCGGTTGATTTTTTTCTAGTTTGAACCTTTATAATTAAAATAAGAAATCTATCTAAGTTAAAAATAGATTTTGCTATTTTGGAGTTATTTAGCGTTACATTTACTATAGACATAATTGTCTGGACATTTTTTTATTAGTTTTTCACTTATTTCTTCGTCAGTAAAAGTACGGGAACCTCTCATTAAACTACCAAAGATTTTTATTTTTGCCGGTTCAGAAAGTATATTCTATTTTTGTAATGTTTTGTTAATGCTCTGACATTATCGGGGGGAAGTTAATATTTTCTTTAGGTATCTATATTAAATGGTTTCTATTTCTATATTAAATTGGCTTTTACATTTCGCTTTTAAACTCCTAATACTCTTTTGTAATCATTTGCATTATGCAAAAAGATAGAGTAATTTTGTGGCTGAAGCTGTTTCTATTTCATTATCTGAAATCGAGTTCAACAACAATTACTGAAATTCTTTTGGGATAATATCCGTATAAAATTTATCTTGTTTTTTAATGGACGATAGATTTGGGTATAATCTTTTTCTAACTTCCTTGAGTCATCTGTTGAAGGAATTGAATTCAGGTTAATTTTCATAATACCTAGCTGTTTAGAGGTATTATATTTATCTGTAATACGATGAAATTTAGGTACAAAATTGTGTAGGGCCAATACCTGAATCCGGTCGATAACAATAAAATGAATATACCAAAAAAATGTTAATCTTTACAGGGCTTACTTCTTTCAATAAATATTGATTGGCTCGAAATCATCATTTTAAGAGTGATGTATCAATTTTTGAATACTGTATTATATGAGTATTATTATTGTTAATGTTAATATGATGTTTCAACAGGTGTTTACCCCCCGTTTTTTTTAGTAATTTAGATTAATGAACATTTTTAATATTTCTTGAACTTGACAGTTATCTGAGTTGTATACATTCATTTTTATTCAGATTCGTGATTGACTCAAATATCTTGGTTGAAGTTAATATAACTTTTGCAACAATTTCTATGTGTAAATTATCTGTACGTATTGTATAAGTATTAACTTCTTTTTTTCCATATTCCAGATACATGGAAAGAAGCAAAAGCGCCCAAAAAGAATCAGAAAAAGAAGTCTCGAAAAGACTAATCAAATGGAAGACTTTATTTTGAAGAGCGGATGTGAAGAGAAAGCTTCACGTGTGATGAAGAAAAAAAAATATGGAGATAAAGAATATGTGTTTTGTGCAAATGAGAAACGATGATTTAAGCGAAATTTAAGCATCGCGAATACACTCTTCCTCTGTTCACCGATTCTAATTAAACAATAAAACAAAAAGAAAAGCAGATAATCGAAGTGATAACGGGCTTTCGGGAGTAAATACTTTTATTAACCATTACTGTCAGGAAAAAATGGAAAAATGTTTTCCTTAAAAAAAAAAAAAAGATAAAAAAAAACTGTTTAAACATTTTCATTTTGGAAAACATATTTGCCAATAATAAATTTAATAAAGAGGGAAGAAATTAAAAAAAAAGAAAGTATTCCTTAATAAATGATAATTTGTAGACCATTCCATCATGAAGTTTGAGATGCCAAAATAAAAAAGAAAAATTTAGGCACCAAAAACCTATTTAATAGATGTGCCAAACCATATCTCTCTCTCTATTTTTACCTCAGTTTACCACTTTAATTATTATTATATTATTTTATACCCCGAATTGTTTATTTGTTTATCTTTATTTTGGTAAAATTAAGTGTTTCTTGTCACACAAGATTTATAGTGATAGTTTTTTTATAGCCATAATTTCTTTTCTTTTTTTTTTTCTAGACGCGACATTAATTTTTTGTTTTGTTTTACACAAAATAGTAAAACAAATTACTGAAACCTTTTTATATAAAAAAAAGTTAAAAAGCAAAAGAAAAATGAGTAAAGCATAGATATTTTTGTGATCATGTATGAATGTGTGGCTGAGTGAAAACTTGAGAGCATGTGTTGTGTGCTTAGAATGATACTTATTTTTTGTCATATAAGTTTTTATATAAGCTAACTAAGTTTTGACAAAAAAAAAAAAATAGATAAAATGTCTTCCTCTTATTTTATTATTATTATTGTGTTTGATAATCTGTGCTCACATTGGCCTTCCATGTTAACTTTCCTTGTCAGCTTCATCACACTGTTTAATGTTAAATGTATTAAAGTTGCTCATTAATGAATGAAAAGTGAAAATAACTACATTAAATAAAAAATAGAGTACAAGGTTTTCTTCAGTCTGCATTTGCTTTAATATATATATACATTTTTTTTTTTTTTTAATTAAAGGTGTAGGGTGCGTCTTGTGAGAATGGGATATTTATTATACTATGTTATTAAGTTGTTTAATTATTAAGCTCGTTTAATATTTTGTAAGTTTTCTTCTTCTTTTTTTTATTTAAAAAAAAGTGACCTAAAAGTTGTATGAAAATATAAAAATATCCATAGATTATACAGATGAGCTTGATTTATCCTGGTTTACGATTATAAAATGGTGAATCCAGGGTTACATTTAGAAGGGTGATAAATACATAGTGGTACATATTAATTTTGTGGCGTAAGGAGTGTGTGTTACTTTGAAAAAAAATCCGATTCAATTGACAATGCTAATTCTCTTTTAGTTTTGTTTATCTTGTTAATATTTTTAATAAGATAAATCTCTTCAATATGATTAGAAAAGAGTAGCGTCCTGCTTCTGTTTAACATTAAAAAAAAAAATTTGGGAAAAAAGAGGAAGTGACCCTTCTGACTGATTATCGGGATAATGTGATTACATGAGATAAAATATTCATATAAAAAATAGATATATATATAAAAGTATATTTATGAATACAAATAGAAAAAAAAAGTATATTTATACACATTTGCAATGGGATCAGCCTAATATGGTTTTACGGGGGGTTCAAAAGCATATAATGACATGGAATTATCCTCAATACTTTTTTTTTTTTAACTTGGATTGTTATTATTATTTGTGATTTTTTATTTTATGTAATTTTTGTGTTGCTAACTAGAAATAAATTTATATGATGTCGCTGGGAAATATTGCTTTAAACGATAGGGAAAAAATGTCTGTTGCAAATTTATTTAATAATATACACATAGATGCAAAACTATTTTTTTATTTCTTTAATAAACTTTTAATATTAATGTTGATTTGAAAATTACTATCAATAGGTAGGTCCATTTATCGGTAAGGATCAGGAGTTCCATGGATTTGTAAAAAAAAAAAATTAAAAAAAATGTATTGAAAAAAGATTACAAAACAAAAAAATTAATAAAACAATAAAGAGAAACATTGATGTTGTAGAAGAAATGACTGACATTTTGAACTTAATTACTTCTCTAAACAATACAGTGGCTTTGTTTTATTTATGGCTATTTGAAGAAAATATCCAGGTCCTAAAAACGGATATAGGAGTTAAAAAAAATAAACAGCACTGAAATTAACTTTCTCTGTTGAAAAGGGGCAAAGAGCAGATAAATTGTAAAAATAGAAATATTTTTTAAAAATGGTCAAAAAAAAAAATTAAATATTCAAAATCAAATAATTCGCCATATTATTAAAAAAAACAAATGTAACTCTGCAGTTGCCTTAATAAATAAATAATTGTACAATAAACAAAAAAAGTTTGAAACATTATTTGGAAAATTTTACAGTGGAGTATGTTTTTGTAAGTTAAAAAATTAATGAAAAAGTATACTCTGAATTTAATGTGACAGTAAAAGTAATAAATCTTTGTTTATAAAACAAAAACAAAAAAAAAGAGAGAAAGAAAATAGCTGTAATTTCGTCATATTATCTCATTGTTGTTGTATTTGTAAAATTAAAAAGAAACGTTACATTTAAGTAATTATAATTTTTGAAAAATGTGCGGAATATATAAAAGAAATGTATGATATTTGTGGAATGTTCTAATTACTATGTGAGGGTTGTAATTTTTTATTTTTAACTAAAAAAAAAAATGTATAATCATTCATTGATAACAAATTAAATATTAAATTACATATTATAGGTAATAGATAAATGAAAAGAAATATATATATATATATTAAAATTATTTATTTATAAATAATAATGTAGTGTTAATATACCTTCTTCACATGCTGTGTGCAATTTTTAAGGATATGCAATGTTTTTATTTTTATTATTTTTACTTTTTAAAGTCGGATTGATATTTTATTGTTGTTAATTTTTATGTATTTTATATTTTTTTGTGTTGAATTTTTTATTCAGATTTTCCCCAATTTTCTGCATGTAAAAAAAAAATGTTAGTTTAGACTTTTTTTTTAACTTAGACAATTTATTTTTTCTGTTTATTGTTTTTATTTATTTGTTTTTTTCATTTTGTGCGCCGAGACATAGTCTCAAGCGAAACCTGAGAATATTGGCATATCAGAAAGTTTGTAACCAATTTACTTTATTTTATGTTTTATAAATCTATCTTCATTTGTAGAGAGTACATTGAAGGAATAAGTACTCTATCAATTTATTCGTCTTTATTTTGAATGCCCATTTGTGTGTTTCTATAACTTTAATTGTTTGTACACACTCTTGTTTTATTATTGACATTATTCTAATATTGATGAGGTTCACCATTTTTTTTGTATTTTTTCTTACCTATTTTTATTTCATGTATCTTGTGGGAGAAGGGTTTAAAAATATTTTTTTTTTGTAATAAATAAAAACACATTTTATTTCTGGTAATTGTTTACGCATGTAATTTTTTTTTCTTCATTTTGTCATTTAATTCTAGGGCTTAATTGTCTTTCCACATGCATGCTTGTTTTGTTCATTTAGTTGACGTATTTGTTTTTTTTTTTTTTTTGTTCTTCATCTCTCAAATAGGTCCTGCCCACAGCATATGCAAGAGGCACACCTGTATAAGGACCCGTGATCAAAGGCGTCCGTCCACAGCCCGACAGTAAAGTACAAAAAACATGATTGATTAATTACCATGGGTAGATTAGGGACAACATCACTTCTAGTTTGTCCTGCCAAAATAAATATAACAAGCTGAAGATGACATCATTAGGTCGAAACGTGCTATTTTGTTCAAGTGAATGAATAAATAAAATTGTGAAGACCAGAAGGAGTTGTCACTAATCTACCCCTGATAGTAAGAAATTTAACCTTCCCACTAATACGAGATTCTTATATTCCAAGAATTCTGTAATTTAAATGTTTTTTATTGTTGTTACCTAAGAACCGAACTCTAAAATGAAGTTGCCATGGTACAGTTATAGAGCCTTTATTTTATTAATTATTTAATCATTACTTTGGAACCCAATTCTCGTACATGAATCAAAATAGAAGTTCGTAGAATGTATTCTTAAGTTGCCTCATAGCCATTATTCCACATTGAGAGATTGTTGTATTTGTTGGATTCATTGTTGATTCAAATGACAACATTTAAGTCGGTTTTGTTCTGAAAGAAGAAAACAAAAATACCTATTCAAAATTCTTCAATGGGTACAGTAAATGGATATTTTTTTAAATTTAAGACTAAATCAATTTAATTAAGTAATTAACTATAAAGTAATGGTTCTAACTCGAATACATCTTGCCCCGGAAATACTTTGACTAATAAAAGACAAAGTGTCTGCTTCATAGCCGAAGTCTTAGGTGTTCCACGTTCAACATCCCATGATGGTCTATAGCGATCCAGTGTCACTGGAAGTCTTTAAGCAAAGAAAAGGCAGATACCGATAGCAATATACAATCACTAGGGATATCTTTCATAGTACTTACTTTACTGAGGATGCTCATTTAACTCCTGGGTTCGCGCCCCCTACAAGCGGACTATAATGTACAGGTGAGCCTCTAAATCGATAGAAGAAGGCTGTGTGAACATTATCTAGTCTCTACACGCACTACATTAGGTTCTCTACCCGGAGAGGCTTCGTAAGAAACATGAAAACCACCAACTCGTTTGGATTCTCGATCAATGAAGAGCTGTATTCATCACAGATGAGTTTCGGTCTCTTTATACCAATCAGAATAACTGCTTTCACATTGCAAGAAACCGCGCGCGTTTGGACCAAGCCATTTTTTGTGCTTCTGGTAATCGAAAGTGGACATCCTCCGAGAACTCACCAGTGTGTAAATCGTTTCTGCACCGTTTCAAAATAACACCAACGTTTAAGAAACAAAAACTTCCCAAATAGAATTAAAAAAAATGAAGTAAGAATTGAGATAACATTGTTAAGGAAATACGTGTTGTGTATTCGATCAGAAATTCTTCACTTGATGTTTCAAAGAAGGAAAGAAGTGTTTGTAAATATTAAAGAAAATGAAAACCTTTGCATATTAAAAAGAACAGGCAATGATTTTCAAAATTTAAAGAAATTTGTATAAATTCTGGAGTATGCCGAACAATTTTAACCCAATAACGCCTAGCGTTGCCATATGGCAACAGTAAAACTCCCTCTAGTAACATTATCTTCCCCCGCCACATCATCCCTACAGCCTGAGACCTATACCAAGTGTTTTCATTTCCAAAGAAGAATTGAAATGCTTCATTGGGCATTTTAATTTTAAGCAGGTAATGAGGTTCTGTGAGGCATTTTTGGAAGAGTCTACCAGACATGACCAACGAAATGGTGTCTTCAGCTATGAGATGCGATAGATTAAGTATTAAGCAGTTCATCCACTGCAACGATAATAATATTTTTTGTAGATCCACAGCGATAAAATGTGGAAATTAAGACCTTTGATATATTTACTAAAAAGTAATTGCAAAAACTTTATGCCCGAGTAAAATCTATGCTATGATGAAAGCATGATTAAATATTTCGGAAGTCGAATAATTTACGAATTTTTCAAACATATTTTGATTTTATCATTATCTTATGATTCATTATCGTTGTTTTATATTATAATTTTCAGCCTTCATTCATGTCAGGATTGGATGCCAATAAATGAAGTCGGTATGCCCAGCGTTGCCATATGGCGACAGCCTAAAAACCTATGTTATCGACGGAGTAAATTTTTTAAATATTTATCTTATCCTATTTGATCAATTCTGATCTAACATTACGAATATCATCAAAAAATAAAGAAAAAATAATTATGGGCGTTAAAAGGATGTTGGGAAGCTAATCCTGGAGAATTGTTGCAAATTTCACAGACTCCTACACTGGAGAATATATATGCTGAAAATGGGTTAGCCAATTCTCGGAACTTAAGGATTCAAATTGAATACAACAGGTCTTAATCTTTTCACTGTTTGCCAGAAATCTTTGGAGTCTCTAACATTGGTCAAATTGTTTATAATATCTGCTTTGTCTCAATGACTTGGGAGCGGTATTTACGAGTATTTCTCGTATTTCTAAGTAAAATATACTTCTGAAGATCGTCATGGAAAAATGTCGATTTTCTGCAGATCTTTAATGCCACTCGCGTCACATTTTTTAAACTCTACACGACATCAAACCAGCGATTAATCTTTAATTTATTAAATTGTTTATTATCTTTACTTAACAGTTTCATGCCTGCGAACTCAGCTGCCAAATAGATCGATTCTGACAAAATGAAAGATAATTTGTTACAGATAATTCTGGTGAATTGATGTACATATATGTTTGGATTACTTTTAAGGCCCTCTTGGTACTTCTCTGTAAGATTGTTGTCCCTTTTAATAGTATTTAGCTCTCGAAAAGGGCTTTGTAGATCTGCAAACAGCGGCGGCATCAATGGGCTTAGCCATAAACGAAGAGAAGACTAAGTATAAGTACAATGGAGGGGGGTGACAGTGCAAGACCAGTCCGTCACTATCGGCTCATGTAAATTTGAAAGGGTGATGGAGTTTTGCTACCTGGGATCTCCGGTGACGTCTTCCAATGACACATCTATAGAAATTCGGCGAAGGATTGCTCCAGCCAATAGATGTTATTTCGGTCTACTGAAACATCTAAGAAGCCAGCTCATTAGCAGACGAACGAAATCCCAACTTTACAAAACGCTAATCCGCCCAGATCTTACTTATGCCTCTCAGACGTGGACCACATCAAAGAAAGATGAGAAGGACTTACTTGTCTTCGAAAGGAAGATCCTTCGAAAAATCTTCGGTCTAGTAAGAGACGAGTTGGGCTGGCGAACAGAAAGAATAGGGAGCCATATGAGCTGTTCGCCGAAGCAGATGTTGTCCGTATCGTTTGGCTAGGAAGACTGAGCTGGGCAGGTCACTTGGCCAGAATGGGAGATACTGAAATCCCGGGGAAGGTTTTGGAGGAAGTACTCCATCGGAATAGAAGAGCCGGTAGACCGAGGTCGAGATGGGCAGATGGTGTGGCAGCCGATGCAGGAAGCCTGCTGGGAGTCAGGAATTGGAAAGCGGCTGCACAAAATAGAGCTGAATGGCGGAAGCTCATTGACGAGGCCAGGACCCACCGCGGGTTGTAGCGCCATTTAGATAGATAGATTTAATAGTATTTAGACGGCTATCGTGTAAGTTGTAATTCTCCATTGCTTCAGTTACATTAATTATTTCATTATCTAATCATTTAACACTACACTATAAGCTCTATGAGTAGCCATATCATACACTGGAACAACTTCCATGTCCATTGAGTTTATTGAAGTTTGGTTTATAAATATGAAATTAATCACGTTCTTTCCTCCGGTGTTTAATATGTATGTAAAGTTCGAGGGAGAATCAGATTCGGTCCTGCCAGTGCATATGACTAAATTTAGCTGACTGAGATCATAAAGCTGCATTCCTCTATTATTCAATACTGGATCTAAAGAAGTCCTTGGATGGTTCAATGCAGTTCATGTAAATATTTCCGCGTCATCATAATCAAAGCTTCCAATGCGACAGTTACAGTCGCCTCCTATAATATCAATAGTTTCAGAAGGTAAAGCCTCATACGCTTGTAAGAGAAAATCGGTAAATAATTCAAAGCAAATATTATTGTCTTGAGATGACTTCCAGTATTTTGCACCAATGACAGGTACAGAAATAAACTTTATTTATAAACAGCCATAAGTTAGCACTGTCCAACAGTTCCACTGAGTTAAAAATATTTTAATAGAAAATAACTTAGCCGGCCAAGAGACTTTTCTTTTTATAAATATAATAAGAATATTCTCTTAGGAAACATGGTTAATTAATTTTCCAACTACCCAGGTTTCGTGAAGCAAAGAATGTTATAACAAAAAAGATAGTTAATTTGAGTACTGTCGAGATTATTTTTATTCTATTGAAGCCAGTCATATTCCAGAAAATTAATCTTATGGCGTAATTGTTAATTACATTTGTACGAGCCTTTGGTTCGAATTAAGTTCATGATGAGCAAGAAGAGATAATTTTACGCTTGAGAAAACTTTTCTCTTTTTAGGTGTGTCTACACTCTACTCAGCCTTATTGACCCAATCAACTATTGTTTCAACATTTCTTTCTCTTAGCGCGAAACTTTTATTTCGGCTTAACTCTATTGTGGGGCGCATCACTCACAATTTGTTCAAACGACTCAATATCACTTGGAATGGCTGGATTAGGATTGTTTTTTACTGCAGATTTCAAAGGAATTTCTCAAATTTCTGAGTAACTGTAAACGCCCATCATTGATTTTTAATTTATCATACACAAGGTTCTCTTTTAGTCCACCTTAGCGAGCTTCAATTATGGAATTAAAAGTTTTCTCTTATCTCTGGTTGCTCGATCAAAATAATGGCTAACAGATTCCTTTAATTTATAGTCGTTTTTCAAAATATCTAACTTTTTCTTGAAGGTGGTAAGTTGCAATAATACTGATCTCTTACCTGATTTTTTGCCTGATATATAGATAATCATCTATTTCGGACGCCAATAAATTAACAATCACTGTATTGTTTACAGTTTCAAGTATTTTCTTTTCTGTATCTTCCAGACTCTCTGAATAAGAATCGCTACTACTTCTACAAGATTATAAAAAATAATATTTCTTCTCCTCTTATCCCTACTAAAATTAATCACATAGGAATTAAGGGTATCCTTTTTTTTTTTTTACAACCTTCAACTTCGAATTATAAATTTGATGTTGATGACTGGAATTTTTTAAATTCTACTCTCATGCTATTGATTTCTTTTGATGAATGCTCTTCAGATTCACTTATTTCTTTTTACTGTCCACTAGTGTAGCAGTATTTTGAATTTCATACGATGTTATGTTATTTTTCATCTTTGCTTAAAGCATTCAATTTTTCTAGAATTGCTTCCATTAGAATGGTGACTTTAGGACAGTATAAAGAAAATAAATAAGTAAGGAAAAGTAGAGAAAAACCAGATACGTAACAAATTATTTAGAAAAATAGAAGTGAATCAAGTATCAGTCGATATTAATTTAATCTGATGTATCTCTTAGTTGGCTGATCGGCCGGGGGTATCATAAGAAAAACACTAAAAAATTTTTTTAAGTGTTTTTTATTAATGGCCCGACGTTTCGACAAACATTGTTTGTCTTCTTCAGGGGCTATCTATAAAGAAAAAATATACATAAGAATCTAGCTAGCATTAACAGAACAAAAACAAAAACAAAAATGTTAATGGAAAACTAAAAACAAATTACACAGGTAAATATAGAAAAATTATGGAACTATTACAGACTTTGTAAATACAGAATTTGTGTGCTCTATTACATGTTCAATTATGACTGTGGTCTATGAGTGTACTACCAGTGAAAGGTTGGGAAAGGAACACCGGTGAAAGTAGAGGTGGGAGGGATGAAGTACCGTTAGGTATTGTTGGAGTGAAAGGACTAAGAAGCAGGACAAAAATAATGAACAAGTATATTTTTATTAAATATATATATATATATGTAATTTTTAATTAATTTTTTTAATAAATAAGAATTTTAAGCTACTTTGGGAATAGTTTGATAAATAGGAGGAAAATAAAAACAAAAAACAAAACAAAAAAAAACAAAGGGGAATTAGCAGGGGAAAATATGTAGGGTGAAGGCGCTAAGGGCTGGGTGGATGGAACTATGTCTACTTAATGGAGTGGAGGATGTTGTTGTAGAGTGATGAGATGACTTCTTTGTCTTTTTTGTGGTTTATGGGATTGGGTTGTAGGTGGATATGTACTGATTCTGCTAGGAGGCGTTTTGTGTGATTAGGTTGAGTTGTTAAATGGATGGGTTTTGCAGGTCAAAGGAATGATTTAGGGATAATGCATGTTTGGAAAGTGCTGTGCTGTCTATTTTTTTGGAGGTGATGTCATATTTGTGTTGTTTTAGTCTTTTATGTAAGTATTGTGAGCTCTCTCCTACATACGTGGCATTGCAAAGTGGTGTAGTGCATTTGATGTTGTATACTGTATGGGTTTTGTTGAGTTTAGGGATAGGGTCTTTTAGTTTAGTATATAGTTTGGAAAGTTTATTAGTGGTAGTGAAGGCTGTGATGAGATTGGGGATATGCTTCTTGAGGGATTTGTTTATTTTTTGGGAGAGAGAGTGGATGTGTGTAAGAGATCTGTGGATGGGTACATTCGTGATGTTGCTGGGATTACTCGTGTGTGGTGAGTGTAATGTTGGTGTCAATGCTTTTTTGATTATATTGTTTATGATGTGTGAAGGGTAACCATTGGCGGACAGGATTTTTCTCGATTTTTTGATGTTTTCATTGTGGAAGGTGGGATGGGAGAGTGAAAGGGCACGGTTCACTAAGTTTTTTGCAGTGTTGACTTTTTGGTGGAAAGGGTGGTCAGATAAGTAGTGAAGAAGTCGTCCTGAGTAAGTCGGTTTCGTGTACCAGTTATAAGTTAAAGTGTTGTCTGGATTCCGGATTATGATCGTGTCGAGGAAGGGGAGGCTGTTGTTTTGTTCTCTTTCGATTGTGAATTGGAGCCTGCTGTGGTAGGTGTTAAAATGGTGTAAGATTAGGGAAATGTCGTTGGGGTTGACGATGAGAAATAAGTCGTCCACATATTTAAATATATGTGAAACTGAGGTGTCAAGGATAGGGAGGAAGTGTCCAGAAGGTCGTTCATGATGTTATTGGCCAGAGCAGGAGCTAGGCAATTGCCCATGGCCAAACCATCTTTTTGAAGATAAAAGCGGTTCTGGAAAACAAAGTATCCTGATTTGCAGCAAAGATTTAGTGTTTCGATGAAGAGATCAAAGGGGATAGTGGTGTGCGGTTCTATTAATGCCACTCATAGACCACACTCATAGACCACAGTCATAATTGAACATGTAATAGAGCACACAAATTCTGTATTTACAAGGTCTGTAATAGTTCCATAATTTTTCTATATTTACCTGTGTAATTTGTTTTTAGTTTTCCATTACCATTTTTGTTTTTGTTTTTGTTCTGTTAATGCTAGCTAGATTCTTATGTATATTTTTTCTTTATAGATTGCCCCTGAAGAAGACAAACAATGTTTGTCGAAACGTCGGGCCATTAATTAAAAACACTTTAAAAAAAATTTTTTTAGTGTTTTTCTTATGATACCCCCGGCCGATCAGCCAACTAAGAGATACATCAGATCATTTCTAACGGCCAACAACTTCTATATTTGGATATTAATTTAATTATAAGAAAATAGCACTATATGTATTAAAAATAGAGAAAGTAATAACTAAAACAACCTTGCGCAATTCCTTTTTTCCATAATACCAGTACCCGACCACCTCATTTCCTGTATGGCTAGAATATCCAAACTAATTTTTTAAATTCTTGGATTAGGAGCTGCATCGCTCCAGGTCTGTACAGGGAACGAATGTACAAGTTTCATTTCGTTTCTCCTTTTCCAAATTTCCCGGTCGTTTGTCGTTTTCCCTTCCAGCTCTATTTTCATTTCTTTGTAGCTTTGAGACAATACAACATTTTGCGGAGTGGAACTAAGCCGGAGTGACTTTCAGGGTACCCTTCCCTAAACTCCCCCCCCATTCAAGTGTCATTGTTAGAACAAATCTATCTTCATAATGGATGTGATTTAATTAAAATACGTCCAAAAAAGTATTCTACATCTAACATTTACTGGTCAAACGCTTAATTATTGGAGAATTTTATATGGTCCCTACAGTCACACAAGTAAATACTCAAATTAAATTTGAATTACTTATTCAATTAGCAGAAGATTTTTCAGTTCCTTCATTCATTTACAACTTTCACAGAAAGCAATAAACTTCATTGCTAATATATACAATTCTCTTGTAAGGCTTGACACACATCACAATACAATGGAATTTTAGTAATAACTATGGTACCAAATCAAACAAACCAATTCTTTATAGACCTATCATAACTCTTCTCCCATACTTTCAAAAATTTACTTTCGAACGGCTACTACTAACTAACATACAACCTCAACTAAAAAGCATTATCCCCACATATCAGTTTGGCTTCATGACATCACATTCTACGAGACTGGTCGACGAAATATCTTCTTCTCTAGATTCAGTTTCTCGATATCAGTCAGGCCTTCGACCAAGTTTGGCGTAATGGTCTGCTATACAGATTAAAGCAAATTCTGTCTGATGACACTACCGGGTATGAAAAGTTATCTTTCAAACAGATTTTTTTCCATAAGAATTGGTGATAAATATTCTGCATTGTTCCCCATAAAGGCAGGAGTATCTCAGGGCAGCATTTTTGCATTCTTGGAGTGACGCTATATTCTCCAGTACAATGGACATTCTAACATCAACTGACCTAAGCAGACGACATAGCAATACTTTTAACTGACAAAGACGCCACTACAGCATCCTCAAATCTTCAGGGGCATCTAAATCTCAAACTGTGTATAATCAAAATTAATGAAACAAAATTTAACGTAACATTTACTCTAATACGATTAAACTGTCCGACTGTATACCTTAACAACACACCCTACCTCACGAGAAGGATATTCGACACCTTGGACTATTCCTAGACAGATGCCTGACTTGGAAACGCTTACTCGACAAACGACCTAAATTAGACATGGGAAACAAATTTCACATTTACAAATCTATAATAAGACCAATTTGGACATGCGGTCTCCAGCTCTGGGGGCAGCTAAACCGACATACGAAATGGATGCAAGCCATTCAAAACAAGATTTTACCTACTATCACACAAAGTTTCTACTATATCTATAAGACAATGCTACACACCCTCCTAAATTCCATTCGTAAACGAAATGACAGAACAACTCTACACAACACTCCACAGCAAACTAGGCACACATATCAATCCACACATTACTAACATGTCCTCCCTGACCAAACCTTGGAATCCTCCCAGACATTTAAAGCGCCACTGGCCAAAGGACTTCCTGACCTAGCAAGAAGAGTAACCACTGTCAAGGGCGAGTGACATAGGCTACTTTCCTCAAGCCACTGAAGACTATTTAGTCGCAGACATCCAATTTACCCATTGCATTAGCGTTTATAGATTGTAAATAATAAATATAAATTATAAAGAAACAAAATTATTAAAAAAAGAAATGAACAATCTGAGATTTTATAAACATGAACAGAAGACTGAATTATTGAATAGTTCTTTGTAGTGCTTACTAAACTTTATAATTTTTATATTCACAGATTTGTCTCTTTCTTTAACCTTAAATTTGATCGCCCATTCCTTAAAAGAGTTATCCTCATATTTATTCTTCCTCCATCCCGGAAGAGTGGAAGAAAGGGAAATAACTTTTTCTTCTAATCGTAAGCAATCGAGGTAATTGTGCCTAGCTACATCTTTTGTGCTACAAAGCTTTTTAAAAAAGGGGCCTCAAGTTAAAATATTATTCAAATTTAAAACTTGTAAGATATATCTTATAACAATATAAGTGGAAGAATTAACATTTATATTATTTACAATTTCTCTCAAACATATGTACGAACAGATTACAGGCCTATCACTTTGATTTAATATATTTTTCCAAGAAAATTTATGGAGCGACAACGTTAAACTTTCTTCTAAAATGCATCTTCAGTACAATGTACGATTCTATCACCAATAAAATATTTAAGATACATTACAATGTATTGTTAGTATGTCAATAAAATTTACCGGCATAATTTACTGACTTCATGGGGATGGATTTTGCATTAATAAATCTGCAAAAAAATTTGTTCAAAATAAAACACATGTAAATAAATGCAAGAATATAGGAAATAATAGATAAAAATACCTGTGCTTAATAACACAATTAGCAAAGCCATAAAATATGATTTAAGACTGTATGATGAAAACAGAATAAAAAAAAATTTAGAAACTACTAGATCATTGAAACAGTTGAGAAGAGAACTTGATACAGGGAAAAGATGGATTGTTTCTTTAGACAATAAACATAAACGGAGTGCACAGCAAGGAAAGAAATGTTAAAAGTTGCGACCGATTTCTCTAGAAACTTGTATTGTCATAAACAAACTGAAAGTACCAAAACGAAACTATGCTGCCACAATGTAGAAGTTCCAGCCTTTTTAAAATCAGACGTTTCAGGCGTTATAAGAAGTTTGAAAAATAATAAAACACCAGGGGAAGATGGAATTACAAATGAAATCATAAAAGGCAGGAGGGGAAGCCTTAATAGCTGTTTTATGCTCTCTTTTTAACGATATTCTAGTTAAGAAAGAAATCCTTTACAGTGGAAACAGCCCAAAATTATTCTGCCACACAAGAAAGGAGAAAGAAATAATTGGCCCATATCGATCACCCCAACACTTCGTAAATTATTCACAAGACTACTGAACAACAGATTATTGTATAAAATGGAAGAAAACTTAACAGTAGTAAAAGCCGGATTTAGAAAGGGTTTTTCAACAGTGGTCAATTACATACCATACGAGTACACCAATTAATAGAAAAAGTAAAGGAATACATATTGAAACTTTCTTAGGTTTCGTGGATTTCACTAAAGCATTTGATAGCCTCAGGCAAGAAAGTATTTTCTCAGCGTTATCAGTAATGGGTATTGAGCTTAATATGTAAATATAATCAAGGAACTATATAGTGAAAATACTGCTTTCATTGAGACTGAGTTTAGAGGTGACCCATTCCCAATTAGAAGAGGGGTAAGACAAGGAGACCCTCTCTCTCCGACTCTTTTTGTGGCAGTTTTAGAACAAGTTTTCAGAGGTGTGAATGGGACAATGTAGGCATAAAAATAAATGGTAAGCTCCTCAATAATTTGAAGTTTGCTGTTGATGTTGTATTAATAGCGGCATCGAAGAACCAGCTTGCAGGTATGCTTGGAATTAGAATATGCTTGCAGGGGGGTGGGTCTCAACCTAAACCACATGAAAACTAAAATAAAACAAATAGCATGACGGCCCGCACAGAAATGTCCCAATGCAGAGTGAAGATAGTTGAGGATGCAGGAAGTGGGACAAACTGTTTTCTTCCGAGACACATTATCAAATTCCTTCAGCGACGCATCGCTCTGTCTTGGAAAAAATTCTGGTCTCTTAAAACAATTATGAAGGCTAAAATAAAAACCGAATGGAAGAGGATTACCTTCAATACCAGCTTCTCCCTGTATTACATATGGATGTCAGACATGGTCAACCACGAAGGCACAGGAAAGATAAATAGAAGTTTGGCAGCGGAGCCTTGAACGAAGTATGCTCAATGTGAAAAGAAGCGATAGAATCAGAAATGAGACTATTAGGGCGGCAACTTCAGTGAGGGTTGCAGCGGTATTTGCCAGAAAGTTGAAGCGAGAATGGGCTGGTCACGTGGCTAGAAGAGACAACAAACGCCGAACCAAAATTTTAACAGAATGGACACCTCTAGGTAGGAAGCGGAATAAAGGTAGGCAATTAAAGAGGTGGTCAGATGAGATTAAGATGGAAGAAGGAGTCAATTGGATGAGGAAAGCTCGCGACTGGGAATACTGAACCAGGAAGAGTGAGCAGATGGAAGCGAGGGCATTGAACTCCCAGTTACAAGATACGGATGGTCACCGCAACTCTCTTCAGGGAAGGCCTACATATTTTGCATGTGCGTTCTAGACGAAGTAGAAGACTATGAAAAAAGGAAAGTTTTTGTGTTTATAAATAGTGACTTTTATTTTAATCCATTTTTTTCGTTATTTTATTTTTTTCAGATCTTTCTTTTCTTTTTTTTTGTAATGCAGAATATGTAAATAAAGGCTATTATTATTATTATTGTTAAAATGTATCGCTAGAATTCCAATAAAATTTACCGGCATAATTTACTTACTTCATAGGGATGTATTTTGCATTAAATAAATCTGCAAATAAAATTTGTTCAAAATAAAACACACATGAATTGCACAGTAAAATCCGGCGTACCATACTGTTTTATAAATGGTAAGAAGTTATGCAGTTCACAATAGATAGCTGTCAAGATTTCATTTAGTATTTCCAGAGACATTCTAAGCACCTAAGTTTCTTGTAAGGGAGTAACTGGATGGATTTACATCAAAGATAGGTGCAGGTTTTCCAAAACATTTAAAATTAATTAATATATTAGAGATAAAACAGAATTAATTAAAATATAATGCAGCTATTCTATAATTATGTTCTATAATTTACACTTACAGAACTCAATAACAAGAAAATAATGCATACAAATATATTTTATTTTATTTGTTAAAATACAAACTTATAGAATTGTGGCGGCTACCCACATTGAAATTTGTATGAATTAAAATCAAATTATTAAATAATTCTTTTCCAGAATTTTTATATTTCTGAATTTAATCAGTTTTTAATAAGGTGTAATCCTGCATTCATTTATTTTATATCTTGTATGATTATTTTTAATGTTCCTTTTAATCTCTGCCATGATGGCAGCAGTGAAAACGGAACTCGGAGTTATCTTGCAAGTGCTAAAAATATTGTAATGTAAATGATGTAACTAAGTGATTATTAATGATAAATAAGTAAATTTTTTTGGACTACTAATTTTTGTTTGAGTGTGAATAATGCTGAGGCCCATAATTGGTGACCCCAAAGCGTGACTGTGAACTGTGAAAACAAAAATAAATTCTAGTAAACAGTTAACCAGACAGGATTCTTTTTTACTTGTAAGTCAAAATATTATTAATTATAGTAAAATAACAAAACAAATAACATGCCTTTAGATCAAAAACCAATAGACGTAGAAAAAACAGAACTTGATAGGGTTAGTATTAAAATTCCTCCTTTCTGGGCAGATAAACCAGAAATATGGTTCTGTCAGGTAGAAGCTCAATTCCAATTAGCAAATATAAGACGTGAACCAACAAAATTTAATTACCTGTTAGGTCAATCAGATTTAAATTAGTTGAAAATATATGGGATATCTCTATTGATGAAACTAATAAATACTCAAAATCAAAGAACGACTACGAAAAGTCAAACAAATAAAAAAACTCGTTAGTGATCTCAACTAGGAGATATGAAGCCTAGCCAAGCTCTTACGGAAAATGCAATTACTTGCCGGAACTGACATATCGGATAAAGTGTTAAAAACCCTTTGGATTGACAAATTACCAACAGATATACGAAATATTCTAACAATTTCTGAGGGTGATTTCACAAAATTAGCCCAAATAGGCGATAAACTGTGGGACATGATACCTACTTCACTTGACGAAATTGCCCCAAATACTCACATAAATGAATCAATTTTAAACGAATTATGCCAACGGATTCAGGCTCTTGAAACAGAAATAAAGAATAAAATAGATCTAGAAGTAGAAGCCGAAGTCGGGGACGACCCAGATTTAATTATACTTTTACGGCCATTTTCGGTACGGTAAAAACTGTAGACCAGAAAAATGTACTCCAAATTGCAAGTGGAATGAGCAGGGAAACGCGAAGAGGCAGTCGTAGACTTGGCCAACTGCGACGCCAAACACTCTAAAGGCCAACAAAATCGTCTTTTTATTAAAGATCGACATTCTGGATTGAGGTTCCTGGTTGACAGCGGAGTTCCGGTTTTATAGTTTTAGAAAATAAAAAGCTTATTGACAATAAAACAAAATCAACTGTTATTGGCTCACTCGCTCAGTTATGTACTCAAGATACAATTAGTTCACTCAATATTACAAATAAATATGTACAGCTTTTAAAGAACTATCCAGACTTAACAAAACCAAAACTAGTTCCCTCGTCAGAAATTAAACACGACATCAAACATTATATATTAACATCTGGTGGACCTCCGGTTTAATCAAAACCTCGTCGATCAGATCCTAAAAAATTAGATATTGCCAAAAGGGAGTTTCAATTCTTGTTAAATCATAATATCGTTCAATCTTCTAAATCTCAATGGGCCAGTCAGTCCTATTCACATGACCACTAAGAAGAACGGGCATTGGCGAGTATGTGGAGATTATAGGCGTGGAGATTGGTCTGAGAAATGCGCCAAGCACATTTCAGCACTTTTATAAATGAAGTGCTACAAGACCTCGATTTTTGTTTTGCTTATTTAGACGACATTCTTGTTGCATCAAAAAACGAAGAAGAACACCAAAATCACCTAAGAATTCTTTCTGATAAACTCCATCAGTTTGGCCTAAGACTAAACCTTGGAAAATCGAGTTTTGGAGAGAGTGAAATTGAATTTCTAGGACATCTTATAACGCCCCAAAGAACAAAACCCGATCCTAAGAGAGTTGATGTCATCTTAAACCACGAACTTCCTAAAACAATAAAAGAATTAAGAGCTTTCTTAGGAATGATTAATTTCTATAGAAGACATTTGCGACGCGCAGCTGATGATCAATTTCTTCTTATGAATATCTAAAAGGATCACACAAAAACGATAATAGACTGAATGGACAGAGCCAGCTCGGATGCAATTTGAAAAATGCAAACAAGCCCTCGCCAACTCAGCACTTCTATCTTGTCCAGGTAAAGATAATCAATTAGCCTTATTTGTAGATGCTTCTGACTTCGCTATAAGAAGTGCCCTCTATCAATTAGAAAATGACTGAAAACCTATATCATTTTACTCAAAAAACTTAATGATACTGAGAAACCATACAGTACATATGGCCGTGAACTTCTTAGTATATATCTTTATATAAAACATTTCAGATATTTTTTAGAAGGCCAACATTTCGTTTATTTACAGATCATAAACCTTTAATTTTCGCGTTCAAACAGAATAATGAGAAAGCCTCCCCCAGACAACTGCGCCAGCTGCAATACATTTCTTGATACACAACCAACATTCATCATATAAGTGGAAAAGATAATATCGTTGCAGATACTCTATCGCGCATCCATGAGGTTTCTGAAATCGACTACGAAAAAATTGCTCAGAGTCAAGCAAATGACAAGGAATTGGAAAACCTTATTGAGACAGGTGATACTCTAAAATTTAAGCAATACAGCCTACCATCAAACACAACCTTGTGGTGCGGCATCTCCACTTCAAACATCAGGCCGTATATCCCTGAAAATTTCAGAAAGCAAGTTTTCCGACATTATCACAATATGGCTCATCGTGGTGAAAACCGACAAAAAACTACTATCCTCAAAAAGTGTGTGGACTGACCTTAAGGAAGACATACGAGACTGGACAAAAGCCTGTGACCCCTGCCAATCAAGTAACGTCTCCAGACATACATACTCTCCTCTTCAGACATTCCCAACAACTGATGCACGTTTCTCTGTAATACACATCGACTTAATTGGTCCTTTACCATCATCCGATGACAATATGTACTGTCTAACATGTAGAGACCGTTTTACAAACTGGACAGAAGTAGTTCCATTAAAAGGTTTCCTTGCAGAAACAGTAGCACAGGCGTTCTATAATAACTGGGTCACTCGTTTCGGAGTGCCTTTGCAAATTGTGACGGACCAAGGACGACAATTCCAGTCTGAGTTGTTCCGTTCGCTTGCCTCAATTTGTGGAGCAAAAATGGTGCGAACAACTGGATACCATCCTCAATCAAATCGAAAATTAGAGAGGTTCCACAGAACGTTAAAGAATGCCATTCGAGCCCACTCGAAGGTGAAATGGACCAATGTCCTTCCAACTATACTTTTAGGCCTTCGCTGCACACTTAGGGAAGACATAAATTCAACTATAGCTGAGATGGTGCACGGAACTACTTTGAACTTTCCAGGTGACTTTCTAAAACAACAAACAGACGGACCTTTAGAAGACTTACCGACCATTGTAAATGGTCTAAAACGTTACATGATTAACTTAAACCAACATCTAATCATCATAAGACCTCAAAGACTCCTTTTATATATAAAGACTTACAAACCACTTCACATGTTTTACTTCGAATTGACAGAGTTAAATCTGCCTTAGAGACGACCATACCAGGTTATTCGAAGAGACAAACAATTTTACACTACAAAAATAAGAAACAATGACGTCACTGAATCAATCGACCGCTTAAAACAGGCTACATCCTAAGAAAGAAGATTCATCAAGTACAAGTAACGACTGTCCTAACTCTGTCACATCACCACCACAACCTTCCACATAACCAGCATACTAAATCAACAGACCAAGACAAATCCACAGAAAGTAAACGCACTACCACTTCAGGACGAGTCATCCGTCCTCCTCTGCGTTTTCAAACATAACAGATAATTTTGTAACGAAGTTACTAGGAGGGGAGAGATGTGGCGGCTACCCACATTGAAATTTGTATGAATTAAAAATCAAATTATTAAATAATTCTTTTCCAGAATTTTTATATTTCTGAATTTCATCGGTTTTTAATAAGGTGTAATCCTGCATTCATTTATTTTATATCTTGTATGATTATATTTTAATGTTCCTTTCAATATCTGCCATGATGACAGCAGTGAGAACAGAACTCGGAGTTATCTTGCACGTGCTAAAAATATTGTAATGTAAATGGTTATTAATGATAAATAATGTGATTATTAATGATAAATAAGTAAAATTTTTGGACTACCAATTTGTATTTGAGTGTGAATAAACCTGAGGCCCATAGGATAAATCCCTTTAGTAGGGAGGAAGTTGACCTTTACAATTATAAATACATAAATATAAACACATAAATTAGTAGCATTCAACTCATTTCTGAATAATTGGTTAAGATAAAAATGAAATCTAAGCTTTAAAATAAACAATAAGCATGATGTGAAAAATAACAGAAAGAAAAATAAAGAAGTGATTACCAATCTGAAAGTATAAAAGCTCTGGTTCTTAAGGCTACTGTGTCGAATTTATAAATAAAATGAATGCTGTCAGTGGTAGTTATGGTGAACAAGTTAATAAATTTGTCAGATATAGACAAATTTTGAGGAACAGTAGAACCAAAAAAATGAACTCTGATTCGAGAGCAGAACATTCAATTAAAAAATGTAACATTCTATCTGAGGCCAAGCAGTTACAATTTAAACAGACATTAATTGTATCAAAACAATAAGTTGAACCACTGACATACAAACGACTTACATGATACTTATTAAAGGAATCTGCATTATCAGCCTAATTTTTTAATACTAACAGTCAAATCAAGATAGTGCTGTGGAGCACCGAGAGAATAAGCTGAACCATACAGAATATTATATTTACAATCAATTATATAGTGAATATTCATACTTTCACAATAGTTTCCATAAAGCTTACATAAACTATTCTTACATTACTACATTCTTTCATTAAAAAATGACTGTCTTGCTTATAAAAATCATCACAAGAACCAATTGAAATCATGATTTGTTTGAAATAGGAGATTATATTTTTTGTTCAATTAGAATCTGTGTCACAACCATAATGCATACAAATATAGTAATTATTAAAATGTTCATAAGATTATATGCAGATATTCGATAATGAAGATGTCTTCTCTGTCAGTTAATTTGTGTTCCTGAAACAAAAAATAAATCATTCACAAAACTAGAATCGACTTGTGAATATATGGTAAGTTTATATGGTTTTATGAACTATTTTTACCAATTTATTTGTCTCTACGTATGGTGATAGTTCTTTAATATTTAAATTATACTCCTATTTACTAAATAATTGTTCGCCATTCAGCTGAAGTAGTGTTATGTTGGGAGAAGATTTTCTTTCATTTCCAACTACATTAAAATGTCGGTTTGGCAATAAACAAATAATTAAAATAACTTATTTACAAATGCACTCTTATTGCATTCTCAAACTGCGGATTCTCCAATCTAGAACACACTTCCTCAGTATTAAATAATTAATAATCTCAAGTCTAAGATTAATCTTAAGACACACACGTTCCTGAGCGAAATCATGTTTAACAAGATGCACCACTAGGCCTTCCGCATACTGAAGTGCTCCAGGAATTAATATTAGAACTTCTCTAACATTGATCGTTTAGGTGTTATTTATTTTCCATCATAAAGTATCACCAAGAACAGAGATTAGGCTCAGTGGTAGCGCATTGGACTAGCAACCCGGACGTCCAGGGTTGTGCCCTTAGATTTTCTTTTCCTAGGGCCTCTTAAAGCTCACTGTCCTGTCAGCTCACGTTCTCCTTGACTTTGAGAATATTTGTTTCTATTGTGAGACGTAAAATGCAACAAGTTATGATGTCACTTTCCATAATAATTGCATTTATTAGTAGAAGAGCAATTAATCCCTGAGTGTTTCGATTCGAAACAATTCAAACAAAAATGAAGAGTGTATCAACTGTATTTGCTCTGTGCAAGTCTATGTTATTACACTGTTGGCAAAAACATCCTGATGATGGGCGAACGCCCGAAACCGGTCGATGACCACAAAAAGAAGCAGGCTATCATGGAAAATATCTCTGATAAATGAAGAGACTTAGTTCGCTCATATCGTTGTTCGGGTTTAAGAAAACGAAACTTGGAGCTTCTACCTAATTTATGATGCACTTGGGAAAAGTGATGCAAATGTTATTTGAATAGAAAAATCGGTTGTATAAAAACTTGTTTATTATTTCTTGGAAACTTTCGAGAATTGGCTGGAATGCGAAGAAGTTTGACCAAGATTTGCGATGAGATTTTCAGCTTGAATCTGAACGCATTGTTGGTGGATATAATTTGAAAAATCATCATAAGTAGGAATTTAGTTTTCTGATCCATATTCCGTCTCAAATCGTTCCCTTGATTTCGCATCTAATAGTTTCAACCCTAAACTGTACATAATAAATCCCAAAGAGTCAGGGAGTTTTATATTTATGAAAGCAGTGGACTTTTCCAAAACTGTTTCTGAGAATTTTCTAAAGACACGAAATTATTTTTTGCAAAGGTCTGAAATTAAGTATTTTGGTAAGGCAGTGATTTGCTTGACTTCTTGAATAGTCATTTGCTCTGAGCATAATCAGCAGAAGTAAGGGAAATAGTAGAAATAGTTTGAAGGACAGTACCCTTCAAAGCTGACTTGAGGTAATGGAATTTTTGCAAGTTAGGATTATTATGAATTATTTGATAGAAAGGAATCCCTGAAGGAAATCCATGTACAAATTCACCATTAAAATTTGGTAAATTAAAAATAGGGAGATAATTTAATGTAAGGTTGAAGTTCTAAAATATTAGTTGCTGCAACAGTGTTATTATCTTGATTCTGTTCAAAAGTTCCGAGAGGCAGAGCTTCGTAATATGAATTTCGAGTTGTGCTGCTTATTTATTACCAAGATTAACAGTACAATCTTTTGCTTTACTAAGACGTTTTAAACAATTTCATATATATCATTTAGATGTGATAAACGAACTTTAAACAAATTAGCCTTCTGGGGTTCATTAAAATTTTTTGAACCTATATGCAAAATTTCATTTATAATCACTAGATAAATCTGAGATCTCATCTACAAGTTCGGACAGTTTAGTTTCTGCCTTATTAATATCAGATTTAGATCTGGTAAAGAATTTAATAAATTTACAAAAAAAAACAACTAGATTAGAAGTGAAATAGATGAAGTGGTTTGAGGTAAATCAAGAAAATACAAAAAATAAATAACTGAATAAATAAAAATTATTATATAAACTAACCAGACTAATGCCAGCTAATGCGCAAGGAAACAAAAATTCACATCATTTTACTTGCTAATAATAGTCGACCTGCAACTAATAGAAGATAAGTAACTATACAGTGACTTGTAAATTACAAATTAGGATCGTATGTTTTATAAACCCAAAATATATAAAAAAATAGCAATAAATATTAATTTTTTCTAGTAAATAACTATTAAGAAATATATTTCAGAAAACTATGAAAATATTTAATTGAAACTTTTGAAAATAAATTTGAAACGAATCTTATAAACTATACAAATGTAGTTAAAATTAACGAAGACATAAAAAGTAAAATAAGAGTTCATAAAATGATATTAGTAACAAAATGAACTGAGGCCCTGCGACCTTGCCTCCAAAATTATTACAATTGTTGCTTAAGACGAATTAAGTCCGGAGACCAGAAAAATATGTAAAGGCTCCAGCAAATAGTTAAAAACATTTGCCATGAACATCATGACTTACGAATTGGTTATTCTTGTAGGAAAAGGGACTGTATTTGTTTTAATGAAAAATTAATGATTATTCACCGAATCACAATTCATTTTATTTGGTTATAATACAAAACAATATAAATGAATATTTTTTATTGAAAGAAGAATGAGAACAAATTAGATAGCTGAAATTAATTAGACAATAAAACTACAAATTTATACTTGAGTGACATTAGTTTTTTTTTTTAACCAATTAGAAGCTTTTTGATATTTAAATATTTTAATGTTCGGTACCTGTTCTGTTTGTGCCAGTCGGCATATTCGAAATTAAATTTGACTTTAGAATAAGTTTCTGGATGCGTATAAAGCAACTAGTCACTTAGTATCGTAATGTTTTATTTTGGAATACTATTTTTAATAGTAATTTAACAATATTTTTTATCTTACAAATTAATGTGTATATGGTGAAAAACTATGCCACAAAAAAGTTCTATTTCCAACGTAATTAAATAATTAAAAAAAACTCTTAATTACAGCATCTAAAAAAAAAATGGCGTCTTTTTAATAAGGTCTAAAACCTGGAAAAAAATGAGGTATTAATTTAATAAAATCCAAAATTGTATTTTACTAATCAAATTCTAATTTACATTAAAATCAATTTAGACAAAAATTAATAAATTATTAACATAATTTATTAGTATTAACATAATTTATTAGGTGTTATTTACTTTCTTTCATAAGTATCACCAAGAACAGAGATTAGGCTCAGTGGTAGCGCACTGGACTAGCAACACGGAGGTCCAGGGTTGTGCGCTTAGATTTTCTCTTCCTAGGGCCTCTTAAAGCTCACTGTCCTGTCAGCTCACTTTCTCCTTAATTTCTGTGAACTTTTTAAAAAATATTCTAAATACTTTTTTAAAAAAGAAGGTATCAGATAGGTATACAGGAAGGTAACAGATAGGTATAGAGGATAATGATAAAAAATATGTATTTCATTAATTATTTTTCACAAAAATTACGGAGTCGTTGCCTGGCACCCTACCCACCCACTTCCTCGCTCTTTCCGTGGCGTCATCAGCTCTGGTGAACATCAATCCCATACTTAGGTAAAATTAATTCATTATACTTTAGGTAAATTAGTAATTATTTATGATAATTCATTTCACAAATTATTAAATAAACACTAAGTATTAAAAATATGTAAGAATATTATTTTTTATTGTTTGACTTAACTAGGTCAAATATTTTAAATTTAAAATTTCCTAGGTCAAATGGATTCCGAAATTCAGTTAAAATTTACTATATAACAGTATTAATTCAGAATTAATTATTCCATCAGAAAAATAGTATTTTAATCTATTATAATGAAATAAAAGATGGATTTATAAGATTTTTTTAAATAATTTCGAATGCTGTATTCAAAGAAATTAAAGGAATAATTAGGTTAGATCAATTGAAACCACTAATTTTATATGGCGTGATTATGACAAGGATTTTTTTTTCAATAGATACCTTATTTTTATATGTTTCATAAAACATATAATACAGCTTAAAAGCATTATTTCTGTGTTTTATTGATTAAAAATTTGCAAATCTAATTTTAAACAGATTTAAAATCAATGATCGATATATCAGAACTCCAATGGTAATTATGTGAGTCAATTTGTAAATAATATTATAGGCTATAAAAGTGCCCTCAAATAATATTTACACGCAATTTTTTTACTAATTAGAAATTATCGAAGAATTTATGGCTAAGCATTAATTAAAAATCACATACCTTCCATTTATATAAAAATATCGAGGCTTGCTTTCAATGAAGATAATTCAGTTTTTTATGAAGTCCTTATTTTTCTTATTTTTTCAAACACTTCTGGATTTCCTTCCTTTTTTTTTGTAAAATGACTTCAAATGTAATTTATATTCTCTTAAATGTATGCATAAATCATAAATTTGCTCTTAAAAGAATGGAAGATTCTTCTCGACCATTCTTAAATGATGGATAAGGATAGTGATATTCGGTCTTTTTAAAAAAAATAAAAAAACTTATATTTTTAACCAACGTTTCGACAAATATATTCTCTTTATCAAGGCATAAAAATAAGAATGTTAAAAAATCTCCAAAACATGATAATTTTAACTTATATTTTAGGAAAAATAAATATGTGGGAACACCTCAACACCGCAGAGAATAGTGTAGAAACGCACCACAGAAATATTTGTCGAAACGTTGTCAAAAATATGTTGTTTTTTTTTATTTAAAAAAAAAAGACCGAATCTCACTATCCTTATTCATCTTAAAAGAATTTTTTAGTGATCTTTCATTCTGAAATCCCCAATTTGTAGATTCAATTTATTAATTTTTTTGTTTCTTAAACACCAACACAGTCATATTAATTACATAGAAAATCTATTATAAAATCCAAATTTCAATTCACTGCCATAACTGACTCAATAACTAACAGGCAAACTTCCTCAGCTGATTACGACTTCTGAATGCCTAAATTTTGCTTTTTTAATTTGATGTATATAACAGAATAGCAATGAATGCTTTGCTATATTGAAATGGTTAGCGTTTTTTTTGTAATTATTTCCAGTTTTTCAAACATGCCGGAAAGTCTGAAAGTTACCTTCAATTTGCAAACAAATAGAAAGCGTTCTGATGAAATGATTATTTCTTTTTTAAATTAAAACAAATAAAAATAATTCAACTCTAAGATTACACAAGAATTAATATATATATATATATATTGCAGATTTGATTAATTGATTTTTTTTTTTTATTTTTTTTTTTACTAACATATTCTTAAGAATCTAAGTTTTTGTGAATTTTCACACTTTACAGTTTTAATTTAAAGAATTTCAAAACTTTTTATGAACATTAAAAAAATGAAAGTTTATATCAATTTAAAAATTCAAACATTTTAATGAGTACCTACTTTACTTGTGTGCAATCCTTAAGTTTTTTCCGTTCATTTTGCCTGATCACTATTTATGTTTCACTAATTTTAGTTCAATATTTATGAAATTTGGAATTTATAGACAAAAAGAATCATTAAAAAAAAAAAAACACTTTTGTCGCCATAACACCTACACGTTCATTAAACCTAAGAAATTCTCCCTACTATTAATAATAATAATAATAATAAATTGTCTTTATTTAAAAATAAATTTACAATAATGACAATTATGACGAACTAGAAAAAGGAATTTTGAAGTTTTTCAAAGAGTATGTTAAAATCGACTGTACTTTAGAGAGTATAGACTTTATAAAAAGATTAGGAGTAAAAAATAGCCACACTTCTCGCCCGGTACTTATTGGTTTCACTACATGGCGTATGAAGAAGATGGTTCTATTGAATAGCAAGAACTTGAAAGGAACCTCAATGTTTATATCGGAAGATTTTCCACCAGAGGTAGTGAAAAAACGTAGAGAACTTTTCCCTCAAATGTTAGAGGCAAGAAGGAATGGAAAGTTTTCTGTTATAAAATATGATAAGTTAATTGTGGAAGAGTTAAATGCGTCAAAACATGGAGCAACAAGCGGCAACTAAGTAATTCGCCAAAAACTTCAGAAAAAGAAGAAAATAAAAGTGGAACTGAGGTGGAGACCGTATTGGGTGAATCAACACAACAAATACACAAGCGAAATAAAACTATTTTTCATTCAACGAATTTAGAAATGGATCAGGGTAAAATTACTTCATTTTTAAGAAGAAGCGACTCATTAGGATGTCTGAATTTGGAAAAATTAGCTGCAAACAAGAAGAGCACATCTGATAAACCGGGAAATCTACAGAGCCAGGTACTTAAGAAAAAGGAAGATAAAGGTGGAATTTAGCAATTAAATGTAAGTGAGTGTAAAAATAAATTTGTTAGCATACTTTCATATAACATTGGCGGCCTTTATAAGAAAAAATATGATTTGGATTTTCATAATTATGTAAAGAAATTTGATATTTTCCTTTTTTTCGAGACATTTGTTGAAGCTGGGGATTATTGTAATTTTGAGAACTTATTTCCGGGATATGTTTTGAGGTGGGTCCCCGCTGTGAGGAGGTCTGCTTTTGGTAGAGCTTCTACAGGTTGTCTGTATGGCATTAGAGAATGTAAACAAATGTATACACGGGCTAAATTTATCCTATTAACAAATGAAGAAGTTATACAATTGAAATTGGATAAAAATAATAACTGTTATTTAGTGCCAGTTTATCTCAACTGCAACAATTGGGACAATGAGTTCTCGAGATTGTACAACTTAATTTTAGAAAATCCAAGGGCAGATTTTCTCCTCTGTGGGGATTTTAATGGCAGATTTGGTGACCTTCAGAATGTTTCAAAGAAATTATTTTCACAGAACCCTTTGATAAAAAATAACAGAATTTCTAAGGACACAGTAATTAATAGTAATGTAAGAGACTGATTGAATTTTTTGATAATTTTAATTTGATTGTTTTGAATGGGCGGGTCAGAGGCGATTACGCTGGTCAATTTACATTTATTGGGGGAGCAGGTAGCTCGGTAATAGATGTATGCGCAGTTTCATGTAATTTGCTTCCTTTTATTTCGAGTTTTAGTGTCGAACTCGTTATATTTTCTGACCATTTACCTCTGGTATTGAACTGTAAGCTTAATGATGAGGATGTAAAACAGCAGGTATTCCCTTTATTACCAAAACTAAAATGGATAGATCAATATAGAGATAAATATGTGGCAAATTTGGACGAAAGGCTGCAAGATTGTGATTTTGAGTCCCTAACTGTGGAGGAACAATTAAATTATGTAATTTAAGTAATTAAAGATTCATCTAATAACAGATTGTACACTGTTGGTGGTTTTGGTAATCTCCCGAAAAACAGATGGTTTGATAATCAATGTTCGAGAGCTAGGCGTGGGGTTTTTAGACAGTTGAAAAAATACCGAGCTTCTGGATTGGAGGAAGATAAAACTCTTTATTTAAAATTGCATAAACAATATAAAAATATATGTAAAACTAAAAATAAGGAGTTTTATGATGATTCTATAAAGAAATTGCAGTGTATTAAAGACTCTAAGAGTTTTTGGGAGGTTATTAGGACCATTAGAGGAGGTACTGTTAAATTTGTTGGTAATATTTCAGTTCAGGATTGGGTAGACTAATTTGGTAATTTGTATAATCCGCCATTACTTTCTGAATGTGTAAGTTATGCTCAACCACTCATCTTAAGTGATGAATTAGATAAACCGTTCATTATTGAAGATCTGAAAAATATTTTAACCACTGTTAAAAATAATAAGGCCCCGGGTATTGACCGAGTGCCCTATGAATTTTTCAAAAACAGTTCATTTCCAAAGAAATTTACTAAGTATATATAATACTATTTTTGAAACAGGTGAAATCCCTACAGAGATGTAAATGGTTTAAACAGCAGTATTTAGAAGGGCATCAGTTTAGAAATTATGTTAACGGAGATGACTGGTATAAGCTTATTGGCTATTGTAAAGAGGCATGGATGTTAAGGCAAAGTTTATTGTAGTTTTCATGATATTAAAGATTAACTATTTTGTTTGATACTTTCTATAAAAATTTTCCTATAAATTATAAAAATTAAAAAGCATTAACTACAAATACTAAACAATTGTAAATTATTTAAAAAATTATAATTATTTGTTGTAAAAAAAAGAAAGAAAAAAGAAGAAAAAAAAAACAATAATTTTATATGGTTTAGAAGATTGCCTTATTTATTTATTTTAATTCTATTGTTTATTCTATTAATTTTATTTTATTTTTATTTATTTACTTTTTTTGTTTTTTGTAATTTATTTATCGTTTGCGTTTTCTTGTACCTTAGAGCTCCCTTGAACTCCTCGGACGGTCATTTGACCATGGTATATTGTCTCCCTACTATTATGTTTTTGATATAATTGAATTAAGGAAACGACAGAATATTATTGGAGGAAGAGTTCTTTATGTAACATCTGTAAACAGATATTATGGTCTCATTCATTTTCAAATTCAAATTCAAATATACTATAACGCAGCCAGTGGTCCCATCTAGGAGAGAAGACAGGTACCTAAGGTTCTCTTAGTGGCCGCAGGAAGCGCTGGCGGCGCTCTAGATTTGACTGGAATAATTGAGAAGATTCTGGAAGGTTCGCTACCGGTATAAATAGAGGGACCACAGAGAGTTGAGAGAGTTCCCAGTTACAGAAGTTATTAGTTTGTGAAAAGTGTACAAAAGTGAACAAAGTGAACTTTTGTGGTTTAAACTGTGAAATAATTATTATTAAGCGTTGTATTTAATAATTTATTGTGTATAGCAATAAATTGGTGTTTTCTTTATTGAAGTTTAGAGTATTTTATCTATACGAACCCACTTAAAACTAGTTGCAGTAGCTAGTTCAGAAAGAAAAACATTACAATACATTTATTTAAGGTCACTATTTACAAATATACATTATAAAGTGACAGAGCAGTTGTCTTTAACTCGATAATAACAAAATAATATGGGAAAATTCACCATTCATATCACATCAAATCATACGGGAAAAATGAACCCAATTAAGTTGAAAACTATTAACTTAATCTCGTGCTGATTCTTTTATGTACACAGCTTTTATACTATTATTATATGTCTCTAATTAAATAACAAATTAAACTGTTTAAATGTTCTTTATTTTTCTCAATGAAATTCCTTAAAATTTCTCTTTCATATTAGAACATATTGAAATTATGTTCTTAATTCTAAACTATCTAAAAACTATTTTTCTTAATTTTATTTTAATGTTTAATGATATATAATATTCTATCAGATGAAGACACAATAATTAAAAAAAACTAAAAATTAATTTTATATGTCTAATTGAACAAAAAAAAAGAATGGGTCAATCACAAACCACGACCTTGTCTCATAGATACTTATAAGTTACTAAGAATTTAACTATTCATTTAGCTAAAAGTATTTTGATTAATGCACTTCTAGTACTTGTAAATTATTTATTAACAGGATAGTCTTAATTTGGTGAAAATTAAGTTTATTAAAATAAATAATCAAATATTTAAATGTATAAATATTATAGATAATGACAAGACCGATTATAATGTTTCTATGACTTTGAAATAGTTTGAAGAGATAATTATATATTTTTATTCATTATCAAAAAAAATCGTTATATATTTCCTTATCAAAAAAATCTGGTGTGAAAAGTCACACGACTTTCCCTTACACCTTTTTAATACAATTACATATAAAGACAAATTTTCATTAAACTCAAATTTTACGAATTTATCTTAACATAAGTATAGAGGGATAATATCAACCTACTTTATTCTTGGCAAAGTGAGAAGCGATGATTTTATTATGGTCCAGTAGAGCGCTCTAAAAACATTGAACCAACTACATGTAACATTTGAATTATCGCCACAAATTCCTCATAACTATCGAAAATATTTTTTTCTTTGAAAAATTTACAAATAAATATAATACGTTTTTATCTGTGAAGTTAGCATCCTAAATTTTATCATATAATTTTAACATTAGTTAAAGGATATAGTTTTCGAGAAAATTCCAAAAAAAAACTTAAAAATCTAATTTGCAAAATCGTATATTTTAGAAGCAAAAAACCGATTTTTTTGAAATTTGGAATTCAATCAATACTTCTAATTTGTATTAATACTATGTAGGTTGTAAAAATTATATTAAACTGAAGTTGCAGTTTAGAGGAAACCATAACGCTACTCCCCGAAAAAACAATTTTCCTGGCAAAATTTTTGAAATAAAATTGATAGGCATTTCGAAAAACTGAAAATAATTTAGTCAACTTTTACTTTCGGTTGATGGATTTTGCCCTAAACCTTCGTGTCGACTTTTCGTTTTTGTGATAATAATCAGTAAGTCGTCGGCATTTAGTACAGAGCTGATCTTCAATTTACTAACAAAAACACCAACCTCAAGTGCAGAAGGAAGATCATCGATAAATATAGAGAAGAGGAGAGGGCTCAGAAGACAACCTTGCCTCACTCCGCTATCCACAGGAAAAAATTCAGAAACTCCATCTCTCCATCGCACTGCTGAGCGTGAATGAGAATACAGATTTTTTGGAATGTTAACAAATTAGACGAAACGCCGATGTTGAATAGTTTGAGCATTAACATATTGCGATTCACAACATCGTAGGCCGCTTTGAAGTCTACGAACAAGCAATACAACTTTTTTCCCTGTTGAAGAAATTTAATATTTTATTAAGTTGACTAAAACAAAGAAGTTATCGTTTCCGGAATAGCCACCGCGAAAGTGAATTTTATTTAATGTAGGATTCCAAACGCAATGTCCAGTAAAAATTTTTGCTATCGAATTTAGACAAGAAATTCCACAATTATATCTCCATCAAGTATTATTATAACAGGCGTCGCTAGTCCCGGATCCTGAGTTCGAATCCATCCAGCTGCCCCTCGATTTTCTCTTCCTAGAAGTCTCTAAAACTCACAATCCGGTGATGGGAGTGTTGGCTGTAGCAAAGGAACACTGCATGTTGGCCGGCAGTGCAATGAGAAGGCACAATAGATCTTTCAGGTCGCAGTGCAATAATCCCCTATAACAATCCAATCTAATCTAAGCAAGGAAGACTCGTGGAGTCGCATGGCACATTATGCCCAGGAAGTACACTTGGCAAAAAAAGTCGACTGGGAAAGATAAAGAACGAGATGAGGACAGATCTCGTAGGACGCAGTAAGGACCTAACCCGAAATAAAGTGAAAACGGTTTCGAGCTAGTGTTGCGTAGATTACAGCGAGTTTTGTTGGGTAGGGTTTTAGTAGTGCACCCTCACTATGGAGACAGAGCACTTCCGCGTTCAAGAACCATCGTTCTTTCGGCTTTCTGCACTTACCCCGTGCCAGTTCAAGACCGAGACCTCTTTCCAACGGTGCTACAATTAAGCGTACAATAAGCTATCATCTCAGAGGCTAAGGTCGGTTGAGCCTGTAAGACGCTAGCTTATCTTCGATTCATCCGCTATCGTAAAACGATCCGCCGATATTAGTTCCTTAAATGAGAGTTTGTACCCAGGCTCAATACATATGTTTATTTCTAGGTGTTACTAGCACCCACACACTATCGCTGCTAACTAAGTTCACGATATAAACATTCGCAGAATGCAGAACCTCTTGAGTAGAATGTAGGACCTCTTGAGAAAGTTATCACAACTAGCCTTTGCGCTTTTGCATAAGTGACTGGAGAAAAACATTGCGCTCTTCTCAGTGGAGATGCCATGACTCTTCAGTCCGCTATCGGGAAGTGGTAACGTTGATCTACGCATTATTATGAGCGCGAATGCCATAGTTGCAGAGTCTCCTGTCCCACATCTCTGCCATCCGTGGAAGATAGGGGTGTGCCCTCGACGGTAATACAATAGACTGTAAGTTGACCCGAATCCGCTTTGCGGTGGCCGGAACGATGCTGAAGCGTCACGACATCTCTACTGAGTGAGCCCGACGTTCTTCAATAACCACTTATGCAAAGGTACAAAGGCTAGTTATGAGAACATTCTCACTTACTCACCGCTATGAGTTTCCTATCCTCTAGGTGTTCTACATTCTACGAATTTATATGACGCAATCTTAGTAATCAGCGATGGCGTGTAACATGTGAAAATAAATATACATGCATTTTCATTTTTACTCTCTGTTTTGTTATGTTTTCTGTTCGTACGAATGTTTTTGACTGGTTGGGTCACAAGGTGATTATGCAGACCTTTGCACAGGCGCGCATTGCGATCGCTTGGGGCGCGACAAGTTTTCGGTTGGGGCCAAGGGGTCTTCTCCATTTTAGTTTGGCAAGCTCCCAGGGTGAATAGCAGGCTTCACCCCCTAGTCGTCAAGACCGCCCGAGCGCAGCATTTAGTATTACTGAATCCTTCACTAGGTGGCCCTGTTTCGCCACTAAACTCGATAAACGATACCTGGACGTCGATAAAAATCCTCAGCGGAACGAGTGTACCCGCTGGTCGGGACTGACTCTTTGCGATTTATTTTATATATCTCAGGGTTGAGACTGTTAGATGCGAAATCAAGGGAACGATTTGAGACTATGGGACGATTTGGGAATATGGATCAAAAAAGTATATTCCTAATTATGAGGACTTTTCAAATTTTATCCACTAACTATGCATTCAGATTCAAGCTGAAAATCTCATCGCAAATCTCAGTCAAAATTCTTCGCATTCCAACCATTTATCCAAAGTTTCCAGAAATAATAAAAAATTTTTTACGTCAACCGATTTTTCTACTTCAAACAACACTTGTATCCCTTTTGTCAAGAGGGTCATAAATTATGTAGGTGCTCCAAGTTTCGTTTTCTTAAACCCGTACAACGATATGAGCGAACAAAATCTCTTCATTTATGTTTGAATTGTTTCGGATCGAAATACTCAGGGATTTATCATTGTGGAAAGCGACATCATCATACCTTGTTGCATTTGTCTTCTCGCAATAGTAACAAATATTCCCAAAATGTAGGAGCAAGTGAGCTGGCAGGACAGTGAGCTGTAAGGTTGTAGGAGGATAAAATCTAAGGGCAGCAGTGCTGGGCTTGAACCTGGACCTCCGAGTTGCTAGTCCAGCGCGCTACCCCTGAGCTAATTCCTGTTCAAAACACCTAAGCGACCCCAATGTATCATGTTTAGAGAATTCTAATATAATTCCTGGAGCAGTGCAATATGCGGAAGGCCTAGTGGTGCATCGTTAAACATGATTTCGCTCAGGAATGCTTCCTTTGCTCTGGAAAATGTGTTTCTTAAGATTAATCTTAGACTTGAGATTATTAATTATTTAAAACTAATAAATGTGTTCTAGATTGGAGAATCCGCAGTTTGAGAATGCTATACGAATGCATTTGCAAATAAGTTATTTAAATTATTTATTAATTGCCAAACTGACATTATTATATAGTTGGAAATGAAAGAAAATCTTCTCGCCAACAGAACACTACTTCAGCTAAATGGCGAACAATTATTTAGTAAATAGGAGTATAATTTAAATATTAAAGAACTATCACCATACGTAGAGACAAATAAATTGGTAAAAATAGTTCTTAAAATCATATAAACTTACCATATATTCACAAGTCGATTCTAGTTTTGCGAATGATTTATTTTTTGTTTCAGGAACACAAATTAACTGACAGAGAAGACATCTTGCATTATCGAATATTTGCATATAATCTTATGAAAATCTATTTTAAAACATTTTAATAATTACTATATGCATTACGTTTCTGGCAGAAATTCTTACTCTAATTTAAATATAATAAACTATTTCAAACAAATCATGATTTCAATTGGTTCTTGTGATGATTTTTTTAAGCTAGACAGTAATTTTTAATGAAAGAATGTCGTAATTTATGTACGCGTTATAGAAACTATTGTAAAAATATGGATCTTTAGTGTGAATAAAGAGGGTGTATTTTTCAGTTTGATCCCTCAAATGTTCAATAATTTCAGCATCCAGAAATTTCTCTAATGCTTCTGCATAAGTAAGTTCTTCTTCTTGCATTTTAGGGGGGAAGTAATCTTGAGATGAAAAATAACCTCGGTTAAATGTCTATGGTCCGTTTCGGCTTCAGTCTCAATCTTTTTCTTATCCATAAGAGGATAAGGAAGTATCGCTACTTTGGACAGATACCTCTACATGTGGAGAAGTAACAGGGGTCCGAAGGACCGGGAGTATCTTTTAGGAGACACATGGCTTGAAATTATGTTATCATAATCTTCAACAAACCGAGAATTACCAATTACTATCTCAGCGGGGGCTAATAATTGCTTCCCTGGTAAGTGGTCTATACTTCCTGGTTCGGCTTCATCTCCAGATTCTTCATCTATTAAAATGGCAGGATCAGGAGGCTGAATATACAATTCATAGTTCCGGAAATAGTTCCTCATCGCCCCTTAGGATTTCCAAAGCTTCCTATGCGGAAAAACCAGGTCCAGAATATTCAAACAAATAATGTATTTCGTAGGCCCTGCGTTGCCATATGCCAACAGTAATAATTATAGCCATGTAGCACTAATATTTTATTTTCAATTATTTCTATAAAAAGATGTGTATCTAAAGAAAATAAAAATGGACGCAAACTAACAAAAGAAATTTTTTATTGTATGAAAGTCACTTACTGTAAAAGGCGTTGAAGACTTTCCAGATCGCCCATTTTTAAAACACTTTTGTAGCAAATAAAACACTCTTAACTTTTTAAAAACTAACTGAATAATAAAATTAGAGTTTTCTAAAACACTTGGCATAGGTCTCAGGCAGAAGGGATGATGTGGTGGGGGATGATAACGTTACTAAAAAAGGAGTTTTACTGTTGCCATATGGCCATGCTGGGCGTTAATAGGTTAAAGTATTGCTGAAAGAAAGAAGAAACCAAGTTTATAATTATTATTAATGTGGTTAAGTAACTACCTTTTCTTTGATCGTTTCTTCTTAGATGAAGAGCTCTTCTTTTTATCCGCAGATTTTTTGGGCGAACTTTTTCTTTCTCCTGATCTGCTCTTACGGCGATTTCTACTCTTAGATCTAGAGCCGGATCTTGTTCTTGTAGCTGATTTACTTTTACTTCTAGCCCTCGTTCTGCTGGTCGACTTAGAAGACTTAGATCTTCTAGACTGTTTTCCTTTTTTCTTTCTTGTTAACTTTCGCCCACGTTTTTCATCATCTTTTTTGCCAAGAGATTCTTGTATTGGCTCCCTAAGAAATATAACATTTCTATAATTTTGATGTTACATATTATTTATTAACCATTTCATAATTAATCTAATACAGGTTTATTTTCCCATTACGGTAAAATCCTGGTTTAATATAAAAATGTTGAGCACTTATCACAATAATAAAAAAAAGCAAAAAAAAAGAAAAAAAGAAGCACGATATAGTAAAATAGACGCCAATTATAAACCCATTTATTGGACAGTCTTATAAAATAAATGTTTACAACCGAAGTAAAAAACAAAAAACGGAATGCTTTCTATGAACCAACCTTCGAAACTTTGTCATCATTTGACCGCAGTAATAAAAATAAATAATTTTATTAATTCTGCACTTCAAGGTCCCTTTTGTCCGCTTTCTTTTACAATTTTCTATTCACTGAAACGTGGTTATGTCTTATACCTTGAAGCACAGTATTACAAACTGTGAAGCTTGTACAATATTTTTGAAAAAACATGCCTCTTAAAAAAGAAATACTATAAACATTCCTATCTAATCATGTAAAATAAATGTAATAATACTTTAATTAATTGCATAATAAAAATTTATGAATAAATGAAAGATTATTAACGAAATAAATATTTACCATGAGCACAGTTTATTTAAAATTTCTTCTCTAACTTTATGACGTTTTAAATGCGGGGAAAATTTACAAACACAACTAAATATCATTTAGATTATTCATCGTACATTATTCGAAATAAAATTTCAAACAATTCTTATTCTTATTGTTTTATGCTTTAAAGATTGGTAACTATTTAATTTGCTATAATTTTACATAATCTAGTGCCACTTTAGCCTAAATTTTCATTAAAAGAGGTTGCTGATTTCACTATTAACTCTTTTATTGGTTCCTATTAGTGTAATATGGCTATTTTCATGTAAATTGGAGGAATCATTATCAACTCTTAAGTAATCAAATTAATTTGAAGTATGTACTTGAAGGATCTTTTATTACTGGGAGAGAAATTCCTACTGAGAAAACTTAAACCAGCATGGGCCTAACTACAATCTTATATGTTAAAAGTTTGTGTTTGGAATGGGTAATCGCGTCAGTACTTAATGCAAGAAATAATTCTCTAGTTTTTAGTATTTTTTGCTAATGCGATCATTAAATATTTGGGGTCAAAACTAAGCCCACTATCTAGACTCTAAGACTCTTTACCTCCCTCTCTTTAAACTCTTAAATATTTAAAGATACGACTTTTTTTTTCTTATACAGTGATACTTCTATTTTATTTGTTTAATTTTTATTTATCACATGGAACATATTTATTTTTTTCTCAATAGCAGCTTTTAGTCATAGGGATATGGTATCTCCTTCAAGATACAATGCGATATCATGGGCATATAATGCTAAATGGCTATTTGGAGAAGAGCACAACAAAAAATATGTGCTGAAGTGAACAATTGGACAACTATGAATAGCAACAATTTTATAATAAAATATTATGGAATAATGTAAGCGATGCCAAATGTAAAGACCGAAAGAAAGAAATCAAATAAAATGAAAATCCTATCATTCTTTATGTAAAAATTTCGGCAGAATAAAAGGGCTGCTTTATTCGCATAATTTACTTCAAAGAAATTGACAGTGGAAATGGCATCGATTATTTCTTTAAAAGACTGAACCCTATTTATTTTTTCTTCATTTATAAATTTTAATATTTCGCCAAATGGTGCGGAAAAATATCTTTAAAAGAAGCAACAATGCTCGTTTTTCTTGTTACCATTTATTGTAATCATTAGTATTATTGCATTTATTTGAACATTTCCATAAATTACATAAAATAATAATTCTCCTTTCTCATATGCTAATGAAGTGAAAAATTTAATTAAAAGTTTTTTGTTAACAAACACATTGAGATCAGGCTCTGTGAAGTCTGCTGAGTATTGAATTGAAGAAATGCAAGATTTCAGTTTGAGTGGAGGGAAAACAAGTTGAGATATCTATCAAAGCTTTCGGAGACCCAGAAGTCTTTCATGAAACTTCTTCGGTAAGTTTTCTATTAGGAAAAAAAAATCTTAATAATTGGAAAATATATTGTTTATATATAATTACCTCCTAAAGTTTTCATATTGTAACTTAGTGCAAGTTTCCCCGAGGCAAAAATCATCTCCACATTCAGTACACGAGAGGTATCTTGTTTCTACCACGCCGGCTCTGTTTTTCATTTTTCTCATAAAGGAGGAATCAGGATTTTTTTTCTCTTTTTCTTTTGTTGCTAATTCCAATTTTCCAAGCTCGACCAATCTGGAAAAGTTATCAATTGATTTTGCATATTTTATTATAAATTTTAATTTTTGACAAAAAAAGGTTTCTTTTCCATCCTTAGGGAAGAAATAACAACTGAATTTAGAATGTTATTGTAGATATGGATATTCCCCAAAAAATGTATCAAAAAATAATGTAGTAAAATGGATGTTGAGGTTCGGTCACAAAAAACTCTTTTCAAATTTTCACCGACGTTTCGGCAAATTTATTGCCTTCTTCAGAGTAAAAATTTTCCTTTTTGAATTCCTTAAAAACTATAGTAGTAGTAGTTATTAACTTGTGATATAACACACCAAGTATTGATAGTAAATCGCAAGTTAAACTATAGTTTTTAAGAAATTCAAAAAGGAAAATTTTTACCCTATAAAAGGGGATAAATTTACCGAAACGTGGGTGAAAATTTGAAAAGAGTTTTTTGTGACCGAACCTCAACATCCACTTTTACAACATCAAATTCAGCGGTCGTAACGATCACAAAAATATAAAAAAAATATCAGAAAATTTATAGTATTTTTTTCTCACCTTGAAAAATACTCAGTATCGATTTTGGTCTTTGGGCGTAAAGTAGTCAGCATATTCCATTGAATATTAACCGGACATAAATCAGCAAGTTTAACTCCTTGCATCTCTTCTGGGATTGGATTGGCGAACAAATATTCTGCGTGTTTAGATTTCTTCTTTCTGCGCGTACGTGCTCGTGATCTTCGAGTGACCTCATATAATTTAACGTCTTCAGGCCTTATCTTAAATATCAAATTTTATATTTTTTTTAAGAAAGGTGATAATTCTACACAGATAGAAATGGTGGAAATTAAAAGAACAAATATTATTTTTCCATAATGTCGATTGAAAAAATAATTTTGTATTACAACTTATTTACTAACTTAATTTTGTATTACTTATTATTATTATTATTATTATTTATCTATGGGGAGGGACCAAACCCTACGCTATCCAAAGCTCCAGTACGCCCATATAGCTACCCCAAAGAAAAACACCAACAAACCGGGTCTAACCCATTAAGATTCTCCGCAGTCCGGGCAATAACTGTAACGGAAAGTAGCATAAGCTCTTGTCTTGAACTAATTTCCTCAACACACAACCCAAGCACCTACTGTTTAAAAATATAAAATTTTAAGAGGTGAAAGTATAAAATGGAATTTGGGGGGTAAAGTGCACTACGACCAAAAAGAGCCTCCGACAATCCCCGACTTTCCTACAAAAGGGTTGCGGCCCCATAAAGGGGATACAGCGTCTTCCCTTGCTAGGGTGCCGGCCATCTCATTATCTTCCACGCCATCATGCCCGTCACTCAAAATAGAATAACTCTATTGTTCCTCCCAAGATCAATGAGTTTGCTAATATTTTTGATAACCACTCCCTTGGATAATATACCTCATTTGCAATAAGAAGTTACTGAGAATGGAAATCAGGATTCCCATATATAATTTAATAATTCTGCTTACTAAATATCTAATTTAAAAAATTTCAAACTGAATGCTCTTTTCCTTATAAAGTCAGTCATTGAAGACTCAGAAAAATGAGACTTTTGATGAAGACACTATTAATATCCAATTTACAGGCACTTGAAAATAGGAGAAATAATTTCTATTTTCTTTTTTAATGTGTGAGGTGAGACTTGGCCTACTTGCTCTCATTCAGCTCTAATAATTAGCAATTGTGTGACTTACATAAATTCGAGTTAGACGCTAACTGTAATATTCGGAACGAATGAAATGGAAAAACTATGCCCTTTGAAAAGCAACAATATGTCAGAAGCATGCCACTTAAGCAAGATTTTAATTTTTATTGCTGTTTTAATTATTTTTATGTTAATACAGTTTAACTTTTACAATTTCTAATGTGTAAATTGGTTTGTGAACTTTTCTGGAGTTTTTCTTTTACTATTCTAGATAAAAGGTCGTGAGATTTTAGGTGATAAGCTAAACCTAACCTTTTTGTTTGCACCTGACGAGGACGATTTTTGTAATTTAGATCAGATTGAGCAATGGGGTGGGTTATACCCCGGCATCGCAGCCAACATAGGCTTATTGTGCCATCCCATTACATCTCCTCACCGGCTGCGGTTCCGTCATCCAACGAATGACTTAACTGCCTGGGTTGTTACCAGAAGGGAAGGGGGAAATACTAACCCTCTAAGATTCTGGAATTCCTTAGGGAGCTCAACTCCCTAAGGAGGAGTTGAGGGGGTGCTATAGAAGAGCAAGCTCACTTACGGTACCAGAGGGAGTACAATAGATTACTGGATGGTTGCAATGCATGAACCCTCAAAAAAAAAAAAAAAATGAGGTCCGAGCTAATCATCCTGCGTAGATCCGGACCCTGCTATGAGCCGTACATAAACCCATGACCAGAGAAATCTGGTTCCTACTCAGGTTAAGGGCCTCTTTGGTCCTGATTTTTACACAGTTTGGGCATCATCATTTTACTTGTCTTGCTCCGGGTTTGCTTCCCAGTACATCCCATGATCTCTATGGAGCCAATCCCCGATGCTCGCACAGACCGTACCATAGAAGATTATTAGATATCCCCAGGACAGGCTCAGGGCCAGCTGATCAGCTATTTTTATAACTTAATTTTATAACAATAGTCTGATTACATGGATTAAAATTTTTACTGTTGATGGTTTACCTTTTCTGGTTTTATTCTGAATTCTGGTACTTTCTCCATAATTTTTTTGAATTCTTCTTGAGTGTTGGCGGTGGCTTTGGACAGATCTAAAATCTGTGCTACTTCTTTTTTTTTACTAATAAGATCGTCCAACTTCAGAGCCATCTATGGAAATAAATAAGTACATTTGCTTAAATTGTATAATGAAATATTTATTGTTGAATTTTTACAATTCTAGGTATCTTAGCAACAAGTCAGGATCATTAAATAAATTTAAACATTGTTGAATAGATAAAGTTTGGGCATCATCATTTTACTTGTCTTGCTCCGGGTTTGCTTCCCAGTACATCCCATGATCTCTATGGAGCCAATCCCCGATGCTCGCACAGACCGTACCATAGAAGATTATTAGATATCAAAGATTATATCGAAGATATCTTCGAAAAAACATCTTTAAGGAAAGAAGTTACTTTTTCAATAAAGTAAATTAAACGAAACAAAGTAAAATTGACATAACGTTTGTTATTAGTAATGGTTTTCAACCATTAAAAATTCTTTTTTGATTTTCGGCTATTGTTATTATTATAGAATTAAGCATTTTGTGCCTACTTTAATAGTTTGTTTATTTTATATCATACTATGTTCAAGCTTTTCTCATTCAAAAATGTTTCTATATAGTATGACTTTATTAAAACATATTTATAGAAATATTAAAATATTTAAATATCAACTATAACGTTGGTGGGGTTAACCATGTGATATAATGCTCACCTCATAGGGAATATCTACTATCGCACACGGTATAAGATTTACGTTAAACTTAATTGCTAAAATTATCCTAAAAAGAGTTAGTCATTTATAAAGTTGGAGTATGAGAAGGAAAATGAATCTCATTGGATATCTATGATACCCCACTTCTTTAGGTTCTTGCCTCTATATTGTACATCAGGCGGCTTTTACCGCTAGGTTGATTTCATACTTTATGTGTGATTGTTATCCAGTGTCATCAAGATTGTCAGTACATCTCGTGATTTTCACCATACCATAAAGTCATGGACCAGTTTTTAAATGTGCTCTCTCTTTTGCTCATCTTTGCAGTAACATTATCTTCAGCCTATGTATTTCCGCCATACGAAATTGAAGTTTACAATCCTAAAGGCTTCAAGATATCAATACCTGGTAAGTTACTTTAAGATAGATGTCCGGGACTTGCTATTATTCATAGTAGATACAACCTGTTAAAGAGTTTGATAAGTATCAATATAATACCACGATCACTAACCACATCCATAATAATCAAGTGTCCAAACCGTAAATTTAATTTGTATTTTTTTAGTTTCTATTTGTTTAGTTTAATAAACTTGATATAATAAGACCAAGATACTGAAATACTAAATTAAACGTTACCAATAAATTATTTAGGAATTATAAAAATAGTAATAACTTATATTCAAAATATATTAGCATACTTTTATCTGACAAAATTTACTTGTTATGAATCTGAGAAATATCAGAAAATTAGGGCTTATTTCTAAATGGCCTATTTAAAATATACCTTTCTTAAACAGAGGAATATTGAATTTGAATTTAATTTATACCACTATTAAAGAAGGAAAATGAATAAAATATGGTTCTGAAAAAGAATTCTTATTTTATTTTATTTGGAGACTTTAAAGTTTTTTGTTTCGGTTTTCAGCCATTTCACCTTAGCGAAAACTACTTTGACTTAACTTTTTTTTGGTCTTCTAGGCATTTCTAGTTACTATCTTAAACGTCTTGCTTTTGTACCGCAGTTTCATGTGAAGTTTACATTTAGAGCGATAGATCGTGTGTAAATCATAGTGAGTAAATAATAAAGTTAATAATAGTGCTTTCAATTTAGATGTATGATACGTTAAGAAAGTTAATAAATTTTACAATTTGTACCATACAATGACCGTGGGTCAATTAAGATTTAAAAATATTAGGGTAGAGATGAATTTAAAATACTAAACTCGAATGCTTGTATGATAGTTATAAATTAATATCAGCATCTTGATGATGGGGAAATGTTTTGTTAATTTGGTAATTATTTACTAAATTATTTTAATCATATCTAAATTCTACAACAAATTCATATCTATAGGCTACTGCATTTTTAATTAATTTTACGCATTTCTATCAAGAGGCTCATCACCTCAGTTTCTGGAAACATGCCCTGCCCATATAGTAGAACTTAAATTTCCTTATAGTAGTCACTTTACTAAAATCAAATGTCATTTTCCTCGTTTAAATTTCAGAGAATATATTGTATACAACTATATTTTGTATGTAGGAAATAATCCTTATCAGTCATTAAAAGTAATAACCTAATTTACAATCATTTCATTTCAATATGTACATCTTCTGCTTAATTCTTTATATCCATCAGCTTAACATCGTAATATTACTGTTTAATAATTATTGCTCTTTAGAGTCCGAAAATATTTAACTATTTATTTTATACAAAAGCCCAATACTATTACTAGTACCTCTTCTGTGCACCCATCTAACTCAATATTAGCCCCATCCTACTCGGTCTTTCCCTTACAGTCCAATTAGAATCGTGTCTCTTGTATATATCTTCATCGCCCTTTTACTATTATTATGTTGTTCACAATGCTTTCCTTTCTTATTCTTTTTCCGACACAATATACTTCCATTAATGAAATTCCAAGTTCGAAGAAAATAGATTAACAGAAGGCACGGCTTCTCCGTGATTGATTTGTGCCCTGGGAGAACTGGGGATTATTAGAGGCGCTGTTTCATGGCCTGTAACGTACCACATTCAGGTATCTGCTGCGTCCTAAGAACCTAAAAGTAAACAGTCCGTTCCTCTCTAAGTTAATAAAAGCAAATAAACGTTTAGTAAAAATCTCTGTTCATAGAAACTTTGTCCATTATGATTGTAATAATATCAGAACGAGAAATCAGTGTTTCACTTCTGATTATTTTTTTATTAATAATTTTTTTTTTGGCTATAAAGAGAGTGATAAGAAAATGATATCATAAGACCTCCAATGTATAAGCAAAGTGTCAGTAGAGTGGTGAGAAAAAAATAAATGCACTATACATATATGCTGATCTAGAACAACTGTTCATTTGGGTTGATAATTCTATCACCCTCTCTACCAACACAAATGCTCAAACAATAACAAAAAAAATTTAACATTTCAACAGCTTTTTCAAATTTAGTTTTTGCTAACGCTTTTGTGAATATATCTGCTAACTATTGTCTGTGCATAAATATATTTTAATTTCATTTTTCTCAATTTATTCTCTAATATAATGATACTGAATATCAATGTGTTTACTACGTTTATGATTCATTGCATTTTTAGCTAGAGCTATCTAAAAATGCAATGCGATATACTCTTTTGATGTAAATTATTTCTTTCGATGCTTTGGTCAGGGTGATGCATTCGGCTTCCATAGTCGATAATGAGACTGTTGGTTGTTTCCTTGACCACCAGTTAACGTAAGTGCGCTGCCTGGATCTCAATGTTTCTCGCCTGGATCCACACAAAATCTGCTTAATATGTTAGCTGCAAATGCAGTATCTGGCCTGGTCGCGTTTGCCAAATAAATTAAACCTCCTATTAGTTCTCTATATGGGTTCTTCATTCTGTTTCATTCTTCGCCATCTTCTGGTCCCAATTCACGAGTTATTTTTACATTTGATTCAATAGGCGAGACACTGTTTAGGGAAGGAGGAACTCATATCAAATTTTTCAATCAAATTATTTACGAACTTTTCTAGAATCAGTTTATTCTTCGGATAAAACCCTCTCTTTCGACGTGAATTCCTAATATGTCTGAAATTTGGTCAAGATCAACAATTTTAGATTCTGATTTTAATTTTTGTTTTACAACGCTAATTTTCTTTAGGCATTTTGAAGTTAAAATTAAACCATCTATGTATGCAATCACGATTACGCGTTCTTCATTTTCACCAAACACATATCTACAGGATCTGCTTCATTTTTACAATCACCTTGTTCAGTCGATACCTTCTATTTGAATATGTCCTCTTGCCACCAATCTAGCCTTATATTTTATCATTCGACCAACTGAGTTTCTTTTTATTTTGAATACCCACTTACACGTTAACACATATTTATTTTTCGGTCTAGGAACTAATGACCACGTATTATTTTCTTTTAAAGTTTGAAATTCTGTTTCTACTGCCTCTACTCACAAATCAGCGTCTTGATGTTCTAATGCTTCACTTACTGATAGTGGATCATTATGAGCGTCTTCTGTCATCTGAACTTTTACATTTTTGTAACTTTTCTTAGGCCTTCCTACATGACCGTCTCGAAGAATTATTGGTCTACCAGCGCCTCGATGGTATATTCGTTTATTTGTTTCCTCCTATTCACTTAATTTTTTTTTTTCTTCATTGGAAAAAATTCTTCGCTGTTTTCGTTTGTATTTCCTCAATTTCTTCTTTTTGTTTATCTTCCTTTTTGTTATCTTCATTTTCTTCTCCAATTTAATAAAGCTATCACTAGTGTCTTCATCATTATTTATTGATTCGAAGAACTTGACATCTCTTGCTTTTATGATAGATCTCGTTCCTCTTTTCCGCAACACGCTTTTGACTCGTGTGAATTCCGCTCCTTTTACTGCGAACTTTCCATGTTTTTCTTTTTTATTTACCTCCAATTGATCTCAAAAATCCAACGTATGGTTTTTCTCCAAACCAAGCTTCGTAAGGGGTTTTATTTTCTAATGATTTTAATTTTACAGACACCTATTCCTTAAAAATGTTGCTGTGTTGATCGCTTCAGCCCAAAGCATTTTAGGTAGACTAGCTTGTATCATTATACAACGCGCCAACTTTAGTAAAGTAGGGTTTGCCTTCTTTCAAATCCGTTTTGCTGAGGTGTATATTCGATTGTAAGTTGTCTTGAAATGCCTTTTCCTTCTAAAAATTTATTGAATTCGTTTGAAGTATATTCTTTTCCGTTATCTGTTCGCAATCGTTTGATTACATATCCGGTTTAGTTTTCCACATGTTTCTTATAATTTTCAACACGTCGGATCGTTGTTTTAACATGACAGTTTCTATGTATCGTGAGAAATCGTCAATGACGTTACAAAATATTTCGCGCCTCCGAGAGAATTAATGTTCATTGGATCTCAAATATCCGAGTGTAAATATGGAGTTTTTGTTTCTCGCGATGTTCGGCACTTTTAGACGGTAGTTGTTGAATTTTTCCTTTAACACACACTATATAATCTACATTTGATCCGCCATAATTTAAATTACATCCTTTCGTATATATCACCATATCGTTCGTCAATAATCTTTTTAAATCAGTGAAGTTTAAATATCCAAATCGTTGATGCCACCTTTCTAGATTATTAGTGTGAACATTAGTTTTTGATGCGACACTTTCTGTAATATTTACTACGTTTAAATCATTTTGTTTAATCGCTTGAATTATTGTTGATCCATCGCTTCCTTTATCAACTGCTTTATTCTGGTTAGAAATAACCATGCATCCTTCTTGTGTGGCTTGTGGAACGGATATTAAATTATTTTTTAAATCTGGTACGTAGATCACATTCTTCAATAGCACCTCTTCCGTCCTCCATTTACTTTGGCGTCAATTTTTGTGTTGCCCATGCCGTATGAATTTATAAAATGGTTCGAAGCAGTGTACACTTTTCCAACGTTTTTCTCTTCTAATGATTGGAACTTTTCTCTTTGGTTACACATGCGCTTCGTACCAATATACCAAACGTCTGCTTGCCTCACTTCCTTTTTACAAGCAATAGCTGTTAACGCGTTCATTCTCTTAGCTTCGCGGTTCCTCCGTATGTAGCACTCGCTTCCTTTACGACCGATTTGTCCACGTTCGTAACATTTCCCGGTAAACGCACATTTCCGCTTGTCGCTAATTATTTTTATTTTTATCCGCACTATCATAAACTTGCGAGTTTGTTTTGCTTTTGTAACTCTTCGTTATTTCCGTCGGATGAATTTTGTCGCGCTTCTTCTTCGATTAGTTTTACCTTCAAATGGTGAATGCCAGGAAGTTCATTTCTGGACTCTATGGCGATCGTGAAATTTTCATATTCTTCTGATAGTGATCCCAATAGCATAACTGATAGTAATTCATCGGGAATCTGGATGCCTGCCTCCTTCAATTGGTCAGCTTTGTTAATTAGTAAATTTATTTAAGTAGTTGGCCATGGTGTTGTCCTTCTTCATGCGATAAAGCTCTTTGTATAAAGTCGCCTTTTGGACTGGACCATTCGATTTATAAAGGTTCTTCAATGATGACCAAGCTTCGTGGGCTGTTCCAGCATTTTTAATGTGTCCAATTTGATTTCTCGAGATGTTCAGCGTTATTAGGTATAGCGCTTGTTCGTCTTTCTTCTTCCAAGTGTCTTCATTGCCTTCAGTTTTCACCTCTACCCCACTTGCGTAATACTACAAATCATTGCAAACCAAAATACTTTTCATTTGCAGTTTCCACGCATCGTATTGTCGTCGGTAAGCTTATCTATATCCTGCAATTCAGTTTCGTTATTTTTGTTTAAAAAAAAAACTTAAATACGGTTATAATTTAAACACCTGGGCTCATAACCTGTCAGCAGAGTGGTGAGGAAAAAAATAAGTGTACCTATACACGTATGCTGATCTACAACTATTCATTTGGGTTGATAATTCTATCATAAAGATTAATTTTAATGAATAGCTAGAAGTGCATCAATCTTAAACATTGTTCCATTGTACCATCAACTCTGATGGAATATGCCTAAGAACTATCTCCAAATATTTTTAAAACCTCAGAATATTAAAATCCCAACTTAAACTATCAAATTATAGCTTAAAAGACAGAATTACAAACCTCATACTTCATTTAAGGGGATATAATCATTTTTGCGATTAACTTTCTCTATTTAAATGTAATCCCGAAGTTTATTTGGGTTATCGCTTCTATATAGAGAAAATATGTAAAACGGAAGTGAAATGAGCCAAATTTTCTAAAGAAGTTTTCAGAGAATGCAAGCAGTATGAGGGAATACAATTTTCAAATACCGGAAATCTATTCAGTTTATATCTACTGGCATTCCCATGAACTAAAAAGTTTACAGCTAATAATTATTTGTTTTAAAATAATAGAAGTGAATATAATTACAGACAATTCAGACCTGCTTTTCCTGTTCCAGGAAGAAATTATCTAGGTTTTGTGAACTGTTTGTTTTTAACACTGATTTCTCGTTTTGAAATTATTACAATGACAATTGAAAATTTTTCTTTAAACAGATTTTTACTTAACGTTTGAGTGTATTTGTAGCTACTTGGTGAAGATATTATTTAAGTACAATAAATTGTTATTATTTATTTGTATCATAAATGTATTTGTACTGTGATAAATACTTTATGTTAAAATTATTATTTGGCAGGCACATTCATTGCAGTTATGCCCAACCTTTCGGGCATGGCCCCAACGATTTTCTGTTTTCTATAAATTTAAGCACAATAATTACAAGCTTAGCACCATTATTATGGTATGTTGAAAAGATATAAAATATTATAAATGAACACTTTTTTTATTTTTATTTTTTTAAAAAACGAAACACTAATAACGCCAGCTGAGGGCGCGCAAGCGTGGTTAACTATTTCTATAGTTAAACATTAATTATTGGTTATTTGCCGCTGTATTGAAACCGAAAAGTAATTGTAAATAAAACAAAACTTACTGTATGAATAGTTAAAATTGGTTCACGATTTATTTTGGTCAGTGTCCATTTTTCTTCAATAAAATGTGTTACTGAATTCACGCCGACTCTTAGTTCTAGGATTTACAATAGCCTTTCTTTAAATGAGGGAAAAAAAAATGGCATCGTCTTCTCTAAAAAAAAGTTTGACGTCCAGAAAAATTGAGTTTTGAGGTTTCGGTGACTTTAACTCTAAAGTCAAGTTTTTGCTGGGGATTGTGAGAGGCGGTGTTGGATAACGCTTGTATCCTAAAAATCAATGAGCCTGGTAGGTAGCAAACTTAGTTTTATATCGCCCATGAAACATCTCAGTGTGATAGAGTCACCGAATTGTCCTTACTGCATATCTGGTGAGATGATGGAGTGGTATACCTAGTAATATGCCTTGGACTGATAATAACTATCTTAATGTCACCATTTTGTGCCTTTTTTATTTTTTGAGCTTTCTATATCTTGGCTAGCTATATTATGTGAAATATATACCATAATCTTCGATTGCAGATTCAGAAGGCGTGACATTATTTGCCGTTCATATTAATATTAATAAGGAATTAGAATATTTGGAAGCTGGTCAGATAGCTAGAGATGTAGTGAAAAAGCGAGGCGATCGTTGGGTATATGAAGATAAGAATCTTCGTTTACGAGCAGGAGATAAATTATACTTCTGGCTGTATGTGATTGTGGATGGTTTGGGTTATAGGTTGGACAATCAAGAATATACCGTTGAAAGTAATTTCCATTTAGAATTATTTTTAATAATTTATTTTTCCAATTATTTTAGAGTCATTTTTGCTAAAGATTTTATTTAACTTTTAGATTTATCGCCATCACAATCAACTCCAACCGTTACAATACCCAAGCCTACGAATCCCCCACCAATTAGAATTGAACCAGTAACAGGTTCAACTGTGTCACAACCTTCTTGTGAACCAAGTTATACAACAGTATCTGGTAAAGAAGTATGCAAAGGAGATATTGTATTTTTCGAACAATTCCAAAATACAGTAGGATGGGGTTCAAGCAACAATTGGACCACTGAAGTCCAAATACCAAGGACAGCGGTTAGTTTTCTTAAAATCACAATTCTAAGGGAATCTACTTATAGAAGATAATTAATTAAATTACCATTAATTAAGTTTTTCAATAATTATCTCTTTTAATGCATATCAAATATTTCTCTGGAGTTAATTCTACTTCAATTTTAAAATCAAGATTATTTTTAAAGAAATTTGCTGAAGTATTAAATAAGATTTTCTTCTGCAACCATATAATACTAAAAAGTAAAAAATTGAATGAAAATAAAAGATGTAAATATTTTAGAAAATTCATTAATTGAAACTTGTAATTATTACAGGAAACATATTTCATGGTCCTTGATAAAACGAATAGACTAGTAGAAAATGGTTTCCTGGTTATAGAGCCTTCTCTATTAGAAGAAAAATATAGTTACAATTTTATTAGGAATGGATATCTCAGACTAACAGGGTAGAGTGAAATATCTTGGCAATATTTAATAAGAGCAAAATAAATAAATATTAATCGATAAATTATAATTATGATTTGATGATCAGGTGTACTGCAGAGTCAAGGACAAAATGCGAAAGTAATGGTTTCTCTTGGAATATTATACCTCCAGTCCTTACATCACGTATAAATACTAAAAATTCTTTCAATTTTAAATACGGTTTAGTAGAAATAAGGGCAAAATTACCCAAAGGAGATTGGATTGTACCAGGTAAATAAATACAGACACAATATCACCAATAAATGTTATTTGACTCATATTTCGGCCATCAATATATTTCATTTTTCTTTTAGAAATTTGGTTAGTTGGTAAGAACTACGGACCTAATTCTGGTAGAATATTACTGGCGAAAAGTTTTGGAAATGAAGATCTCAAACTAAATGGGAAGAACATTGGAGGTCAGTTATTACATCAAGGGGTCTCTACAAATGAAACTGATACTATATTATATTCAAGAACCAATGATAAATTGTGGTCCGATAGTTTTCATATATACAAGATCGAATGGACTCCAGGTAGATTAATTTATTACAATCATTAATTGTACTTACTCAATCATTAATTGTTTTACTTAATTTTAAGAAGTTATATGCTAAATTAATAAATTCTTAAAAGAAAGAAGAAAAGTATATATTAATAATATTTTCGACTTTTTTATCACTTTCTCTTAATACTCCTGGTAAGAGGAAGTATTGCGATCGTATCAGATTTCCGAAATTGCGTTTTCACCTGAAACCATGTTTTGAGATCTCTTGAAGATGAAAAAAATGTTTTTATAAATGGTCTCTCTCTCTCTCTCGCTCTGTCTCTCTAATGCATATGTGTGTGTATGTCTACAAAATTTCTCAAAAACAGAAAATCGCTTCGTGTTTGATGCGATGTTAGTACCTAAACGGAATACCAAGTTTGAGCTTTCTGCAACTTTTCGTTTTATGTTACTGGTGAGCACTTTACTTACTTACCAAGCTGGGTTCGTTCGTAGTACCTGTCCCAAAGAGCAAAAGTTTTAAGTTTAAAGAAAAATTGCATTTTATACATAATTAGGAATAAGAGAAAGTCGTGTGAGTGTTCCACACTAATGTGGGGACACATTGACATTGCAAGAGAAATTATTCTAATTATTAAGTGATTTTCCCAAAATTTTTATTTTTTGGAGTAAAGAGGGGTTTATGGATTCAAAATACATAAATTAATACCTTTTAAGTTTTATTCTTCAAATCATTATTAAACCAAGTGGAATTGGTATTTTATCCGACTTAGCATGCATATTGATTTTGTGCCTGACCGGTTTCGGATTTTCATGTTCAATTATATGAACATAATCTTATAATCTCCCCACGTACATATACATATACAACCAACAAGTGTGAATGTAACAGAATCATTATGTTGAAGTGAAGTCTCTACATGAACTTGGTGAATTTGCTCTGGCGATAGATGAAAATCCGAAACCGGTCAGGAACAAAAACATATATGCATGCCACGACGGATAAAATACCAAATATTACCCAGCATTGCTGGACCCACCCATATTTTCATAAATGCAATTTGTCTGTAGACAAATTAGTAGACAAATTCAGTATATTATTGTAGATTATATAGTGCATTATAATCCATCTTAAAGAGAATCATTTAACCTAGACACAAATACTCACCAACGATCTTTCTAATTCTGAATGAATAAATTGTTTATTTATTGTAGGATATATAAAATTTATGGTTGACCAAACTGAAACAGCAAAATTAGAACCGACAGAGAAATTGTTTAAAGAATTATTAGGTGGCTCAAATTTAGCTCCATTTGATACTGAGGTAAGCAATATCTTATAAAAAAGTTAAGTTCTCTGTTCAATAAATTAAGAAAATATGCACCAAGTAAATAATTATTAATAGTTGAATAGGCTATCCAAAAAATTATTTTTATTAATCTGTTGAAGCGGTTATCGTGAACATATTTCATTAATGATGATGAATTATCAAAAAACTATTTTTAATTTATTTCATTTCATTAATTTATTTTTAATTTCTAAAACTGAGTAATTTATTTCACTGTCTTTCTTATTATTCTTATTTGCCTATATTATAAATCTTTTCCTTAATTTATATTCTTCGCCTGTTTTAAAGAGGTTTTTATTTGTTAAATCAAATTTTAAATTATATTTAAATTTTAATTATATTTAAAAGCTTATTTTATTTTTTCATTTTACGGTTTCCTATCTAACTTAAAAATTAATGCATTTAATGAATGCAAATTTATAGAAAAAAAAATTATTATTTGGAAATGAAACTTACTGTCTTTTACTAATGATAGGGTATATATTGATTTTAGTTCTATTTATCCATTGGTATACATGTTGGAGGCTTAGTGGACTTCCCAGACAATGCTGTAAACCGAGGGAAACCCAAACCCTGGTTGAATGAAGAGTTAAGGGTAAGTTAAATGCCTTTCTTTTTTAATTTTTTTAATAAAATGGAGTTTCCGATTGATCATTACATCATTATGACATAGTAAAGTTATCCTGGTTTATAAGGTTACGTTTTTATGATGACATTGTGACCTACTTCTCGCCTAATCTTGATAAACTGGTTTTATTTCTTGCAGTTTCCCATATATATTTAAATCTTATTTTAGTATCGAAGGTATAAAATATTAGTTTCAAACTTTTTATTCGCAGGATATTTGTTTTTATTTTATTTTTTTTAAAGAAGGCTTTACTCATATTCTTCCCCTTGCATCTGTTTTTACAAAAACAGTTTGAAATTATGATTATAACATTTTATTTTATGATCTAAGCACATTACACAATAATGATTAAACTGTTTTGGAAAGTTAAATACACTCTATGGTGTTTATTCTATAATGTAAATACATTAAAATAAATTGATTACAAATATTCGTTTAAACTTTTTTTTTTTTGTGTGAACTTGTTCTATTTAATTGCTTGGCTAAACACAGCTAATACTTTCTGAGTAAAAGAATGTTTCGAGGTTAGAGATAAATGACCAATTTATTACGAAAATAAAATTATTGAATGTCCTTTACTTGAGGTTAAATCAAACAACATTAGCCAAACATTGCCGAGAAAAACCGATCATCAATTAGAATTAAATTCAATTAGCATATTGGATTAGAATTTCAATGACGATTGGAAAAAACGATGTGCTGTTACTTCACAATATTTAATTCTCTGTTATTGAAATGGTCAGCTCGTTAGAAGGTTATATATATTTAAATAAAATGCTTTTTGTGAAACCAATAAGATTCGTAGTCATTTGTACTAGTTGAAGTTCCAAAACTGGCCCAAGAAAAATTATCTTTTACCGCTATTATTTGCTGTTGAAAAAAAAAAAAAATTGGTGACTTATGAAATGTTAAAAAATAAAATATTAAAAGTTGACATTCATTTAGCAGTTATTGTAGCCTAGATTAATTTCTACAAAATGATAGAGCTCAAAATTGGGACTGCAGCTTGTTACTCAAAAAAAAAAAAAAAATTACTTAAATATCATTTGCGACAAGGTTTCTGACATTACATTATATGAGCAATCATCTTTATTAAATTCTTTATAATTTTTACTCGTTTATTTAATAGAATATTTATTATTTTACAGAATGTATTAAAATTCTGGTTCGCTAAAGACAAGTGGCATCAAACATGGGGAGATCATTCTAGACTGCTGGTAGATTATGTAAAAGTAATTGCACTTTAAGAATTATTCCTATTTTCCCAGTATATTTGTATATACTTCAAAATGAGTTTATTTATTAGTTATTTTTTTTATTTGTAAATTGTTATCCATTCCAGTGATAATTGTAAATATGTGATATAATTTATGGCCCTAACAGACTGAAATACTGGGTTTTTATCTTTATTTTTGTACAAATTCCTATTTTGTAATTATATAATTTTTTTTAAATTTTTCTTTTTTTTTTTTTGTTTGTTACCCTTTTCTAGTGATAACTGTGAATATGTATTACAATTTATAATGGCTTTTCTGTAGCATATTAAGAAGCCTGCGTTTTTAAAATATGATCAATAAATGAGAAGCAGGGATATTAAAAGAAGTGAATTAAATGTTAAAATTTGAAAATCACGAAGCAAAAACTATATCTTATTAAATTATATTAATTGAAAGAATGAGGAACAAAATAATTTTCTAATATGGCTTTATAAAAACAAATATTTTAATTGAAAATTTAAACTATTTATAATGTTTTTTTTTTATTGAAATTTAGTTATTATACCAATTGACTTACACATGAAATTCATACTGATTAATGTCTTTTTTTATATAGAAATAACACATTTACGATATCTGGTAAGAGATCAATGGAATAAAATCAAATGAACTTTAGACAGGCGATCATTCGTTTGAAAGCTGTAGAGTTTTTTTTTTATTTACTATGCAATTCAATAGCATGAATTGTTATGATAACACTAGTAAAACAATAGTGAGAATGTGGAACTAAATTATTAATTAATTAGTATGGCATGCGCAGTGTTAACAATTAAAATTGTTTTTGTCAATTGTCCTTGTGGGGAAGCTATAGCTAAGTATGAATGTCACATTGCTATCCTCACATCTAATATAATTGCAATAAAGTCTAATGGATAGAATATTTTCAGTAAAAAAGACCCCAAGAAGAACATAACTAATAGTGAATAGTCCATTACCTTGTTAAAGATGTTTAAACTTCACTAACTTTTCACTTTGAGCTGGTGTTTGATCGATATTCCTTTGGTTCAATGGGTCAAATATGACAGTCATATAGTTTAGGTCAATGACTTTATCATCCAATATCTACGAGTTCCTTATGTGAAGAGTTTTTTTTTTTTATTCATTTACCAAATTTCTTACAATTGAAAGAACTAAAAAGGCGTGGATACAGAAAAATTAGCTCATTTCGTAATTAATCGTTGTTTTTGAAATGTGATATATTATTGCAAATTCGGTTGGGCGTATTGTCAAGCGGTTTTGCACCATTTGTCACAGGTTTTTCTTGAGAATGTTAAGAGGGGTGAGAGTTGGGTGCTGAAGCCCCAAATATATATATAAATAATATAGAAATATATGCATTATACTTTTAGTTATTTTCAATTTTATAACAGAAGTCAAAAGAATAAATACTTCATAAATGAATAAAGGATAATATTAGAAAAATAGGAATCAATAAAAAATAAAATTTTACAGAATATTGATAAATGATAAGAATTGAAAATTTCATATAAAGGAGCCAATCAAACTGGTCTTAACCCTAGGGTGATGAAAAATAAAATTTTGTGTGATAGAACTAAAGAGTTCTTTACTAAAAAAAAAAAATGTAGGCAACAGCGATGAATGGTTATTTTGGTTATAGTTAATCTGTTGTAATTTATAAATTATTTATCATCCTAATCAATTTTCCCGAATTTTAGACTTTTTTAAATGAAAATATTCTTTTTTTAAAATATTATATTCTATTGAAAGTAATTCTAAAATTTCTTTCCGTCTGAACATTGCCCTACAAAGTATCTTTCGTTAAATAAGTTCCTAAAAGAGGAAAGGATTCGATTAAGTACGCTATGTATTAGGAAGTATCGTATTTACGAAATGACTGGATCTAAAAAGTGGGCAATCACATTCCTCAAGGATACTCAGACCCGACCCAATGTTTATCAGACAGCACTAGTTAAACCAGTTTTCTGATTGATTAAATAAATTTTATTATAAGTGAAAGGAGCAAATGACTCTATAACAAAAATATTAAAGCTACTATTGGCTTTAATTTATAAGCACTTTAAGAGTCCGATTTTCACGTAAGTTATTTATAATTACAAATTGCTTTAAATTTGGACATTTCTAAAAGGTCGTATAAACTGTTTTATTACTTTCTTTTTAGTAAATAGGATAGATGGCCCATAGAGGCTATAAAATTATTTTTAGAAAAGGTTCAGCTTATGCAACTGCATAAGTGAATCCATTTATAACAACTCTCCTAAAGAATCTCTCCGCTTTGTAGTTCCCTTCGAGACATCCTAATAAACAAGACTCAAAAAATAAAAATGGTAAAAAAAAGTTCAAACTCGATACATTTTCTAACAAAATAAGAGCAAGTTAAGACCAAAATCTGGTGGCAAAAATAACCAGTTTACTGAAAGAGTATCAATTTTTTTAAATCATCTCCAACGATTTGCTTTAGATTGCGCAATTATAAGATCTCTCTGTTGAACACGAATCATTTTTCTAAGAAAATAGTTTTTAAAAGGGGATTTTATGTATTTTAAAAAAGTGGTGAAAAAAGTAAAAGTTTATGTTCTCACTGTTTTTAAATTTGGTTGGGATTAGTGATTGTGATAACGCGGAACGCGTCGGTGTAGCCTCACTGCCAGATGATTGCAGCGATAATGTCAAGGGGAATATTCAAGCGCAATGCCGCGTTACCAACGGGTTTACTTTTTTTAGTTTTAAAATTAATTTCGAAATTATTATTCTAATAATATGATAGAGATTTTTTGTTCGCTAAATTTTGGCGACTAATATTGATAAAATATATTTATTGATATAATATTGATTGAAATGATATATATTGATATTGACTAAATATATATAATTGATAAAATATAATATTTTTAATAAAAGATTAGAGATTAAAAAATAAAAATAAAATACTGCATCAAAGAAAGCAGACAACGTATTCTTTGCAAACACTTTTTTCCTTAATAATCTTTGACCTGGTAATCTACAAATTTAAGATATGAAAGTTTAATTCTGATTATAATTATGCTAGAGTAGTGACCTAATTTTTATTTAAGATTTTATCTAATGCGCTGCTCGAAATGCGCGCATCGAGGTCATTTATTTTAAATCTCAAACGCAAGTAAAAAAAAAAAATCTAACAATTAGGCAAGACAAATGAGATAAGCATACAATTTAATAAAGCTTTATTTCAAATATAAAAGTCATACTGTATTGAATAAATATTATGTAACAACAATAAGGACATTATTGCAATTATATTTTTATTTAATGGTTGGTTAATCTATCATGCGATATTTTTATTCAATTTTTTATATAATATGAACACTCTTCCTCTTGCAGATTTAAAATAAATCTGGTTAATTAAGGACGAATTATATTTATTTATAATTTTTCTGATAGACTTTTAATAAAATTTAATTTTAATAATGAAACTGAATATTAACAAAATTTTATTCATCAAGATTTACAAATGTCAATAATTTAAAATTGATAACATTTATAATGTTGGCTTTGTTCAACTGAATTAAATATCAGAATATATAACAGGAAGAATACCTATTTTTTACACATGGAATAGGTATTTTCTTAAAATTTAAGTGTAGAATTTGTCACAACAATTTAAGGTTATGAGAACCAATTTAACAGAACAGACTTTCTCAAGCATCTTAGGACGTGACATGGCTCCATAAGCCACGTCTTTAGCAGATAAAAATACTTAATAGAGCTTCCAGAAATTGACAGATAAAAACAATGTAATGTTTAAAACGCATTTTTCTGGAAGATACATATTTATCTTTGAGATACACAATGTTTTCCATAAATTTCAAGACAAGAAGAAACATTCAATCATTCGAAACTTGCGCTCGTTGGTAGTCCATCGTATGAAAATAAAAAAAATCCTCAGAATCAGATTAAATTAAATAATACCAAAGTATTCCTGGTTCTTTAGAAAGTGGAAATCACGATTATGTTTGTCTAAAATAGTGAATAAAATAATTGACCAAGTAAAAAATATTCTCTTTAAATAAAATCAACAATGATGTAACAAAGAGGAACTAAAAACCAATTATTTTATATAGGTATGATTAATCTTTACAAAGATTATATTTCACATTAAATTATTGAAATGAGCGGCTTATTTTCCGCATTACTTTTCACTGCATAAAAGGAATAGTTTTGCTAAATATACAAAAAATAACTCGTATAACCATTAAGATTTAGAAGACATTTCTGAATATGGAGTTGGGCTTCTTGTTATTTCCCACTCCTTCTGCTTCATAGTAAGACCCTACAATATTTTAAAGATTATATCATTTTGTTATAACAAAACAATCATTAAGAATTTGTATTATTCTATTTGATTAAATAAAACTGCACACTAACATTTTTAAGTGCGGTCAATTGAGACAGAACTTCTTTCACGGTGATCAACTCAGTTAAGTCAGGCCTTTTAGGGAGTACGTTGTTTCCAGGAGGTCTGTTAACCGTTCTAGAATGTCCTGGAATAAAGTATTTTAACTATTGGCATATGGAAGATATGTATGTATTTATATAATAAATAAAAAGGTTCAAAAATATCAGTTATTTAATAAGGTCTCTAAGGTTTAAAAAAAAGAAAGAAAAAAAAGATAAAACAAAAGAAAACAAAAGGAAAAAAGAAATATTGGGATTAATTTTTGTATGCTGCTATGTTTGTGTATTTTTTTGCTATGTTAAAATGAACTGTTCCGAAATGATTGCCACGAACTTATTCTAGAATATTCTACAGTATTCTAGAATAAAAGTAAAAATTTAAATTGATATTCTGTTCTGATATCAGCAGGGATCTCGCTCAAAATTCATCAAACGAATGTACCATTTTCCTATTATTTTCTCAGTTTTTCAATTTTTGTTTTTCGAAACGGTTTCATGAATATTTTTTTGAACTTTGAATACCACATACTCATCACTTTCAATCATTTCTAATAATTATACTTTCTATGATTTGAAAATGGGCTTTCGACGGTAAAATTATTAATTCGATTTACAAAGAGATGTTGATTGTTTTTCAGCTTATTTTTATAAGTACACAAACCAAATTTCTTTACAGACTTTAACGGAAATTACCCCCGGATTTGAATAGAAATATATAGATATAGAGGATTCAAGGGGAGCTGTGACGTTAGACTACCTTACAAAGTGTCATTTCAATATAATATCTAGTTACAACATCTTCAGAATAATTGGGCACCTATTTAGTAAAGATTCCAATTCGAACAGAAACTATCGACTAGAATTCTGACAATTGCCTTTAGAGGTGTAATCGTGTTGAGTTTTTCTGGCAGATTTTTCATTCCAAAAGAAAAAAAAAATCTGGTGTGAAACACTCACACAACTTTCTCTTACCACATTTACATAGTTGTAATTGACTAATTCCCTTCAAACATATAATTGTTACTAGATATTTAGTTGCCTTCAATTTACATGAATCTAAACTTTATACATCGATTTTTATGAGGAAATTACAACCTCCATTGCCCTCATAAACCCTTTAAATGAATTTTCTCGGAAAAAATGTCACACAAAAGTGATAGATCTCTGATATACAGTTAGTATAAAAAACCCGTCGGTATATTTATGGAGAAGATCTCAGACAATGGAAAACCTATTCGGTAAAATCGCACTTCCGGTCAACCGATTTTTTTTTTTAAACTCGGAATTTTTGGCAACATACTTAATTTTGATCAATACAATATGGATGAAAGAATCATATAACAAATTAAAATAACACTTTAAGAGGAAAGCATAACCCCCGGCTCTCTCGCAAAACCCCGCTGCTTAAATGATGTTTTTCTTGGAGTAATGTTTCAAATAAAAGTTGTAGCTGTTTGATAAGTAATTAATAAAAGAAAGTTTAAAGAAAATCGTTGGAGCTATTTTCGAGAAAATCTCAAATAATTAAAAAATCCTATCAGAAAGTAGTACTTCCGGTTGACTGAATTTGTAGAAAACCTTATTGCCAGGTCCTGCGGTGGACACTCTAGTTTGAGTTTCCTGCAATTGTCCCTTTTTGACTTATCTGACCATACGCACTTTCACACACACCACACACACAGGGTGAGAGAGAAAGAGGGTGAGAGAATAAAAACCCTTTTTTCGACTTAGAGGACCTCAAATCATATATTTCTGGTGAAAACTCGATATAGAAAATTTGATATGATCGCAACACTACCTCTTACCAGCAGTAAGAGAAAGTAAAAATCTGGTTTGAAACACTCACCTCTTTCAACATTTCTGTTAATGCAATTAATTATCAGTAAATTAGTAAATTAATTAGTATATAGAAAATGATTTTAATCATTTGTGATAACATAAATATAGAGATTGTGGACGGACAATACCAACCAACGGACCCACCCAACCAGGTAGAGACGTGATTACATTGTAGTCCAAAAGAGCGCATTTCAACACTGTACACTCAAATAAAATTTGAAATTTAACGTCACAAATAACGCACAACTATCTAGAATAATGGGGGGGGGGGAGATATTTAAAATAAAAGTGATAGGTTTATACCTGGGCACTGTGCAATTATAGTCGCTTCCGACAAAATTCTAAAAACTCAAAAATTTATTTTGATATAAAATCGCACTTCTGGTTTATCGATTTTCTTCAAATTTGGAACTTTAGCAATGCTTTCCTAATGTATATTAATATTAGTATTTGGTAGAACTATACACTGTATTGATGTGGTACTTTAAAAGAAACATTAACGTTAAAATTCCCCAAGAACCTTCCTAAATATAAATTTTCCCAAGAGAATGTTTCAAATAATAAAAGTGATAGGTATTGAAGTGTTTAGGCAGTACACGAAGTTTTTAAAAAAAATCGATGGTGCCGTTTTCGATAAAATCCTGAAAAACTAAAAAGAAAAAACAAAGAAATCTAAAAGTCACAGTTCCGGTTAATGATTTGTGTCTGTAACCTCTGGATATACAGGTGGTAGTAGTACGTACCCATCCGGAATACAAAGTTTGATACTTCCTGCGGATTTTCTTTTTTGCACACACACACACACACACACACACACACACACACATGCTCGCACTAAAGCACGCAGGTAGACTATTCCCTAAAAAAAATTTTTTTTTTTACTCAGAGGAACCTCAACACCCAATATTACCGGTCAAAATTCAACTTCCAAAATTTGATAAGATCGCTATCAATTCCTTTTACGGAGTAGTGAAAGTAAAAAATAAACATTGTAGGTTATTAGGATAACGAAACTAACGGATGTAAAAAAAAAAAAGAAAAAAAAAGAAGACATTGTATAGATTTCCTGTTTAATATTGTTCTCTATTTGAGTCACTAGGGTCGGCAACGACAACACGCTATCTTATCATTCACTGGTCGACTGGTCGATTTTAGGTTTGTTCATTTTAACCATTTATGATGTTCTTCTTTGAAATCCTTTTTCCTCTGGGAATACTCTAAGGAAAGTATGTTTTTTTTTTTAATTTCCTCTTTAGATTTTGCATTAAATGGGATCAACAACTAGTTAAATGAAATTGTAATTTTGAAGAATTCAATAATTTACGCTCCTAATAATTTTAGCAATTTGTATGTGCGAAAAACAATGAAAAAAGATGTACATATTAAATGCGGGTAAAAGTTGTTTTGCAAAAGATGAATTTTCGAAATCCATTTTGCTTCATTATTTACAGCTCCTCTTCTTATTAAATTAAGTAACATTCTTACAATATTGTACGTTTTTTTTTTTTTGTTAGATATTACTTTTTTTTTTATGTTGACCAACCTTTGATCGTGAGATATCTTCTACCAGCTGATGTTTTCCTCACTTGACCACTATGAGGTAAAACTTGAATTATTCTTGGAGTACCAACACCTCGTGTTGTTCTACTCTGATTTCTAATTGATCCTGCCAATTTTAAGTTCGATTTTAGCTATTTAATATTAGAATTAAATATTAAGTAAAATATTTTTTATTTATAGAATAATATTTTCTCTAATTACGAGTATAATGATCCTCCGCTTGAAATTAAGTATAACCAAAAACATAGTAATATTTAACATTTAGACATTACAGTTACTAAGTGAACACTAAAAAAAAGAAGCCTTACCATTAATTGATCTGTTTAATGGGCTGAAACTAGTAAATGAACACTTAGAATTATTCAGTGGAGAAGGTGATCTAGAATATAAATATTACAATATTAAATCTAACAAAAATAACATATTATTTATACATGAAACAGATGTATATAAATGTATTAATATTGATTTACCTGCTATCTTCTGTGTCAGGTTGCGGCCTACCTCTAGATCTGGTCGCTCGTCTATGAGGGTCCCGATCCGAAGCTTTAATATATTGCGCCGGCGGTATATTCACACCCCATTTTGGCCGATCTTCTAAACGCATACTTCTTCGTTCTCTTCGCACTCTAAATCAGAGTTAATTTTTCTTATTATTTCATACAATAATATCACAATAAAATATATATGTTAAAACCAAATATTTGAAATTCTTTTTTGTAACAGAATAACTCATTTTGTGCACCTCAAAATTTCTATTAAATTTCAATATTTTACCGTCCAAACTAAGCCAAGTTCGAAAAATGCTTTTTGACATGTTTTTTTTAATACTAATTAATTTAAAAGAACGAATTACATAAGTCTTATGATTCAGCTAGATAATCGAATAGCAATAATTAATACATTTGTGATATTGTTTATAATGTAATGTACAACAAATGGTAACTTCTAATTATCATTATACAAAGGCTAATATCTGATTTTGGAAATAAATAGTTGAAAATATTAAGTATTGTTATTTAATTTTTCAAATTATCATTAGCTATTTAAATAAATTAATACTTTCCTCTTCTCTTTTATGAAGAAATACTACACTCTGACAATTTTGAAAAGATGTTTTTATAAGACGTTCATTTGTTAAGATCAATCCGAATATTGTTTTTAGGGAATGGTCGTACGTATGTCTGTTCATATATTCATTTATATATGTATATATACATATATATGTGTATATATTTGGAATATATATTTTTTGGGTGAACAGCGTTAATTAAAAAATAAAAAAAAATCAAAGATGATAAAGATGATTTTGGTATCAACAATGGATCCTGCTCAATAACCGAAAGTACAATTTTATTACATTTTTCAGGTTTTCGCAGTTATCTCGATAGTGATTCTCGATTTTCTTGTATACTCGAAAATTTATGTATACTTACTATATACTAATGATACTTGGATAATTTATCCGAGAAAATTGAATTAAATAGTTATCAGTTGATATGCGAAGTTAAACTTTTCTCTAAGTGCCTTTTCATTTATGAATTCATTATTTCGAAAATATTAAGAACATTTAAATACATATATTACTCAACAAGATTTCATACAAGATTTATGATCAAAATGATGCTCCTTATTCTCAGATGGTATGAAATGTTTTAATAAAATTTTAATTCAAAAATAATTTTTATAATGCACTATAAACTCGCTGTCGAAGATAATAATAGCTTAATCTGGACTATTCCCTAGTCCAGAGCGTGTTGTTACGGATTTATTAGAATGTATTTATATGACTTATAATGTTTTTCATTTTTTATAAGTTCAATGTCAGTATTATTCTTAACTGAATTCTACAAAAAAGTATCAAAGGGACAATTAGGTTCACTTATGCATCTGTTGCATTAAGATTAACAAAGTAGGCTAAAAAATAAAATTATGGCCAATTTTTGTATTGAGAATATAACCCACTTGTTGGATGATTGCTGGTCAGTTTGGGTTGCTTGTTCTCTTTTTACATTATTTCTAAATTTACTCGGAGTAAGAACTCGCCCAGCTGGGGATGCTAGTACACCCAATCTGGATACTTCGATTTCACCTGGTTCTAGAGCTAATTCTTCTATAGCTAATGTTAACGGTGTAATTGCTATGGGCGAAGAAATAAGTCTAGTTGGTGGCGGTGCAGTTTTCTGAGGAGTAGACGCTGCTGTTGGTGAAAGCATAATCGCCGAAGTAGATTCAGAGGGTTTTGATGGAGGAGGCGGTGGTGGCGATGGTGGGGGTGGATCTAAAAAACAAAAGATAAAATAAGTCGTTTGTATGCTCTTAGTATTTTCTCTTATTTTTAACATATTTCAATATGATATTTTTCTAAGTTATCCGTCACGATTTTAAAAATCGAACTACTGGAGATACACTCCCAATTCGAAAATAGCCTAAAAGAATTCTAGAAGTATTAAGTAGAAAAAATTATTAAAAAAAAAAACTCACTAGTAACAACAGCCACAGCAACCTGTTGCTCTTCTGGAGTTTCAGATCGTTCAATATGGGCGTTCTGCGTCTCCTGTTTCTCTGTACATTCAAGCTCTTGTAATGAAATGTTCTCTTGGTGCCTGGCTTCCATAAGAGCAGCTGAGTCATTTGCGTTCGACACTGCTGCTGATGCCACTACCAGTGTTGTTGTTGATTGTTGCATCATATTATATTCACTTTTATCCTGTCTTTCTATTTGTTGTGATGAACTATTATTACTAGTCGTTATAGGTGAAGATACAGTAACCGTTTTAACGGTAGGCCTTGGAGTTGGCGGTCTTCTTTCAGAAATATGCCTTCGCCTTGCTTTAATTTTTTCTTCACGTGCAGTACGTTCAGCAAGTTCTATCGCTTCTCTCATTGCTTTTGCTATTCGTTCTTCTTTTTCCTGTTAATTAATTGTGAAGGTTAAAAAATAGTCATTCCCAATGAGATGAGATAAACCTTAAAATTATTATAAATAAGTCGTATATTATATTAATAATAGCTGATTTATTCATATAATTAAATTAATTATGGAAATCAAATATTGTAATAATTACTAAATGACAGAATAGTTTACAAATTCTCCTAATGCCTTTCATAAAAGTAAGAATATAATTTAGACAAAGATATTGGTAGAAAACGAAATATATTTCTGAAGGAAAATGTTTTTATTTTTTAAAGATATGGAAGCAATCGATTGCAAAAGAAATCGTAACACGTTAGAAATATTTATAAATATAAATACAGCCATTTATTGATTGAAAGTAAATCCAGCATTTTTATTAGTCAAGGGGGTCATGAAGAATCGTTATTGCTTATTGTATTTTTTATTATTTTAAATATAAATATTTCTTTTTAGTTATACAGTCAAATACTTTACAAGGTACTTCCAAAGTGGTAAAAGAAACAACACTAAGTTTTTAATTTTTGTTCTCTTAAGCTTTATGTGTTTCAGCCACATTTAATTGAAATGTTATCACCTTTGTTATGAAGTTACCCAAATACTTCATGCAGAATGACCGAATTTCAATTGATTACCTCTCTTTCTTTTGCTCTTCTCTGTTCTTCTTCTATCCTCTGCTTTTCTATTTCTTGTTGCCTTCTCAATCTTTCTTCTTCCATTCTTTCTTCACGTAATATTCTTTCATGCTCCTCCCTTTTTTTGCGTTCCTTCTCTTCTAACTAAAAAAAGTTTAATGTTTCATCTTTAACTTATTAACACCAACATAAGGCTTTCCTCTAAAGTGCCACTTCTGTAGAACATAATGGTTCGGGCGGCAACATAATTATATTAAGATACATCAGAACTACCTATTCATAGAATTTTAAATTTAAAGAAAATCGGAACTACAACTTTAGGAATAGGAGATTTTTGGATTATTTTTTTTCGAAAACGGCTATAAAAATATTCTTTAAACTTAGAATGGTGCCTGCATAAATGTAAATATTTCATTTTTATTTGAAACATTTTACTGGAAAATTTTATTTGTGAAGTTCTGTGAAATATGTGACGTCAATTTTAAATATTAATCTGGCTGTATCTTTAAAATTAATCATTTTCAAATATACCTGTCAAGAGTAGGTACATGTACGCCCATCAATCACCTATATTTATTGTTAAGGGCAAATTAAATTTCGAGTATAAAGATGTCATTTTACAAGTTTCTCTTAGAATGTCTTTCACACTAGATTGTTTAAAGACATTTATATTGAAGAATATTTGTTTAAAGTTTTATATTTCAGTTATGAATAAATCATGATTATTTCCAAAAGGAGCTATTTGGTTTGTTCTCTTTAAAATTTTTGATTTTCTTTTTTCTTTTTTATTCCGATACAGTCAAATTTTCGTTATTTTTCATCAAAAATACAACTTTTAATCAGAAAATGTGGTTTTTAGAAATTAGTCTGTGTGTGTGTGTGTGTGTATGAGTTTGCATGTGTCTGCACATTCTCTTTGTGCTCAGCTTAACTCAAATACAGAAAATCGTAGAAAGTTTAAACTTGATATCTTGTTTAAGTTCAACCCGCAGAGCCGGCAATTATTTGAAAATCGATCAAAATCGGAAATATTACTTTATTGAGATGTTTTTGTAATTTTCTTTGAAAATAGCTTCAATGATTTCCTTTAAACTTGATATATATCAATTTATCAACATAAAAGTCAGTAATATTTTTCCGTGATATTAAGCAATCCGTCGACCGGTTAAGGGCGTTCCTCCAACATCTGGATGTTTTGATAAAACAATGTGCGATAATACAGAATTGCACAGAACAAAATCATTTTATACACAAATGCGACTTTTTACAACACTTTTATTCTTCCACAGTTTTCTGTGATTTTTTTCGATAATCATACCAACGAAATTCATTGAAATTGGTAGAATATCTATCTGGTGTGAAACACTCACATAACTTAATCTTACTCCAGTTTTCAAAACTGAAATTGACAAATTTTATAGTTTCTGTAACAAATTTAATGAAATTCGTCAGAGTTCGTCAAAAATTGAAAAAGCTGTTCAGTAAAAGCGCACTTTCTTGAAACTTGGAATTTCAGCCATCTATTTGTTTCTAATTAATTTTGTTTGGAGGGTATATTTGTATAATCAACTATGATACCACTTAAGAGAAAAACATAAATCCACCCCTCCCCCAAAAGCCCCCGAAATAACATTATCAGAAGAAATGTTCCAAATAAACGTTTTAGCATTTTATATGTATAGTACACATACGTACTTTAAGGAAAATCGTTGCAGCCGTTTTCGAGAAAGTAAAAGAAAACTGAAAAATACATTTCAGTAAAACCGCACCTCCGGTCACCCGATTTTTTCAAACTCGGAATTTCAATAATATATTTAACTCTAATTAATATTATTTAAATGACAGAATTGTATAGTTAACTGAAATAGTACTTTAGTGGAAAACCTTCACCCACCCCTCTCCCAAAAGTATCCTTAAATGAATTTTTCGAGAGAAATGTTTCAAATAAAAGTTGTAGATCTTTATATGTATAGTAGATATACCAAGTTACAAGAAAATCGTCGGAGCCATTTTTGAGATAATCGCAAAAAAATAAAAGTGGTACTTCCGGCTGAGGAATTTTGACAGATGACCTAACCTAAACGGAATATCAAGTTTGAACTTTCTACGATTTTTCATTTTTGAGCTTGTTGTTCACACACACACTTTGCTAAAAACAACTTTTTTGGATTCTGAGAACTTCAAAACGGTGAAAACTCGATATCGAAAATTTGGCACGATTACAATACTTCCTCTTACTAAAAGTAAGAGAAAGTAATAAACTACATATAAAGATCTCTCACTTCTGTTTGAAACATTTTTCCGAGTAAGTAAATTTTAGAATTCTGTGATGTAAACGATACTTAATAAAATTGGTCAAAATCAATTTAAGTCCCTAATTTACTGACTAGATTCTTGGAAATGGTTTAACTAATTTTGCAGTTCTCAAAAATGCAAAACTCTGAAAGGTTTTTATCTATACTAAGGTTTTTAAGGGTTGATAACGCATCAGTGCTTCGGTATAAATGACGTTTCGCCCACATTGCAATAGTCCCTTTCAGGGTAATTGTTGACGTGGGTTGAGCACCTAGTACTTAAGCCAAACAAGTGAAGCTAAACTACCATAAAGAAGCCTATTGCAATATAAGGGATAAAAATTATCTAAACTATGCAGACTCAACCTGAAGAGCTTTGTGTTTTACATGAAAATGGTCGCGAAAGCCTGGGAGATCAGTAATTAATTCGGCAACGACTACGCATTATTAAATATACTTAGAAAAATTTGTATCTTTCATCGATACAAGAAATATAAATGAATTTTCATCTTAGTATCTTATAAATATTTCTATGATTATTAATTTGAAAATATTAAACATCTCAAAATAGCAGAGAAAGTATCATCCCACTTTAAAAAAAAAAAACTGCTCATAAGGCAATGCACTAATCCATTATTATTTATTTCAGAGAATTTTAAATTCATAAATAAATATTAAGCAATTAAAAAGTTGATTAACTTGTTTTAATTACGATGTCTTATTTATGGATTATTTCAGATAAAAATCATTTAAGTTAACTTTTTCAATGTCATTAAGTCAAGTCACGTCACTGTGATAAAAAATGTATAATTCCATTAATAGAAACAAGTTCCATCATCTAATATAGATCGAAATCCAATTATCATCATATATTTTTTAGTATTGATTTAGTATTATAAGAAGGATGTCTTAATATTTTGTATGATTTAGTGTGCAAAATGAAAACTAAGAATTATTTGTAAAAATAATAATACATGGTATTTACTTTTGACTTTAATCACATTATATTTAAAATAAAAATATAAGAATAATTTGCTTGTACGTTAGAGTTAATATTTATTCACAGCTTTGTGCCAACATAAATATGACAACAACATTGTATTGTAAAATAAAAAATGAACCTGTTGTTTAATGGCATTCTGTTGTTCAAGTGCTTTTTGTCTCTTCCTTTCCCTTTCAGCCAAAGAAAGTGGGTCTATTGGAGTATTCTGCCCTCTGAGAAAACTTCTGGAATTAATTTAATGAAAATTAATTGAAAACCAATACTATTGTTATCTCCATTATAAACACACATATTTCGTTATAATTCATATTTTTTCATTAAAGTGCTATTTCTGATTACCTATGAAATTCTTCTGCTGAAACTAGAGTTTCACAACTTCGCGACATATCTTGATTGTTTGAATAACTATCTTCATGGGATATTACTAAAACCTGCGCTGGTTCTCTGTTTAGAAATTATAATATCAAAATTAATATTAATATATAATATAATAAAATTAATTTAAACTCAGTAAATATCAAATTTCACAAGAAAAGAAATTCGCTTCCAAATAAGTTATTAGAATATAAGAATAATTTACGTTTTATTTTAATTAAATCGGTTCATTTTGTTAGCTTTTGCGTTACAATGGTGTACTTTTTAGCTTTGAAGGTGTGCAAAATGCAATGAATGTCAAAAATGATCAACACTAACTGCATTAAACCACGATGTAACCAAGAAGGTGTAGCTCTGTCTATCTGTGGTAATGGGGCTTGGGGCATGTGGGGCGAAGCTGCCCAAAGGTGCCCCACACCCACACCCCGGTCACCCCACCTGGCTCTTTGTTCTTCACGGCCACCACTACAACTGGACACTGATTCTGGTGTTTTCCTGCTAAAAAAATTATACATATATATTTTCTATGCAATGACTTTTGCTTTGTTTTAGTTCTTACCGCCTACTTTAACTTTTTAACTTTGGATAAAAATACGTCTACCAGAAAGAGTCAAAATGCCCACGGTTGAGCATTTCACTTTTTGGGTTGTTTGTGTTTACAAAAGAGTTTTTTTGTTTTTGTTTTTAAAGAAACCCCCGCTCATCTGGAGTTGTTCGCTTTTATTTTTTACTAGCAAAAAGGGTTAACCAAAGAGAGAATTCTCAACTGATTGATTGGGTATTAAATATTACTAATCAATACTTGATATTCTTTAAAAAGGTCAGAAACAAGGAGAAAAAGTAGGCTGAAAGGGAAAAAAATCTAAGATGTCTTCCAGCACTGTGAACCAAATCTCCAGTATTACAACTTGAAATTCCTGGGACTTATTATGTCTTTAGGATCGTTGATTGCAATCAAAATTAAAAATTTTGGCATTTTTATCATTCAATAAATGAGCGTGAAAAAGTCAAGAAGAGTACTTGTAATCTATAAAGAAGCCAAGCCAGAATTTGTGGTAACTCCAGTGCAAGAGAATGCAGGGTGAAGGATACATTATCTAATGAATTTTGTAACTTCTCCTCCAAGCTGTTAAATTGACATGAACAATAAATTGTAAAAATTTTATAAAATTCGTAAAACTAAATTTAAGTAAAAATTTTGAGGAGAAAGTGGAATGTTTTTTCTTCATTTCCTTTTACATTCAGTTTACACTATTAAAAAATGTATTTTAATAAACTAGAAGGAATGAAAGAATTTAAAATGATACAATTCGTAGGTGGAAATGTGGATTAACTCTTCTAGTCAGCTAAATCTGGATAATTTTTAGTTTACAGTTCAAGACGTATTTTTTCTCAATGTTGCAAATTCCAGTTAAATAATTAATGTATAATCAACCTGGAAAAATTTGGTAAAGGCCAATTGCCGTTTTGTTTGGTCCAATTTTCTCCTATTGGGTACTCATTTCCAGCATTGTCACTTGCATAACCGGATGTATCACCTTCTCTGCCTTCATCTTCCTGAACAATAAACTGAAATAAAGAAAAACGTTTACTCATAGTGATTTGTGGGTAATAATTATTGTTTTACAAAAAAAAAAAAAATAGCGATTTTACAAAAAGATTCAAAACATAAACTACGTCTTCTAGTTGATGAATGACTTTGTAACAAATAATTTAGTTGTTTTTTTTTTGCTATAATTTACAGAATTGCAAAATTTGCGCGTGAAAACTTAATTGTATTCAAGTAGGTATACACAATTATACAATTTCTGTCTTCTGTGAAAAAAAAAAAAATAGTAATCGAACGAAAAGATATAGTATTAAGTTAAAACGTTTACGATAAACTTAAATAAAAATTAATTTAAAATATTACTTCGTAGTTTGTGTTTATTGGAGGAAGACTAGGTGTACGATGTCTTGCGGTTCCCTGATGATTCTGGGGATTTGATTCTTGTTGCTGCTGTTGTTGTTGTTGTTGTTGTTGTTGGTGATAAGTTTTCAACTCCAAGCTTGATCTGAACTGGCTCCTAAATAATATTGCGCAAATCATTGGATGTGTTTATTTCATGATGGATGGCAATTTAAGGTGGAAGTAATTGGTAAAAATTTTTTATTCACGTATTATCTTGAAATAGGATTTTCTAGAAGCTAAAAATAGAACTAGGGAGATGATTAAATTAAAAACAAGAAAAAGTGTGCGAAATTTTATCAATTCTAACTGAACTTACTGAATATTGGGGAACATTTGCCTCAACTAAAAATGAAGAAAATAATCTTTTTTAAGAAGGCGACCGGAAGAGAACGCAATGCTTCACTTCCTTTTAATCGTAGATTAAGGATATCACAGATTAAAAAGAGTTACTATTAGTAATTAATATACCATAAATTAAAAAATAAAAATAGATTATGTATCTGGAAAACATAATTTGGTCAGATAATTTTTTAAAAATTTTTTTTGAAAGATGAATGAAAAAATATTGAACAACACCCACATATTCACACACATATATATATGTGATTACCTATTCACTAGCCTAAATACTGAAGAATTCAAATTTTGTGTAGTAGGATAGAAAAGAGGGTTTGTTGCCATCATCGTTGTCATCAGCAATTCTGTTTGTTTGGGCCACCTTAATAGTACTGAATGACACGCGCGTTCCATACAAATACGGAAGTAAGTAACCAGTCCACTTTTATCAACTCCCTTCCTCCCACCCAGTGAAAATAAACTAAGCCTGTGCACTTTGTTGGAAGGCGGTTTTGTTCGATTTGACCGCTGATGACCCTTGGTCAAAATGGCCAGTTCAGTCTCAGGATCGATATTTATACAACCAACCCTTTGTATACAATGTTTTTAGCATAAATCTGCATAATTTTGTCTAGTTTTAGAGATAGCTTTTTCTTATCTCATGACAATGTTTGGACTGTAAAGTATTATTTAACATGGAAACTTTAAGAGTCTGAAATTGGATCAGACGAATTTTCGAATCGATAATTTTTAAAATTACATGAAGATAGATTTCATTACCGTTAACAATAATAGATCAGTTCTATTATCTACATAATTACTGCAACTGCAATGTTGGTGTACACTGCAAGACTAAAGATTTTTAACACTCCCTTAAGATTTTTTTTAACAACTGATTAACTCTTATCAATTCCACCACAAATATCTGTAATTTCTGCTAAAAACAGTACATTACTATATTACAAATCTTACCTCACACTTTTCAAAGTTATCTCACTATTATTACAAACTACATGAACGTTATAATATTAAACATAATTTTCAAATAAATGTTTTACATTATAAGGCTCACATTTAACTGAAGTGTACTTCTCATATTATTTATTACTTTAATACATTCCTATCCCCCTTTTCTTTTATTTTTTTATTTTTTTTTAATGGAGCCAATTTTCTAAACCCACTGATGATAAAATCGATCATCTGTCCCCTTTATAGCAACAACTAAAAAAGTTTTGCAAAATAGTTTTTAAAAATTCCAAAACTAGAATAACTTAAGTGTTTAAAATATTCTAAAATGTATAAAGTAAATTTGGCAAATTAAAACAATTCCCAAGGGGTTTTATAAACAAATAATTAAATTTAATCTATTTTCTAGATTGAAATTATATTAATTAGATTAATTGCTGTAGCCAAAAATTACAGTTACTAAGCAGTAGTTATCATGTATAATTCATTAGAATATCTTTTAAATATATAAGAGGGAATTTCTATGGAATCCGTAGCATTAGGCTTGCCTTTAAAATGCCCGTTTAGTTTTGTGGTTTGTCTTGTTGTCCGTGTGTATTATTCAGGTAGCCCTAAAAACCAACCAGTACAATATATGGTTCCCCACCACTTATATTTATATTAATTAATTAACGTCAACAAAACGTTTTGGAAATATCCCAAAATATGAAGACAATTTATCAATTACCATTGTAATAACTACAGTGACAGATTAAGTGTATGTACGTTCACCACTTGTGGCGGCTGATACATAATACATTGAGGACATCCAAAGGAAAAAAAAATGATTTTTATATTTCTAAAAAACAACAATTCATATAACAGTATATAAATACAATGAAACTTGTTAAAAATTATAGCTTATGTTTCGACATTGATTGCACATTTAAAAAATTGAATTATTCGATTAATGCTTAGATTATAGAAAAAGTGGTACTGCTATCTCAATGCAGTGCCTGAAATATCACGTTCGATCAGTTACGCTTTAGCTCGTCGATATTCCTGAGCACTTGTCGCTTCAAGAAATAAATGAATCCAGCAGTGCCACTACTGGTAAAATTTAATGAAGGCTACAAACAAAAAATGAATTATATTTATATAGGGTGTCCCATCTACTGTGCACACGCCATTTATCTCATGTCTCTTTGAAGATAGGAAGAAACTGTAAACGGTAACTCCCCTTATTTTTTGCGTAGATACAGAATATGTACGTAATGTGGTATGTACCCAAATCGGTGTTAACTTTATTATTTCAAATGGAAACCCCAATTTTTTATTTTTTCCTCTGATAGTAGATTTTTTTTTCATGAATAAAGAGCCCATAATATGAAAGTCGGACAAGTAGTTCCAGAGATGTGATTTTAGGGTATAGGGAATAGGGATGCGGGTATAGGGTAGGACCACAAGGAATTTCAATAATGAATTGGACATCCTTTTGTATTTTCAAGGAATTCCACATAGTTCTCTCCGTCATGGGAACAGAGCTTTAAGAATTTTCTAAAACTGCATTAGGAAGCATACGAGGAGTAGAATTTCCACCCATATCGTCCCCATATGATACACGGTTATCGTACAGGTGAGGAAGCTCGGCGTTCAAATTTCATGGCGATGGCTGACGTGCTTATTGGCAGAGATGCCTGATTTTTTATCAATTTGATTATGGTCGGACTAGGCAAAATTTATCATCAATGAATTATTGAACAGATGGAATTTTCGAATCTGGACTGAGGAGAATTCATCTGCACGTAAACAGGTGGCTTTTTTAACTCGCCGAATTACGAATTCTTTTAACTCCGCCGAAGCTGGTCCCATGCCCAACTGAGAAAGGAGGACAAAGGAAAAAGAATTTTGACAAGTAAGCCAAAGCCGAATTTATTCCTACTTAAAAAAATCTAAGGAACTACTTGTCCGATTTCATGTTCTTGAGTCATTATTCACGAAACAATCTACTATCAGAGGAAAAAATAGAAAGTTGGAGTTTCCATTTGAAATAATAAAGTTAGCACCGATTTGGGCACATAGCACATTGAGCACATATATGCGACTGTCATATTCTGAATCTACGGAAAAATATAAAGAGGGGTTACAATTTACAATTTCTTTTCTTATTCGAAAAGCCTGGTGATAGATGGGGTGGGCATATTATTTGGGACAGCCTTGTGTATAATATGCCCGCCAATTCAAATTCTCTTCGGCCGTCACTGGTGTTCACATTAGAATTTTTACTTTCTCTTACTCTTAGGAAAAAATCTGGTATTCTTAGTAAAATAAATAAAACTCTTAGTAAAATCTGCCCACTCACACAACTTTCTCTTACTGCAGTTTACAAAATTGAAATTAATAAATTTCATAGTTAGTATACCAAAATACGTCGGTGTTTTTAAGGAAAAAGTCGCAAAAACTGAAGAAAACTATTCAGAAATGATGCACTTCCGGTTTACTAATTTTGTTGAAATTCGGAATGTTGGCGTTTCTATTTATTTCTAATCAATTTTGTTTCTATGTTAGAATTGTATAATCAACAAAGATAGTACTTAGAGGCAAACCCTCCCCTCCTCCAAAAGCTCCCGTAAATGAGTTTACCCAGAGAAATGATTCAAATAAAAGTTCTAGCTCTTTATATGTGTAGTTCACATTCTCAGTTTAAAGAAAATCATTAGAGCCGATTTAGAGAAAATATCAAAAAACTGAAAAATACTTTTCAGTAAAAACGCATCTGGTTTTCTTCAAACTCGGAATTTTTACAACGTATTTAATTCTAATTAATATTATTTAGATTTTAGAATTGTATAACAAACTGAAATAGCACTTTAGAGGAAAACCTAATCCACTCCTCCCCCAAAAGTGCCCTCGGAGAAATGTTTTATATAAAAGTTGTAGATCTTTGTGTGTGTAGGTGATATCCGAAGCCATTTTGGAGAAAGTCGCAAGTGAAAAAACCATTCAGTAAAGTGGAACTTCCAGTTGAGAAATTGTGACACATAACTTACTGGCAGATCCCCTGGTGATATCTAATGGAATATCAAGTTTAAACTTTCTGTAATTTTTCCTTACTGAGCTATGCTGTTTACATACATAAACACACACACACCCATCCATTATTATAAATATTATTTTTCGATTTAGAACAGAACAAACCAATTACCAGCATAGCTTATGGTCACATTCTAAAATCATGTTGTGTAAATGCGGATATGAAATGTTTTCATTAGAAAAACTAATTTGTGCAACAAATCACAGACAGACATGAAAAATCTGACCACATGGAAATTATAATATGCGTGTGCTAAAATGAAGTTCATTCACCTTTAAATGCTTAAATGATGATTTGGGAACTTAACAGTGCATTAACCTTTTGACCTCATCAGATTAAGATGAAAGATATTCTTAAATAAAGCTAGTAAAGAAAACTAGTAATTTACATAAACGATTGCAATTATTTACTTATGACATATTACTTTTCAGGCAAAAATTCCATCATTAATGAGGTACTTTTATCAATCTTAGATAGCTTTATCAAATATGAGGAAATGATAGATTTTTCTTTATAACTTATACAGTTTTAAATAATCGAGCTCGAGCTATATCACAAAGGAAAGAAAAATATTCAAGAAAAGATAAATTAAAGAAGCTATAAACTGGAAAATCTTGTACTAAATTTTGAAAGATTTATGCTAAAGATTGATTCAAATACCCCCCCCAAAAAAAATATTCATGGCAAATTTATTTGGCAAAAACTTCAAAATTCAATGATGTAATAGAAACTTTATAATGATGTTAAAGCATCAGGGTAAAAAAAAAGTTTTGCACTTTGTAGGGCATGAATTTGTAAATAGTTTCTGCAAAAATGTCATGAGGTTATTAAAACTGCTTGGGGCTGTTATTTTTAGCAGGTGATATATATATAAATGAATTATGGGTAATTTATTTAAAATTAAAAGTAATGAAAAATTGCTCTCTAATATAATGTTTTGAAAGATCAAATCAAACCTGTAACTTTTCCAACCGATCTTGTATATTTTGTAGCATTCCTTTTCATCGCTAGATTTATACTGATATTTTAAACGTTGTGTTTTCATTTTCGTGTCGCCAAATCTTGGCATTGGATCTAAAAACTGGTCATCAACCTTTATAAATTGACGTCTGTACAATGGTTATCAGTACAATACAATCAATTGATTCAACTTCGCTATAGATTGGTTATTGTTTTGTTTTTTTAAATTAATACATGGTAACAAAATAATGGGAGAAAATCTACTGTGAACATAAAAACCGGTGTTACCACTTGGACTGTCCAGTACCGAATGGTTATAGTTTAAGAAAAACAGCACACCAAGAAAAGAGGGCTGAGCGTGACTAAGATGCGATTTCGAGAGTTAGGTCTTTGGCTTTTATGCAAATGTATTGTCCCAGTTTTCTGCAACTTCCGCCATTTAAACTACTCCAAATAAAATCAACAATATTAAATCTTTGCTTAAATTTTTGCAATATTCAGCACACTTTTCATCATATACTTCATGTCAAAAGGTATAATGTTTTATTTTATATATATGTGTGAAACAATTTCATTCTAAATTAAATAAAAAAAATGAAGTGCTATGGTTGACATAAATATTTTTGAATTTGACCGACTGTTAATTGTAATTACATTAATCATCGGTAAATTCATAAAAATATCTATCTTCAAAGAACACGAGAGAACTAGCAGTGAACATTTAAAAGTAAATACTATTTTAATTAGAGACAAAATATTCTACACTTTGTCGTCAATCACGTTTTAGTTTTCATCATTTTTAGTTTGATGGTAATTTTAAAAATTTAGACGATTTATTTTTAACTATACTATTTAGTATTAACAGTTTTGAATTGTGTTAATAAATAAATGGTCGATACGGATGTGGCGGCCCCCATTAGCTCTCTTATAAATTTTATATTGGTAACAACCACAGTTCATTCCTTTTATAACCTTCTTTGACGTATGATGTAGCAGTTAAGTTTCCTTTTCTACTGGTAACAAGTACATTGTTTGTGAATTAGAAATTACAATCGTTTGTGTTATTTCTTTGTGGACCTTTGCATCATGAACTTGTGTAAATTATACTTCAGCAATATAAGCAAGACACACACACACACACACACACACACACACACACATCCACACTACTGCATTCAATCTTTGGGACAGAAATAGAATTATTTCAGAGCAAGACTGATTCCTTAATGACTTCGTGTACAAACTTTCACAAATCACTGAATCAAAGTTAATATTAGAGATATTGTTGCAAACATCAGTCGTTATAAAGAATTCAAGATAGCTATATTATGGGTCTTAGCAGGAGCCAAATGGTTTAAGGGAGTATTTTTACTCACATAGGGTGAAACTTCCCTATGTTTCTAGAGACGAATATTCTGTCGCGGAACCTCATTCAAGTCCAACCAGCACGTCCTCGTCGCGGCTCTGGAAACATCTGCGCTCTACTTTTGTGGAAGCGTGGATGGCCAAGCTGGTGGGCGAACGCAGAGGTAGCCTTCGGGCTATTAGGGAACTTAGCACTCCCACGTACCTCAGCTACAATTACAGACTAACAAGTGCAGTGGTGCCCCGTCAGGAGTGTGAGTTGGTAGAAACTTTTCTGCCCTCTGCTTGGGTCGCCATATTTTATGTGCGGCCTGAATCTCTTGCAGCGAATTCTTCGCTGGGAGCCTCTGTGGGGGTTCATGCTGCATCACTTACACCTAAATGCCTTAACGTCGAACACCTACACAGTTACATTACTACACCCCAGTGGCACGTGATGGTGCCACCCACATGTTTGCCGTGTGTGGATACCTGTGTCGTGGGGAAGGGAAGTCCTGATGGTAGAGGACGCAGGTTCTCGCTGGAGGCAAGTTCCCTCGGCATGCCTTGCAGTCCAACATACCACTTTGGTTCCACTAAACAGGCGGCTATAGCCTAACCCAGCTCTGGACAATCGGCTAGCGTAAAGAACGCATGGGTGAGTTCCCGGGTATTGTAGGCCTTGGCTCACAATCCCTGGGCGCTATATCTCTAGGATAGCTCTGGCGCTTCATCAAAACGTCCCAAATTATGAGGCTCCGTGGAGGGTGAAGAGTTCTGGAGATGAATTTTTAATTTTATTTATTATATGTTTTTAATTTTAAATTCGTCAACCGGGGACCTCTTAGAGGAGAGGGCCACCGGTGGTGGGGGCAATTCCTCTGTACATCCAGAGTCGAGGGACCAGGGTCTGGATGCACTAATGGGTGGGAATCTGGAAAAATATAGAGGCAGGGAAGGCATGCTTCTGGTGGAGAACGTATCAGGAGGAGCGAAACATGGTCCAAGGAAAAAGGAGAGATATATAAGGCAGGTATTTTTCTTTTTATTTATTTATTTATTTATTTATTTTTATTTATTTATTTTTATTTATTTATATTTATCTATTTATTTTATTATTATTATTATTTTTTTTTAATTTAATTTAAGGCGTCTCAACATATGTGGTCATTTGCTCCCGGAGCCTTCTCAGTGCACTGCCGGCCTCCGGACAGTGTTCTCCCGTTACAGACAACACTGTCCATCACCGGACAGTGAGCTCTAGGGGCTCCTAGGAAGAGAAATTATTTTATTATTATTATTATTATTATTATTTATTTATTTATTTTTGTTCCTGCCTGCTATCAATTATGTCAGAAGCTCCATTTCTTACATTAGTTGACTTATCGCTATGATTGACAGGGTAGAAATGGATCAGGTAACTTGCAGCATAGCAAAGATGCAACGGCTAATTTGTGCCGCTCTATTGCTGGGTTGCATACAAATTGAAACTTATCCAAGAAGCCTATGCTTATAAAGGATTGGTTCGAGGTCTGAGTGCGGTCAATGGCAGGCTGTTTGTTGCGGATGGCGGGGCATGTAGAGATGTCGGCGCCGTTCTGCTCAGACAGTTTTGCTCCAGGGATCTGGTGGCGGTGAGGGTTGCTGTGGGGACTGGTGGCCGATGTCTCTTTCCCCTATGATCATCCCTTTTCCTCCTCTGCAGAAATTAGTAGATTTGGTACGGTTTACGGAGTCCAGCAACATACCTATAATTATAGGTTGTGATGCAAATGCACATCATGTTGTCTGGGGCAGCAGCGACATCAATTCAAGGGGTCGAGCAGTCATGGACTTTTTGATGGGTACTGAGCTGGATGTTGTAAATAGGGGTTCTGAACCCACGTTTGTAACCAGGATTAGAAGACAAGTTATTGATATTACTCTTGCTTCTAGGAACATTAGTAAACTGATTAGAGATTGGAGGGTAAGTTCGGAAGCTTCTATTTCTGATCACAGGATATTAGGTTTAGTCTGGGGATTGATCCAATCACCATGGCTACCTATAGGAACCCCAGAAGGGCGGATTGGAATTCTTATTCTAGACTTCTAGGAGATAGAATGATTATCCAGTCAAGTGCTCTTGGTGATATTACTGAATTGGAAAGAGAGGCTGGTATTCTACATGAACACATTAAGTCTTCATTCGAAGACACCTGTCCTCCCAAGTCGGTTAGTGGTAGTAAGAACCCCTGGTGGTCATCTTCGTTAGTAAACCTAAGAAGACAAGTTAGGGGCTCTTACAGGAAGGCTGTCCTAACCGATTCTTCGGAATCATGGGATAGTTGCAATAGTCTTAAAAAAGCATATAAATATGCTTTAAGGAAAGTTAAGAGAAACTCTTGGAGACCGTTTTGCGAGGATCTAAATTCGACTCAAGAGACATCTAGGCTGATACGGATTCTTGGCAAGGATAAGGACTTTGAGTTTACTTTAAGATATCCTGACGGTTCCTTTACGGGAGGACAAATGGAGACATCACTGCTTCGTCTACGGTTGGTGGGAGGAAGGTAGAACCTAGTGACCTGGCTACCGTGGACGAGGTAGTTACTATGGACAGAGTGGTTTGGGCAGTGCAAAATTTCTCACCATTAAATCCCCTCGACCTGATGGAGTTTATCTCTGTCAGCTACAAAATGGTGGGGATGTACTGATGAAGGTGTTGATAAGGATTTTTAAAGGTTGTTTAATGTTTGGCTATGTGCCAATATTATGGAGGGAAGTTAGGGTGGTCTTCATTCCTAAACCAGGAAGAAGTGACTGCTTTGACCCTAAGGCATTTAGACCTATAAGTCTTATGTCTTTCCTTCTAAAAACTTTGGAAAGTTGATGGATAGGTATATTACTGATGGTCCTTTGAAGGATCATCCACTCCATCCAAATTAACATGCTTATACAGTACGAAAATCGACAGAGACTGCTTTGCATTGTCTGTTCGGTAGGATGGAATCTGCTCTAGAGAAAAGAAATATGCTTTAGGGTGCTTCTTTGATGTTGAAGGGGCATTTGACAGAGTATCGTTTGATGCTCTTGGAGATTCCCTAAGTCGGAAAGGTATACGACCAGTTTTATTAACGGATAGGTATTTATTTAAGGAGCAGAGTTATACAGGCTTCTATAGGTATGCACACTGTGGTGAGCGGGGAGAGGGTGTCCTCAAGGTGGTTGTCTCTCACCAAAGCTATGGTGTGCTGTCATGGATGAACTGTTAACCAGGATGAATTCATCGGGATTCTATGTACAGGCATATGCCGATGATGGTGTTATTTTATTGATGGGGCGATGTCTGACTACTATCTCAGACTTAATGCAAAGTGCCCTCAACATGGTATATGATTGGACTCAGGATAAGGGTCTTTCAATTAATCCCAGTAAGACCCAGGTGATTTTATTTACTAATAGCAGGAAGATCGTAGGATTAAATCCTCCTAGGTTATTAGGAACTTCTGTTCAGATTTGCAAATCGGTGAAGTTTCTTGGGGTGGTTCTTGACAGTAAAACAGTAAATTAAATTGGTCGGAACATGTTAAGGCACAGCATCAAAAGGCAATTATTTCCTTTTGGCAATGTCGAAGAATCGTAGGTAAAAATTGGGGGATTACTCCCAAGATGATGTTTTGGATTTATGGTATGGTTATTAAACCTAGGTTGTTGTATGCGGCTGTGGTGTGGTGGCGTCGCATTGAGATAAGATCCGCTAGACTGCTGCTTGAGGATATTCAACGCTTGGCTTGTCTGGCGGTGACCGGTGCGATGCGGACCACGCCTACAGCTGCAATGGAGACTTTATTAGGAATTCCACCGCTCTTTGTAGAGGTGAAAACTATGGCAATGAAAGCCTGTCATAGAATTAAACAGACAGGTTTTTGGCAGGGTAAGCGATATGGTCACTCTACCATTCATCACGAGATGCTTTTGAAGGTTCCTGTTACAGGTTTTCCTTCTGATAGAATGTTGCAGACTTTTGTTTTCGAGCATTCTTACAGTGTCAGGTTACCCTCTAAGAAAGATTGGTCAAGATTGGGTCCGTCTGGTGTGATACCTGATAATTACTTCCGGTGTTACACAGACGGTTCCAGAATGGATGGTAGGTCTGGAGCTGCGGTCTATTTTGAGACCGGAGATCATTTGGCAGTATCTCTTGGTGAATGGACCACAGTCTTCCAGACTGAGGTTTATGCTATTCTTTGTTGTGTCTTGGATGAGAGGGTACGTAACACTAACTTAAAAGGTGTTTGTATCTGCTCGGACAGCCAAGCTGCGCTGAAGGCGCTGAGTTCATGTGTCTTCACTTCCAGGTTGGTGTTAGAATGTTCTAAAAGACTGGAAGAGCTTTCTTCTCTGAAGGATGTGCTTCTAGTCTGGGTGCCAGGTCACATGGGAATTTTTGGGAGAGGAAGTGGATAGGTTTGCCAAATTAGGCGTCTCTCTCCCTTTCATTGGTCCCGAGCCTGCTGTTGGCGTGTCTTCTGGCACATGTCTGTCAGGCTTAAGGCATGGACAGCTTCACAGCATTCATCCTTATGGATGAGCTCAGTTGGTTTTCGGCAGCCCAAAATGCCTATCGGGGGTCCGGACAAGGCCATTAGTGAGACGTTGCTGTGTTTTTCACGGAACTCTCTCAGCATCTGTTGGATCTCTTATTGGACATTGTGGTTTAAGGAGACATCTCTACATAATGGGGCTAATGCGGATCCATTTTGTAGAGTCTGTGAGACAGAGGAGGAAACACCCATCCATCTCATTACTGATTGTCTGGGTTGTGAGGAAATTAGGTTCAGGACCTTTGGTCGGAATAGGATGTCTGTGGAAGAGCTTAGGCTATTTCCGCTTAAGGTTATTTTCCGATTTATTCGGACTGCGGTGAATCTTAGGTGGATTAGACCCGGGTCTAGAGATTTGTTCTAGACCCGGTTTATTGTTGTTTTCTTGGGGTAGCTATATGCGCCCAGTGAGGCTTTGGATAGCGTAGAGTTTGGTCCCTCCCCACAGACAAATAATAATAATAATAATGGGTCTTAGCAAATAGAAACAGCCACAAAACAATAAGTTCTTAAAATTCAATATTTAAAAAACTGTTTAGAATTACCTTAAACATTGTCGAAATTTCTGATTACCTTCTCCAAAATGACTCCAAAATGCTCCGAAATTTTGCAGATCGTCTAAAAAAAAAACAAAAACAAAAAAAACGTGTTTACTATATTTTATAAATAGGATAAATGTTAAAGTATTATAAGGAAAAATACTTTCTAGCAATTTCAAAATTTGTCTTAAAGCCTAAAATTTTAGATTTATCTTAAATTAAAATAGAGACTGCGGACAATATGATCCTACGTTATCACCACCACTAACCAAGAGTGCCATCTATAATTTAATTACATCCCATTAACTGTTGATTTAAGTATTTTAGTTGTATATTAAAAGTTGAACATAATAACACCATTTTGGGAAACATTAGATATTTTGATCCTTAATGATCTAAAATATGTGCATTACAGTTATTGTAACAGTATATTGATCGGAATACTAATTTTTTAGAATATTTTCTATAAACACATCTTTTTTGTTTAGAAATTCGAGTTGTCTGTGAAATAACCAAATATTTATTTATTTATTTTAAAGAAATTTTAAAATGCCTTAATGATAACGCTGAAATGCCGGTTGTTTCTACATATTCATATTGTACGGACGATATACTCATGTAAACACTGGTGTTTACAAGGGGAACCTCTTTCCCCACTACTTTTCAATATGTGTACATCCTAGTTAATTTTTTTTTTATTGCCAGAGGTGCAGCCCCTCTCATCACAGATGAAAGTAATAAAATTCTTTTGTTGGCCTACGCTGACGATACTGTTATTTTTGTCAGTTCAATACCTGATCGTAATGAAAATTGGAACAGTATTGTAATTTAAATGGACTTATCGTCAACACTCTAAAAACAAAGATAGTTTATTGTTCGGGGCGTACTAAACAAAGGAAATTTCGTAAAGGCTTTTTTCAGCAAAACCAATTAAAATCGTTAACTATTTTCGATTTAGGGGTACCCTTTACAGCCACGGGTAAGTTTTTCAAGGCCTCAAACCATTTTACATCTGTAGGAAGGCTTGTCAAAAAGCATTCTAGTCAACTCACTGGCTGTTAATCATGAGTCCAGGAAAAAGCTTCTTAATTCTATTATTAAACCGAGCATGTTATATTCTTCAGAAATTTGGAGTTACAGCTACCGTGATAGAGATAAAAATAAGCCATACAATTTTATTTCTTTTATTCGGAAGATGCTGACATCTTTAGGCTGTTTGGATGTCTTTCAATTCAGGATCCTTTACTTCTGAGGCAAGAGAAAAATAATATTGATAAATGTATCAATAAGTTTATGTGTGAAGATATAGAGTATGTTATAAATAGTAAATATAATCCGATTTATAGATTGGTGTGTAATTTTGGGCGTGGAGAATTTTATTTGTATAGCAATACCAGTATTAATTAAATAAGAATAATCAGTCAGCTTAGAGTAGTTAGGTTAGCACGATGTCGTCTGTATTAAATAATTCGTATTATGATTTTGATTCAAATGAAATGTGTATAACTTGTAAACTAGGTGCTGTTGATTCTATTTTACATTTTTTCTGTGAATGTAAAGTTTTACAACCATTGAGAGAACATCATTTTAACAATATTGATCTATCTATGCATGAAAAAGATTGTTATGAAGTCTTATTTTCAATTAACACCATTCACCAAATTAATTCCATATATAATTATTGTAAGCAGGCCGTTAGGATAAGAAGTAGATTTCTTATTTTTCTCTAAGTTTTTTGTTTATTTTCTTTATAAATGCGGCTAGTTGCTGCGAAGAATAAAAAGATTTTTGTTTGTATCACTATGTTTCTGTCAGGACTGGTATGTTTATAATATTGGCTCTTTTCGGGCAAACTCCTTGCTCAAAGCTAACGCTGTATAGATAGCAAAGAAATAAATAAATAAAATATAAAATAAAATAAATGGATTTATTTGTTCTAAGGATAGCGTTCTATACAAAGAGGTTTGGCCGTACTATAGAATATATATATGACACACAAATGTTAGAAAGAAGTCAGGGAAATGAAAATTCAAAAATTAAACTAAATTAAAAATGAAAATTGAGCCAAAATACAGACATGAACTTGCAATGCTAAACAAAATAACACTAATCATTTAGCACAAATGATCTCAATTTCAATACTTCAGCAAAAAACGGAATGTATTTATTACATTTCTCTTGCTTGGTGACTGTAGGATTAGAGGCAACACAACATATTATAAATCACTAATAAACCGCTCTTAAAAAAAAATAAACAGGACAGGAATTTAGAAAATGGACAAATCCTATTGTTCATGAAGGCTGCCAGGCTGTAATTCCTGTTGGATAAATTTTATAAGTTATACAGCCAATGGTTATTTTTAAATGAACTTAGAACCCTTAAAAACTTGACGTGTATTATGCTTGACGTATCATTATGTTAAGTATGCCTGAGGTCCTGATCTTTTAAGTAAAGTGAACAATATATTAAATTAAAAATTGGACTGATTTAATCTGTCTAAGTCAAGTTGTCGCAAATGGTTTTTGTGTAAACAAATAAAATTTCTTTGGACTTTTTTTTAAATAAATTCAAATTCTGTGCTGAAAGCAGCTCTGAAAAATCAATACAATTAAAAGTATTCAACAACTGAATAACCCAGTTAAATTTAGCATGGGTACTTTTATGCTGCTCACATAGTTTTAGAAAACAGAGAGAGGGTACCTATCGGGGGACATTCTTTTCAATTTAAATAACCAGTTAGTGGCTAGCTTTAATACATTTTACATAATGTGAACAATTCCCACTGAAATAACCAAATATAATTGGCAAGGCGCTCACTAAATTATGCACTTCCACACAATATGATTCCCCTTGCGGATTGTAACAAGCTGATCTAATTTTATAAACAAAGTTCATGTTTTTATTTATTTATTCTTTTTTTTTTTTACAATTAAGTTAACACTTTTACACAAAATTTAAAATTTCGTATGCGAAGACTGCTTATGAATCTATGTTATGTTAATGATTTCTTTAAAACTATCTAAAATAGATAAAAAAATTCTTGAGAACATAAAAATTTAAACGAAAATCTGAAAGGCCAGATAAAGAAAACGCAGCGCACAGCGAATTTTGTAATAGTACGGTTGGTGAGTTTACAAAGCCGCTTAGAGGGAAGAAACCCATGAAAACATCAAGAAACTTGGATGTAAAACAAAATTCTATACAAATTTAACTGTATTCAAGTGTACCCAATAAAATGCATGTCAGTTTTTTCTTCTTTATTTCCAACGAATTTTTCTTTTTCCAAGTAAATAATTTTAAATTACCCGGCTCGGTAGTAAAATGACTCACGTTGTAAACAATATGTTGAAAAAAAAAAAAATGAATTGAATTTTTTTTTCCAGAATGCTTATATTAATTGTGAAGAAAGATAATTAGGAGATACATTAATCTTTTCTGTACAAATCCTAACATTTTCTAACAATTTTGGTATTATAAGAACAATTTGGATCACTCACCATCCTCTTTATAAATATATGTAATAGACTTATAAAACAAATTCCTGGTGAAGTTGGTTTTTCATTATATTAACCGTAAAAAAAAAGGGTGAAAAAAATACAAAAAATTAATCTAAGATTTCTAATAAGAGTGCAATTAATGGCAATAAATGTTCGAAGTGGGTAATCAACTGTACAAAGTGGGAATTCCACTTAGTGAGAATAAATCTTTGGGAATTGCCAAGCGTTATATGTTGGTAATAAGAAATTTTTGCTTGATGCAATGAGAGATAACTATTGGGAAATCCCAATAATTTCAGGCAAGCAATTATAAAACAAAATCTTTAAAAAGAATAATCAGTTTCCTCATTCTTATCTTGGTATTGAAATATGATTTATATCCACATTATTATTATAAAAGGTTAGGGTTCATTAATTTGTGGGTTTATTGATATAATTTAAATACATCGCAACAGTATTAAGTTTAATATGTATCATCAAACACTATTCTTTTAAAAGTACAGAAATAAAAGAAAAAAAAATGGACGATAAATAATAAAAGCAATTTTATCCATTTTTGTATTTGTGTTCGTTAATTAAGTAATCTTATTTTAGACTGAACTGAGATCTCTTTTCTAAAATAATTAGTCAATATTTAAGTTGTACTTGGTCAATGATCTTCAAACCGGGTTTGCTATTAAAATGCGAGATCAAATTAGCCTTTATCCTTTTCACAAGCATTATTAACTTACTGTCATTTGCTTGTTGACTGATTAAGCCTTTTTGTCTTTGGGTTATATGTATTATCCCAATTTCTCTTTAGTAAACTATATTAAGATTATGCATTTAGCTTCATATAAAGATTTATCAAATTTTTAATCTCAAAAAACTTAAAAAGGGTAATCGCCTCATCACATTGACGTTACGATTATTATTCAAAGAAACAAGCAAATTTACTTCAAGTAAATAACATTTATAACCCGTGTTTAAATATTAGTACATAGTATAAAGCACGCGTTTTTTAGAAAATAATAATAATCGATCATATTAGAAATATATTTTATTTAAATCACTTAAATTCTCAAAACTAAATGCAAATATAGCTATAAATATGTAGAAGTTATATAAGGAAAAGATTGTATTATTACTATAAGTATATGAATACCGATGCGATGTATTGTTCAATGAATGTGTTTGTTAAATGAACATATTGTTGATTAAAGCATCCAACTATATAAAGTAAAGGTTAGTGACTTTGACTTTATGCACGATACTTTAACAGGTCATGCGCCTCTTTATGACATCATTGTAAAAAGACTTTCAATATCGTACTATGATAATAATAATATTAAAAAAAAATAAAAAATGCAACAATCAATTTATGTACTTGATATAAACAAAAAGTGTTTTCTTTTATGTCTATACCAATATTCGAATTAGGAAAATCTAACGATTTTTAAAAATAATTGTCTAGTTCAAAAGTCCTAATAATAAGCAAGAGGTCCAAGCACTCTAGGCCGATTGTAACTATTGATTGCTAACCTTCTCTATCAAAGAAATTTAATTTAATGCTGAACTAAATGACGGACTACAGATAAATTTAATTCTCACTCAGACGCCACAAGCTTAATGTACTTATTTTATTAAAATTGTAAGCAAATAACTAGCATTCTGACCCAAATCTATACTTTTTGCACGCGAAATTTGCATATATCGGTCGAATAAAAAACTATACGTTACTGCTGACACGATATTTCTCTTTTAGACAACAACAAAAAAAAAAGTATGTTTTTTGTACTATAGTTTCTTAATTCTTATATATTAAGTACATATTGATAACTTCATATTTTCTCGCCTTATATCTCACTTAATCTGATCTATATCGTCATGAGTTCATTAAATTTTTCAATTCTTAATACTTAAAAATACAAAATTTATATGAATCAATATTTATACAGTTTTAACAAATGTCACAAATATTTTTTTGTGAGGTACTCTTCGTTATGTAGTTTCTCTCGAGTGAAGCTAATTTCTCCATTTGTTCGAGTATCCCATTCTGTGAAACCGTACCATAGCCTTTTTAACTTCCTCCCACCTTGTTCTAGGTCTCCCTCTTTCCTCCTTCCTTCTATTTCCCAATCAAATTCTGCCTTCGGTATTTGGTCATCATCCATCGTAAGTAAGTGTCCAAACCATTTCATTGTTTTAATTCTATTGTAGGAAGGATATTGTAGTTTAGCTGTAGCTCATTTCTGATGTCCACGTTCCTTACTCTATCTTTTCTGGATTTCCCTGCCGATCTTCTCCAGTAGTCCATTTCGATGGCTAACAGTCTTCTTGTTTCATGATTATTAAGGGTCCAGGTTTCTGCTTCTTGAAAGTACTATACTTTAAAAAATGGTGCGTATATAAGACTCTTAGTGCTTATTGAAATATTTCTATTCCAGAGCTTCGTATTGAGCAGTCCTATTACTCTTCTCCCTTCCCTTATTCTTCTGTCCACTCTAACTCAACCCACCTCCATTTTCGACTATGGCTCCCAGATATACATATATTCACAAATATCTCACAATATAGTCTCAAATATATATTCACAATAAATTGGAATTCATTGCGTATTAACTACGAAATCGTTTGTTTAATATTAATTTCTTACCTTACATTTCTTCCTAAAGTGCACCATATAAAACATTTCATTTGTGGCTTTGTGTTCAGTCAAAAATTTCCAATCGTACTCCAACTGCGAAATAAGTAGATGTATAAATGTGCCGTCATTTTCTAAGTTGTTATGTAGTTATTTGCCGTTATTTTCAAAGTTGATGCCTATACAGCCTCTGCATGTATTGCTTTATAGCATTATATATTTATGTCTTCTCGATTGATCAGTATGCTGTGTTTGTAGCATCTCAATGTCATTGATATCTCTAACATTCACGCAAAACACAAAGGGCCGGCAGAAGTGGTTGATGTGAGGAACTACTTGGGTTTAACCACCTACATACACACTCACTCGTACACTTTGCATTTTACACTTTATAGATAACTATATTCTAAACGGCCAAACACTGAACCCGGGGAATCTAACCCAGGGGGATAGATCTCTTGTGTCGCGTTGGATTCGTTTGTATGGTCACTCTCTCAAATCAAGTGACCATGAAGATCAAGATCTTTTTCAAATAATGGGAAGTCTGAAGTCACCGCCATCTGTAAATGAAGAAAGAAAATGTTGGCGGCGTATTCGAGAAAATTGCGAATAAATGGAACATCAACATACTGAAGGATTTTGGCCGAAACCTTTCATCGGAGCCCATGATGAGAATCCCTATATGGAATTTGAGGGATTTCGTTCTCACACAACGCTCAGAGAAAAGAAAAAAACCGCATTTATAAACCAAAGAAACTCAATAGCCAAAATTTACATGATTGCAGTTTTTCTCCTCTTAAAAGGATTAGATTTTTTTATACTGTTAGGAATTAGTGCACTGCTACCTGAAAGATCTTTTGTGCCTCCCGTAGCCTTTTCAGTGTACTGCCGATCTCCAGGCAGTGAGCTTTACCGGCTTTTAGGAAGAGAAAATCTAATGGTAGCAATACTGGACACGAATCCGGGACTTCCGCGTTGCTAGTCCAGTAGGGCTACCATTGAGCATCCCTTCCCTTCTTCTTACACCACTAAAAGAAATTAAAAAGGAAAAGAAGATGTTTTTATTGGCCTGAAAGTTTGTATTTCATAACCAACTGTGCAGATTCATCAATAAAAATGTCAATTTTTGGTAGTATCAATATATTAAGCATTAGTTATCAATGCTAAGCAGGGAGTGCAGAGTGTTTAGTTCTAAAAAGAATTATTAAATGCTCATAAATAATTCAATAATAATTTTTATTGTAACAGTATCGAGTTGACTGAAATTAGTGAATATCAATGACTTTGTTTCATGGATCTTCCTATTAGGAAGTTTATCAATAATCTATGACTACCCGCTCATTACCTACATACAAGAAAAAGTCTCCATTACTTTTACTTGGCAATACGTAGTTTAATAATAAAAGTCTAATATATTTTTGTATTCAAATATTCACTCTTAAATATAAGAAAGCACAAACTATTTTGAGGGATACATATTCGGAAAATGATTGTTAATGAAAAATTATTACTAGAACTTTCTACAAATGTACAAAAGAGAAATGTCAGCATCCTTAGACATTTTAAGTTACATTATTTTATTTTTTTTTAATGGTTTCCTAAATTACATTTTTTTTTAAATAAGTAACTTTACTTTCCTTAGAATGATTAGTAATTTGAGAAAATTAACATTTTCCAAAGCTCTTCAAATTTACTAAGAATCTACAAATAGATTTAGCAATCAAATTGCTTGATATTTATGAATTATCCAACAGATAATTTTATAGTACAGAAGTATTTTCAACTATAAATATCGAGGATGAATACAAGGTCAAATAAAAGGAAAAAAAAGAAGGATATTCAGAGAGAAAGTTCCATGTTTTTTTGTCAATATTTACAATCAGGACTAGCATTTTGAAAGTGATAGTTTTTTTTATAGAAGAGACTTGGTAAACTTTATCTATACAGTGCAGTTACTTATTTTTTCTCATTTTAAGGGATATGTACTATTGAATATCAGAACCCAGTATGCTTAATTTTATCTTTGGAAATTATCAGATTGTTGTAAATTTTAATCGAATAAATAATTTTTTTTTTATTTGTTAGGGTTTATTCGTTGCTTCGTTTTTTCTACGACAGAAAGCCATTTTTTTATTATTTCTTCGGAATATTTTGTATAATAATTTCAAAGGCCATTATGAATCAACAAAGTCTTTTATTCGTTTATCCGAGTAAATTGAGATATTATCCTACAATAAAACATAGCTTTTATAAGACGTTAAGAACCGTCAAACAATTTAATACACAAACATTAAATAGACAAACATTTGAATTTGCATAACTCAGAATAAGAAGATGTTTATTATGATGAATAAATTTATCACTATTTTTGTGTATTATTTTGCTAATAAAGTTCATGAAAACATACGCTATCGTACTATTTTTATATAATTTTATTTTTATTTATTTTCAGTTGCCGAAAGATTAAGTCCGAAAATTTTCATAACATTGCCATTGTCCCAATAAATAATTTATGTTTTTGCTTGTACATCTTTTAGATCTTATTACATGAAAAAAGATCTACGTCTTGAAAAAAAGTCGTTATGAACGTTTTTGAACAAATTAATAAGTAAGAATTAAAAAAAATCATATGTCAAAAAATTAACTATTTATATCGGCTTCTGAACAGCCGATATTGTAGGGGTATACCATTGAATGCTTCTCTATAAATTGTACGATCTAGGTAGACAGGACAAATAAGAAAGTCCAGAAACCCTGTTGTGACTCCCCAAATATTCGTTTACTGAAATAAGTATTAAAATTATTAATCCATTTTTGAACTTAAAACAGGATTTCAATTTTTTATTCGCGTGAAATTAATTCAGAGGAACTTTAAAGAATATAAAAAGATAGTTTTAACTATTTCATCTTTAAAGTGAAAACTATTTTTATTTATTTATTGAAAAATTAGGTTACTTTGGCGAATTAGATATTAATAAATGATTTGCTAACTTTATAGGCTGACAACAATTGAAAGAGGAAAAATTAGAAGATATTTCCAGCCTTGACATTTCAAATTCATGGTAATGTTATGTACTAGATTTCTTCAAAGCGCATGCATTAATAATTTTTTTCATAAAATTCAAACTAGTTTTGAATGAAAATTGACTGATATTAAAATCCTACTAAGTATCACAAAAACTGCCCTTATATTTCTTGGTAACAGGTGGTTTTAATTTAATGATGATATTATTAAGAAACATGGAGATTGTTATTATCATTTCAGGATAATTATCATTCGTTACTTTATATAAGTGAAAAAGAAACTGATCAAATATTATCTTTGTAATTTTTTTTGGTGCAAATAGTTCGCTTAACTTTTGGCAATTGGTGCTGAATTAAAAAAACCCATCAATTAAACGATGAAACCCACCTTTTTCTTTAGCCCATTGCAGCTTTTTCTGCTCAAGCAAAGAATAAGATCTGTTGACGACCATGCCACAAACCACATGCCACTGGCAGTCAGGGTTAAACCACCCCTCATTCTATTACTGCTACTGCTCCCTGCCGTGAAGTATTAGTAAACGACGCGTTTCTATTAGTAACCGCGCCCAACAATACTGCTTGTGGCATTCTAGCCATTGCCATTGACTTTCTCTTGTCAAAAGAAAGTGATTTTCATTGCCATTTTCTGAAGTGAATTATTTTTAATTGAAGCTTTCTTTATAATTAATGTTATTGCTAATGATGCAAATTATATAGAAAATACCCTTTAACAGAAAAAAAAGAGTTAATAACATAGAAATTGATCCTGTTATTTCAGGAAAAAAGGAGTTTATGGAGAAATGGTAAAGGATGATAATCAAAGAGAGCAGTAAGCTCTTGAACTCTCGAGTAAAAAAAAAAACAACTCGAACAAAGTAAAAAATCTTTTGAATCAAGCGAGGTAATTACTTAAATTTCATCTAATTCAAATGCAAATAATATAGTGTCATTTCTGCATATTATTTAAGTAAATTAGTCCTATGAGCCATGTCAAATCTTCATTTGTAAATTGCAATGTAATCTTGGTGTTGTCTGTTTATTTCTGTACTTGGAATTAGCTATATCTGTGACCCTTTCACAGATTTTATGATGCTTTTTTTAATAGTTCGCTTGGCTCGCTGCTAATTCTCTCATTAGGTCTGTTTCATTTTCGGTCAGGGTGTCAATGGAGAGAGTAAAATGAGTTTAGCTAAAATTTACAATGACACGAAGACAGTGATGAAAACACAGCAACATGCGCGGACCAAACGCCCCCCATGGACATCACGGCCATCACGTGCTATTGGTTATTTTATTAGTTCTATGGTCAAATGGCCACAATCATAAGTAACATGCTGATTTTATTTTTCTAATATATTTATTTGACAATAGATTTTAATGGACAATATTCAGAAAACATTGATTTATTTTTAAAAATAAAAAATAAAATTTCATAATAAAGTTAAATTGAAAAGAAAAAAATAACTGGAGAGAAAGTAGTACTTTTGTACTCAGGGAATGGGGAGCATTTGAAGAATGCGACGAAGAAGCAAAGAAAAATGCTGACTGTTTCGATATCAGGAATTACGAAACAACTAGGAGCTCAAGCTCAAAGCATACTAGTAATCATTCAGCAGATAGTCTAGTAAATAAAACCTCAATGAAGGTTACAAAAACAATGTTCACAGTGTTCGTTTAATAATTTTCGTTTTACTATTTTTTGTTAAACAAATTGAAATAAAATAAAATGGATGATAAGGAGAAGATCATTAAAGCAATTGATAAAACTACAGTTCACAGAATTTGTTCTGGACAGGTACATATTTAGTGGTATAATTCAAACAATAGAAAATGTAATTTGTGTTTATAATTGCTACGTATTAAAAATTTAAATTGCTGTAAAAAATTAAGTAAATAAAACTTGATTTTATTAAATTTACTTTTTTTTTATGGGAAATATAATTAATACTCTCTTATATATATGGGAATTATAGTGCAGAAGTATGTTTACTTTATGTAAGTACTATTAAATTCAGGAGTAGTATACAAGGAAATAATTCGATATTACCATTCTCATTTTTTAAAGCATCCAGAAGATATTAATTTAAGGTACCATTTAAATACTGAGACAAAAGATCAGATTTATCCTCTTGCTGTTTTAACTTATATTTTATATAAGTTTGAATTGTGTTTGCATTTAACGAACGATCAGTGTGATAAGGGGTTTGGCATCTTATGTAATTCTGGTTAGTACAGGAACTCTGATATATTTACTCATACCACATTATTTGGCACTGTGGTTGCTGCGGTCATAAGCATTCCCATTGTTCGAATTATTGCCATTTTATTGACAGTTTAAATAATAATTTAGGTAGTGCTTAATTTAGCAACTGCCGTAAAGGAACTGGTAGAAAACAGTATTGATGCAGGAGCCACTTCAGTTGATGTGCGCCTTAAAGATTATGGAATTGAATTAGTAGAAGTGTTGGACAATGGACATGGAGTTCATCCTGATAATTTCGAAGGTTTAAGTAAGTATTCAGCTATTTTATTTTATTTTTTTAAGAATTTGTTTAATATTTCTTCATATTTACTAATAGCTCTGAAGCATCATACATCAAAGCTGCGTGATTTTGCTGATTTGGTTGGTGTGGAAACTTATGGATTTCGTGGGGAAGCATTGAGTTCTTTATGTGCATTGAGCGATCTTAGTGTAACTACAAGACATACTACGATTGAATATGGCACAGAATTAACCTTTGATCGAAACGGTGGCATTCTGGAAAAGAAACAATGCGCCAGACAGGTAAAGACATTTGTTATCTCTAAAAATTGATTAACTATAAAAACTAGTTGTTGATTTGTGAGAATAATCTTGTCAAATTCTCTCAGCCAGGTTTTGGAAATATTGACAATGTTCAAACAAATTTTGGGCAACATAATGATATTATCATTTTTCGAATTTTTGCTTAACGCATTTTTTGCACTTTATATTTGAAAACAGAATAAATGATAAATAATTGATTAGTAGTTCAAAGGTTAACAGTGAAGTTCTTTTCTTTATTTTTTATAGTGTATGGAAATAATTTTTTTACGACATATTTTGGACTCTTACAGGTTGGAACTACCGTTAGCTTAGCAAATTTGTTTTCAAGTCTACCAGTAAGGCAGAAAGAATTCCATAAAAATATAAAAAGAGAATTTAATAAAATGGCACAGCTATTGTATGCATATTGTTTGGTTTCTACAGGCATTAAGTAAGCATTTTCCTATTTCATATAAATATTATAATTTAATGAATTCTTATTATTTTTTACTTTATTAATTTTGTATACCCTCAAAACGCTTCCTCTTACTTTAAGATCTGCTTTTCTTGAAATGATTAATATCATCAACAGACGGAGTATTAAAGGGATATTGGCCACTGCAAAGCCACATATACCCCGAAGATTTCAAGGTTTGGGTCTAGTTTGGTGTATACTGCAGGCCCCTTACAACATTTGTCGATTGCGCAGCGACTTGCTTCAATCTATCTTATTTAGAAGTAGAAGTCAACGAATGTGTTGACAGGTTGGGACCGAATATTGAATTCAGCCTTAATACTAGGAAATTAAAAAAATCTTTGGGAGAGTCTGAATGTAGATTGCAAGGGATCGGTGTTATGCATTTTCAAGAGACCCCCAAGATGGACAAATTCTTACTGGAGAAACAAGAATTGTAAAGATTAGAATGGATAAACGCAATTATGCATCTTTGCAAGAAGTACCAGATGTCAGTGGACGAGTGACTGGAGGAATGGGATACTTCTGTCGGAAGTGTGGCAGAGAGACTAAACCGCCAGCACATGTGCTTGGGAATTGTCCCCATAACTTTCTTTTAATAACTCGGAGACGCCACAGTGAAAACGAGATCACGCGGCTTTCAAACAAAAACAGTCACCTGCTTTGAGGAAGTATTACTGCATAGACACCGAGGGCTCAACACGTTTTGCTTATGTATTGTGTTTCAACAATATAAGTAAAACAGCATCAATATTGGATTCTGTTGTTATTCGGATGCACGACCAAGACCAAGCGATCAAGATTGATAGGAGAAAAAAGAAATATATGGAAATGCATTCCCTATCTGAAAAAGAAATTCTTAGACAAATTGGAAAAGAGATTTCTTTATGAGGGTTCTTTGGTTTAGTGCGAGAGGAATGATCCCTAGATTGACCTACGGACTTACTTCCTCATGGAGTTGGGGATCAGCTATAGGGATCTAGCAACCTTGGCCGAATTGGATTCTTGGGATTCTGCACCACGCAAACCTGTAAATAGGTTCTATCTTTTTAAAGGTGCTGTTCCACTTTACCATTTTTCAGAGTTGTTTAATTTATGTGCTTATTTGGTTCTTTACTTATACATTAATTTATTGTTAAAAGTTAAGCAATTTGTGTATATTGTTTTCCTTAGTTATTTAGCTTTGTATTTATCTATTTTTTCTTTTTCTTTCTATTTTTTTCTGACCCACATATTCTACCATAATTTATTATCTTTCTTTATTTACGCTTGTGAATGCAAAATAAAGTTGTTTATCTCCTAAAGAAATATTTCTGTTTCAGAATAACTTGTATCAACCAAACGCAGAAAGGATCTAAAACTACATTTGTAGCCACTAATGGCTGCAAAAGTGTAAAAGAAAATATATCTTGTGTATTTGGCCCAAAACAGGTATGTTGGTGGCCAATGTTTTCTAGATTTTATGTTTCCTTTGATCTTATTCCATATTTAGGCTTGCTTAAACCGTCGCGAATTTAATATTTTATATATGATTTGGTTATAAGTATTTACTAAATTACTTTCCATAATTACTAAGAGATCACTTCGGCTATTTTAATTATATAAATTGATAGAATACATGTTTTCTGTTATTTTTTTTACCCCAAAGTGTATATTTATTAATAATAAACTATTTTTGAGGAATTTAGTGAAAATATTTCTTGGGATCGCATAGCTTATTCATTGTATTTAAGATAATTTAAAAATTGTGTTTTTAATCATTATTTTTATACAGAAAAAGAATTTCTTAAAACATTCGGTGTGTGTTGACTAATATTTATCTTGTTAGTTAAACAATCTCATAGAAATCAAACAGTGTCGTCCAGATGAAGAAGTTTTAGAAGAATTGAAAGTTTCAGCTGATAATTGCGATATTTTTAACTTATCGGGTTACATATCTTCCTGTGCCCATGGTATGGGAAGAAATACTAATGATAGACAATTTTATTTTATTAATTCCAGACCATGTGAACCGCGTAAGGTAATTTATAAATTATATTTTTTCAGACATTATTATATTGAAAGATACATAATTAATTTCGAAATATACATACTTACAGATAAGCAAGCTTGTTAATGAAATTTACCATCAATTCAACGTTCATCAAACGCCTTTTGTATATCTTAACATTACTGTAGCTAAAGAATCTGTTGATGTTAATGTAACTCCAGATAAAAGGCAGATATTTCTTAATCATGAAAAACTCCTAGTCGCTATTGTGAAAGTAGGTAATATTACAAATATTTACATTTATAGTATAAACATATACATTTATAGGGTAAATGTTACCAAAGGAGCCCCTCCCTTTTTTTTTAAAGTATGAGATCTTATGAAGGGGGATAGTATGGGGCCACTATGTGGATTGCGTTGCGGGGAATGGGTACAAGCTCAAAAAAATTGTTTGAAAGAGGGAATGCAAGCACCAGTGAAGGGTACACTTAGAATATTTGAAGTGACTAAAACTGATGTAGAATTCCTCAGTAGAAACAAAAATTGAAAAAGGTTACCTTTTGTTTGGAAGATTGACAGAGGCTTGGAAGTGCTAGAGTTAGTCCTACTATCTATCTATAATACTGATTTAGGTATAAAGTGACAGATGGAGTCTTAAACCTTCTATCCAGTTTTTATTTTGCAAATGCCGATTTTAGAAGTAATGATAGAATTCCAATTTGGAAAAAATCGGTTAACCGGAAGTGTAACAAAATAGGTTCTTAGGTTTTTGAAATTTTTTAAAAACGATTTTCTTTAAACTTGGAAAGCATGCTGCATAGATAGAAATGTATAACTTTTATTTGACACATTTTTCTGAAAAAATTGTGAGGAATTCGTGGTGTTAAATTTCAAATATGTGCAGTTGGTTCAATGTTTTGGTTGCGCTCCACTGGTTTTTATATGAAGTGTATTATTTGGATTAAGAGGAAGTTGTGTGAGTGTTTCACTTCAGATTTTGTTACTTTGAAGAAATTTCCAAACTAATTTGTTTCTGAAAAACACTTGAGTTTCCTGGTTGAGACCGCGTCAGTGGTTTGCTAAAAATGACATATCGCTCATGTTAGCAATCCTTATGTTGGCCTTACTGGCTTTCAAGGGTAACGACCCTGAAGAGGCTCCTTACAACATGGGCGAAACGTCGATTTTTAGCAAATCACTGACCCGTTCTCAGCCCGGAATCTCAAATGTTTTTCATGAAAATGGCCGCGGAAACCTGAAAGATCATAATTTATTTCTAATTTTTTTGTAGGCTTCTCTGTTAAATACATACAGAAATATACCTTCAACCTTTAGGGTGAATAATGTACCAACAAAAATTTACCAAACACGTATTGCTGATTCCAATGACACTAGTATAACGAAAACAGCCCCTAATATTTCTTTGTTTAATAAGTGGAGAAGTGTGTCGGATAATAAAAGAAGATCTGAAGAAAATGTTATTAGAGAACCAAAAAAAAGTGAGTAATTAATTCATTTATAAGATGATCTTGGCGGGCAATGCATTGACACTTCAATGATGGAGAGAAATTACGCCTAAGAGATGGAGGCTTAAGCAATTCAAATGAATATTTTACACTTGTTAGTGCTCAAGATTTGTTTATATTTGGAGTATCATGCATTTTTTTAAAATGGTTGCTATTCCTGATTGAGGGAACAACTGAAACTAGCCGTCATCCATGTTTACTTTCTCTAATTTCATTAAAGCATGGCAAAGTGTAAATTTTCTTAAATAAATAAATAACTCACTCTCTCTCATGTAGTGGTAGTATAAAGTAGTACAATTCTGAAAATAATGATTCCTTCTACATATTTATAATTTTAGCTACTTTTTATTACAAGAGAAAATTTTTCTTTTTCCTTAGCTGCTCAGCCAAAGCCATGGATATTATAGTAACATAATCCACTGTCAAAATTGAATTTGTTATCTATCTCATTTAAAATCCCAAATCTAGTACTTCATAATGGAAACGTTTTAAAACTTTAAAAATAAAAAAAATTAAGCATAGGAGTGCATGTCCCTTCATATTTTAATGTTTGCCATGTTCATATACTCTAATGATTTCTTTATATCTTTAAATTAGTTTTTTCTTGTATGACATTAGAAAAAACTAATTTAAGTATTTATGAAATCATTTAAGAGTACAAGGGAAGGGAATAGCAGTGCTTCGCATACTGGACTCCCACGCGTAGAATCCCATTCGAGCCCAGCTGTGCTGCCCTTAGATTTTTTCTTCTTAGGAGCCTCTACAGCTCACTGTCCGGTGATGGATTGTGTTGTTTGTAACGAGAGAAGACTGTCCGGAGGTCGGCCGTGCACTGAGAAGGCTCTGGGCGCCAATGACCACAGATGTTGATGCGCCTTAAATTTAAAAAAAAAAAAAAAAATTTAAAGAGTATATGCAGTATTAGCTTAAATTTTCTTATTTTTTTAAGTTTTAAACGTTTCCAATTATGATGTTGATAATATGCTTTTTAGGTAAATGGATGAATAATTCACAGAAACAATGCAGATCTCAAAATGAAAGTGTGATGATATCACACAGCAGTACTGTTGTAACTGGAGAGAGAGTTAACGAAACACTACATAATTCTGTTGTTTCGAGGATTGAAATTCCAACGGCAACTGAAGAAGAACATAATGAAACCAAAAATGAGAATATTAAATCAAAATTGAGGATAGTAAAACCAAAAGTCAATGAAGTTATTGCTAAAATCGAAAATGTCAATGACCTTTTAAATGACAAATCACAACTTAATGGAATAATCGAAACACAGACAGATGAGGGTATATTAAGTCAGAATTCCGAAAATGAAATAGAATCTGAGTGTAATACATTATCAGGTAAAATATTCTTTTTAAGTTTCTGACTTTACTTATTTTGAAAGATCACTAGAATAGTTACTATATGTCAATATTTTCCCAATAGAAATGACTTCTCAAGAATCTGGTATTGAATGTGATCCTGAGGATTGTTCTTTACGAAAACCAAAATATGACACATACGTTGAGCGAAATAGGAAGATTGTTATATTGCCTGTTAATCTGGATAAAATTAGAAACATGATGAAGAAACGATTAGAAGCAGTTAATAGTGACACTAAAGACAAGCTTCCTCAGTTACGATTCAGGGCTACTATAGATCCTTCGAAAAATGAACTAGCAGAACAAGAACTGAACAAGGAGATAACCAAAGATATGTTTGCTAAGGTTATATATTATATTTAAAATTAATTATGATAATAAATGCTAATACTTAATTAACGACTTTAAATGAATTAAAACTTTTTTTAATGTACAGATGGATATTGTGGGACAATTCAATTTGGGATTTATCGTATCAAGATTGGATTCAGATTTATTTATTATCGATCAACATGCTACCGATGAAAAGTATAATTTTGAAACATTACAGAAAACTACTGTTATTTCTCATCAAAAATTAGTTGTGTAAGTTACAATAAATTGAAACTATTTGTATACAGAAATAGATAACATTTCAATTCTTTTGAAAATAAAATGAGTGAATTGTCTAAATGAATGGAACAACGTTTTTTATATTGAAATTGTATTGTTTGCTAGGCCTCAACATTTGGAATTAACGGCAGCAAATGAGAATATACTCATGGATAATATTGAAATATTCAAGAAAAATGGGTTCGATTTCAGTATTGACATGCAAGGTATTTTTTTTAATTTTTATTCTTTTATTATTATCAATTTGTTTTAGATTAAGGATGTTAAATAATTCCAATTTATGTCGGCGTCAAATGCGTCTAGTTTTTGCAGTCCATTGGAGGCCGCATCTAAAGTGCACAATTTAGGTAGGATAGTTTTTGATGACATTTGTAGAAACTCAAAATAGTAACACTAGTGCGTACTACTTTATATTGTAATTTTTGGGCTTAACATCCTTTTCTATATTATTTTAATTTAAGAAAAACCATGTTTACAGACTTATTAAATCATTTTAAATGAGCATAGGGAATAAGAAAAAAAAAAATTTATAAACAAATTAAATTTTATAATTGTAAAAAAGTTGTATAACTAATTTATAAATCTAGGTGACGAGATGAACATGTAGCTTAATTTCAAAGAAATTTAATTGGAAAAATAACCCCATTATAACGGGCTTTCTGTTTAATCTATAGTATTATTTAAATTAATATTAGTTAATTTTATTATTAAATTTTTATATAGTTATAGTATCTGTTATAAACAAATTAGTGATAATGGATACTAATTTCCTTTTTTATTAACACAAAATTCATTTTGGAGTAACTTGTGCTAAGTGCTGCTAAAGCGATCACTAAAAATGCCTGTGTGAAAGATTTAATTCATTTCTTCCTTTTTGTAAAAATCAGTGCCACTTTTAGTGATCCTTCGCCCTGTTAATGAAACACTTTTGGCGTTAAGGATGCCTGTGAACAGCTCCTTTTATCTTTATAGTTTACAATCGCGACATTGCAAAATGTAGTGATCACGCTTTGAAAAAAAAGACTATTGAATTTTTTTTGTTTTGCTTGAAATATGAATGTTATGAAAATGCTTTCATTGCTTATAATAATAGTTTTATTTAGAAACTAGTATACCTAAATATTTACAATGTATCAAAAACATAAAAACAAAAATAAAATTATTTCGTCTCCTTCGCATTTAAAATAAACAAAACTCTTCAGGCAATGGTTAGAAAACCGTCTGCCGAGTTGCTACTTTTTACTTAAAAAATATATACAATAAAAAAACTTGAACAAAGAATAAAGTACAATTCATTGCTTATATAACTAGATTTTTTTAACTTAATCTCTTTATTTCATCTTTTGCTTTAAAACAACCTTCAGACAATTCCGTCACATTTTTTATAACTAGATAATTTTCAAATTTATGTGAAATGATTGTAAACTGTACTAGCCCCTCCAACGAAGAGAATATTACTAACTGCAGTTCCGATGAGTAGAAATTGGGTGTTCGGTAAAGAAGATATTGATGAACTTATTTTCATGCTAGAAGTAAGTATTCATTTTTTAATGAAATTAATTTTGTTGAACTTCCGTTATGTTGAAAGTTCTGTCGTTTCTTAACGATTAACTTTTTTTATTATCCAATTATAGAAACATATTAAATCTTTGTAATAATATCTACATCTTAATACCTAGTTGAAATCATTATGACGAAAAATCAAATTAAATTATTATTGAATGAAAAAAAGTTATAGACGTTCCTTGTAAATATTTAATTTTATGCTATCTTATTATAATTTTTATGGTTAGAAAAGTTTAAAAGTAAAAAAGTTTAGTAGATTATTTGAGAAGGTTCTTCTTGCGTACCTTCTAAAGTAATAATTTCTTATAAGATATAATTATTTAAAAATATTTCCGCCAGGATAGCCCACACACTAATTGTCGTCCCTCTAGAGTACGATCAATGTTTGCATCCAGAGCTTGTAGAAAATCAGTTATGATTGGTAGCGCATTGAGTAATCAAGAAATGAAAAGATTAGTAAGGCATATGGGAGAAATAGAAAATCCTTGGGTATGTTATAGTTAGCAGTTTATTTACGTTTAATAATGTTTTCAAGTACAACTTAATTTTCTTAATTTTTCAAGTATTTAAACTTAAACACTTCCATGGTTTATCTAATAGTAGTGAATTTTTATTTTTGCATTTTGCTTTGCTTAATTAATTTGTAAATTTATTATTACAGAATTGCCCGCATGGTAGACCTACAATGAGACATCTAATCAACTTAGATTTAATTAAAAATGAATAGTGAAATATAGTATTGGCTGGATCTCCTTTATAACTGTGATACGCTGCTTTATATTTAAAATAAAAACTCTTTTTTTACTTTTTGTATTGTTGGAATGAGTTTCATTGTATTCCCAGTACACAATAATTACATAAGTATAATAAAAATGACCGAGCCTTTCAAAACTATTATAAGAGTAAAGCCAAGTTCTTATTTATTGAAAATCTATTTGAAGTAAAGAAAAAAGATAAACATTTTATACGCTGGAAATTTAGGAACCATAAAGGACTGTAGATGTAATACATGAATCATTTATGTATGAATCATCTTGAATTATTTAGCAATGTCTTTGTTAAATGATATGAACTTTAAATGATATATAAATTATTGAATTTGTGGATGGGTCCGCAATGCTGGATAACATCTGGGATTTTATCCTTCTTAGCATGCATATTTTAGATGTTCCTGACGGTTTCGGTATTTACATCCACCAGCAGAATAAAGTTATAAGTTTCGTATAGTGAGTTGACTTCAACACTGAGTCTGACTTTACACAGTGTTAACAGAAACATTCATTAGCAGTCAACTCTCTACACAAATTGTTCCATAAAACAAAACAAAAAAATTGATTGCTAACTTGATATAAAGCAAGAAATAAATAATTTATATATATGTTATCGTTTTGTGTATTCTATTTCTATAAAATAGTAAGCTATTTTGAGTCACATTTTTGGTCACGAATACTCATCACAATTTTGGTCACGTTTTTGTGTAATGCGTTAATATTGCAAATTCGGATCGACTGATTTTCAAGCGGCTTGCACCATTTGATACAGAATTGTCTTGAGAATACTAGGAGGGGTAAGGGGTTTTCTGAATTATTTAAGTGTGGATGGGTGCATATGTTGTGTGTGTGCTTTAACAGCTCAAATATAACCATGAGGCTCGAACTTGATTATTTGTAAAGCTATTAACAGAAAGCAAGAGGTAAGTTTGAATCTGTTACAATTTTTCTATATTTTCCTAAATATCTTGGAAACGGTGCTTCCTAGCTAATTTTAGCTTTGTTTCCAGAGAGGGGTCACATGCTTGTGATAAGATCTTTAATGATGTATATAATAAGGAGAGGGCAGTTAGTCCACAATCCAATCCGTTTTGGACTGGATAAATTTACAAAACATTTAATAAAACAATAAAGTTTGGGGAATAGCTAAGTGGTTAGCGTACTGGGTTCGAGGCTAGTGTGCTGCCCTTAAATTTTTTCTTCCTAGGAGATTCACTGCCCGGTGATATGCAGCGTTGTCTGTAATGAGGGAACACTGTCCGTAGGCCCGCAAGGCACTGAGAAAGTTCCGGGCTCCATGACCATAGATGTTGACGCGCCTTAAATAAAAAAAAAATAAAACATTTGTAGAAACCACAGTAACATATGGCTTAATGAATGATTGCAAAAGAATGCGCATTTAACAATTGATTGAATTGCATTCACGCAATACAGTGCATCGGCAACTTCGCGAGGGTCGACCCCTAGTATTAGATGAATGAATAAAAAAAATTAAATCAATCTAAATTGCAGTAGGAGAAAATGGTGTGAGTGATATAATTACCAGTAAACATATGTCTGGTGATCGTGCAGGGAAGTCGTTTTCCTTCTATGCATTAAATTGGATACGGGTGATACCAATACAAGTATTTCTGGTGGTGGTTGGTTCCGCAGAGCTGGAAAGCATCAGAGACATTTTCCGTGGTAGCCTGCTTCATTTGTGGTCATCGACCGGTTTCGGGCGTTCGCCCATCTTCAGAATGCGTTTTTTAGACAGTGTGACAACACAGACACCTCGTATGGGCGATAATAAACCATACGATATACACACTAAGTCTCTGTACGCATCTGTGTTGGCACACGTCCTAAAACGCATCCTGAAGATGGGCGAACGCCCGAAACGGTCGATGGCCCAATGAAGGAGGCTACCACGGAACATGTCTCTGATCAATACAAGTAGTACCATTTGTTCGTACCAGACGACATTTATTCCCTATGTTTTTAGCTTTTGCTAATTATTATTAAGTCTCAAAGGACATAGTATTGATCGTGTTGGACTATATGTGATAGACCATCTTAGCCCCGTACAACTATATTTTCGGTTGTCGAGAAGGTCGATTAAAATAAGATATAATGCAACGTTCTGAATTTAAAAACGTTGGAAATAAGTATTAGAACTATCCATTTTTGTCCTTAGTTTATTCTTATCGGTTGGGGCTTTTTTGTTTGCCAGAGCTCCATCCGGGGGGTTGTACGCCGAAGGCGCCATGGAGGTTGAGTCCCCGTGTCATGTGATACTACTGCTAATACGGCTGAACAGATTTTCAAGCGGTTTTGCACCATTTGATAACAGATTTTCCTTGAGAATGTTAAAAGAGGTGAGGGATTTGGTGCCAGGGGGCGGAGCTTTCCTAGTATATATTTTTAACTTATATTAATATAAATAATTAATTATTTTTAATAAACTTATAAATGTATAATAAATTATTTTGAATTATTTTTATTTTTCATTTCACGACTGCTACGAAGTGGAGCATATTTTCAATGTTTTTGAATTAGCAACTAAAGTTTTACAATATTCTTAGTAAAAAAATTTTATCATGATCCTAAGTTTTCAAACTTTGCTGAAACTGAAATCTGCAGGTCAAAATTTAGTAATTTGAAACTGCTTCCACTTGTGAATTAGTCTGAACGGCACATTTCCTCTTCAAGTTTCGAATGAAATGTTACCACCAATTAAAAATTTAGTTGTAAAAATCCTATATCAACATTTAGTTGATTTTAACATTTAAATGATTTCATTGAAAATTCATTTTATCATCAATGAACTCGTATTTTCCTAATTTTTACAATCAGATAACATAAACTGTAAATGGTGAACACAGTTGCAAAAAATAAGATATTTCTGATATAAAATAACATATTAACAGCTATAATATTTGAAGTGAACTCTTATAATTAATCGCTTATCCATGTCGTATGAGAGATAGTAAAGCAAAAAAATGTAACAGATCCGTTAAGTGTGCGACATGCTAAATGGGTAAACGTGGCAGCATAGTGTATCTTGGAGTCTCTTTTTTGTCAGTTATAATTTAAAATCATAAAAGTTATATTTAGATTTGAAAAGTTTCATGCGTAATATATCTTTTCATTGGATCACTTGGAAGCAAAAAAAAAACAAATTTTTAAGCTAAATGGGAGAGTAAACTTCGAGAACAAAATATTACATTACATTGTCGTAACTGTAAAATGCTATAGGATGTATTACACTACATTATCGTAAATGTAAAATGTTAAAGGAAATTTGAGAGAACCTAGAGGCGGGAATCACCCAATATATATTCCAAAGACATAAGTTTTTGGATAGGTGTAGTATTTTAAACTGCATAAAATACAATTTAATGTATGTATATAAATTATACATACAAATGTATGTATATAATATATAATGTATGTATATAATACAATTTAATGTATATATATATATATATATGAGTATGTAGCCACACTTAGGAATATAAGAGATCAATACTTTTATGTAGACGTCACACATATGTATGACATGATAAGTAATGTTTTTGTCAGCAATTATAACAGAGACAAGTTGGAAAACAAGACTTTAGTAAATTGTACCATGTAAAACTAAGTTACAACGTCCTAGTGAGTTTGAGTTTTAACTCACTCTTCCTTTTATAACTTCCTCTATCCCTTTTGTAGTTGTTACACTCAACCCAGCACTTCCTTCATTCTATAGCCAGCTGGTAATCTCATTAACAATAGCTGACCACTAGATAAACATACTAGTTCTATCACTTTATCATGATTTAATTGACAAAAGTTACAAGATCCAATTATGTGATTTATTAAAGTTTTAAATGTTGTATTTTGTAATAAATCATACAACAGTTGTGTAACTGTTGAAGTAATTTAACAATGTTATTATTTATTTCTAATTGAATGATCTTTAAGAAAGAATTTATTAAAAAAAAAACTACTGTGGAACACTCGCACAACATTCTCTTACTCCAGTTTTCAAAATATTGTGATTGACAAATTTTATAGTTAGTACAACAAATTTAATGAACTTCCGTCAATTTTTTAAAATTTTATATGGGATAAAATTGCAATACTGGCCAATAAAATAAAATAAAAATTAAAAAACTGTCCAATAAAAAAACACTTCCGTTTTACTAATTTTCTTCCAAACTCGAATTTTGGCAATAATTTTTATTTGCTAACTTAATTTTGTTTAGATGATAGAATTGTATAATCAACTATGATAGCATTTTAGAGGGAAAATATAACCCCACCTCTCCCCATCAAAAGCTCGCTTAAATGACTTTACCAGGAGAAATGTGTCAAATAAAAGTTTGTAGCTCTTTGTGCGTGTACTTGATTTTCCAAGTTTGAAGAAAATCGTTGGAGCCGTAAAAAAAAAAAAAACACTCAAGTAAAGTGGTATATTTCCGGATGTGAAATTTTGACAGATAACTAGCTGTCGTATCCCATTGTGATCAACAGAATATAAATTTTAAACTTCCTGCGATTTATCGTTTTTGAGCTATTGATGTTCACACATAGACACAGACCATTTTCTAAAAAAATACTTTTAGAAACGTGTATTTCCGGTGAAAACTGGATATCAAAAATTAGACACAATTACAAGAATACTTACACAATAAGAAAGAGAAGTTAAAAAGAATTTATAGTAACTAAATCTAGAAAATGTTTAAACAAATATCACATATGAAATCTTTGTCTAGTCTTTGGTTGCTTTTTCTATGTTTCTTAATAACTGGAACTTTTCTAAAATTTTACTTAATAAAACTGTGGTATGTGTAAAAAAAAACAGAAAATAAGTAAGACACGTTATAAAAAGTAAGTATGTCAAAACTAATATATGTTATATGAAACTGTTCTAATTTCTTTGTTGTTCTTTGGGTTCAATACGTTAAAAGTTGGTTGGCTAGTCTGGAATGGTGTTGTACGGGGGGGTGGTGGTGGTTAAAAACAAAGATTTTTCCTTCCTTTGTGAGTTTTTTTACACCATTGCACCAGACCGGCCAGCCAACAAGTTTTTAACGAACTAAGCCGTTGTATATCTATTATATATTGCACCTTAAAAATACTCATTTTCTTTCATAAATTAAACCTTAACAAAAAAATAATAATCAGCTGTTAAACAGTCCGATAACGTTCACTTAATGCATTTCTGTTAAAATTAACAGATTTTCTTTTAAAACCACATTTTACAATGCATGAAATATTCTTTAATATAGTAGTCTTGTCTTGATGAAAATGAAACGTCAATTTTGAAACGTCCAAACAAAAATCAAAACTAAGCATTTCGAATCTAGTATTTTATAAGCTGTTTAATTTGATATCACCATCGCACATAACTTAAAATTTTTCAGTCAGAATTTACGTACGGAGAGTGCCGCCACTTTATTGATAACTTTTTCCAGTTTGTCGTCCAGTTTTCTCAAAAAGGTTTCCAACGATTTTTTTTTCAAACTTTGTAGCATTACCAACATAGAAAAAAATAACAAAATATCTATCACTTTTTATTTCAAACATTTCTCTAGGAAAAGTGAAGGTTGAAAAATGGTTCTGCAAGAGCAACAACGTTAAACTTTTCTCTAAAATGCTTCTAATCTAATGTTCTGTAGAGGACTGATCCAGCCCCTTGTGTCCTACTGTAATGTGGCCACATTTAGATAAGTAGGCGCTGAGTCTTAGAGACTAACATGTAAAAGTTAGCTATTACCGACCAAATTACATTTATATATATGGCCACTGAACATTTAAAACATTTTGACGAAGAAAAATGACCAATTACAATTATAAAACTTTCTGTAAGAGAAAATAGTGTGAAGTTTTAATCAATTTTCAATTTCCTAATAAATACCAGTAGGAATATTTTCTTCAAATTTGGTTATTTTAATCTTGAAAATTGTGGATGGAAATATTACAAATAATTACTTCCTGCTTCCACATTACATTTAACACTGCTTTAAGTTACGTGTTTAGCAAACATTATAAAATAATTGATATGGTACATTAATTAATGCAAACCAGAATTGTATGTTTGTATCTTACTGAGTTCAAACATCTTTATTATTAATGACCATTAAAAATAGTCGTTAAAATCGAAAAAAATCGATTACTCAAAAAATTGCGACTTTAGTGAATGTTTTTTTCCCTTCAGTTTCGGGTTTTCTATAAAAATGTTTTTTATTGATTAACTACACACCAGTCTTAACAAGGTCTATTTCTATTTCTAATATTTTTGATTGTTGCAACATTAAAAAAGTTATCTAGGGAAGGGAATAGCTAAGTGGTTAGCGTACTGGTTCGAGTCCAGCTATGCTACCCTTATATTTTTTCTTCCTAGGAGGCTCTACAGCTCACTGTCCGGTGTTGGACAGTGTTCGTCTGTAACGAGAGAACACTGTCCGGAGGCCTGCTGTGCACTGAGAAGGCTCCGGGCGCCAATGACCATAGATGTTGACGCGAAGATAGAATAACAAAATTACTATTCAATAAACGTAAATATTATTACATGATATCAAAGACAACCATTACAAATAGCAACAGAAAGTAACAATTCCTAGTTTGAAGAGAATTTGTTAGCCGTTAGTTGGCAACTGCTGAATGAGAAAGTACGTAGTATGAATATAGTATCAAATTTATTAGAAAGAAGAAACAAAATGGAAGTTTTGGAGTACTATGAGGAATGTCGATAATTTAAAATTCCATTTCACTGTTTAATATAACTAATACTGTAAATAATTTCTCTTGTTACGACGGTACAAAACTATAAGTACAAAAACTATAAGTACGACGGTAGAAAACTTTCTGACTCTCTCACTCCTAGTGAACAAGCATAGCTCAAAAACGAAAAATCATATGTTGTTGCAACTTGATATTCCGTTTAGGTATCACCATGGGATCCGTCAGTAGGTCATCTTCAAAATTCCTCAACCGGAAGTGCCACTTTACTGAATGGTTTTTTTCACTTACTTGCGATTTTCTCAAAAATGGCTCCGACGATTTTCTTCAAACTTGGTATATCAACTACAAATACAAAGATTTACAACTTTTACTTGAAATATTTCTCTGGAAAAATTCATTTAAGGGCATTTTCGGGGGAGGGGTGGGGTTAGGTTTTCATCTTAACTGCTATTTCAATTTATTAGACAATTCTGTCATCTAAATAATGTTAATTAAAATTAAATATGCTTTTGAAATTGTGAGTTTGAAAAAATCGGATGACCGAAAGTGCGTTTTTACTCAAATCTATTTTCTCAAAAACGCTCCAACGATTTTATTTAAGCTAAGTATATGAATTACACATTTAAAAAGCTACAAATTTTATTTGAAACATTTCTCCTGGTAATTTAAGGGGGTTTTTGGTGGGTAATTCTACCATCCAAACAAAATTAATTAGAAATAAATAGCTTACCAAAATTCCGAGTTTCAAGATAATTAGTAAACCGGAAGTGCGCATTTACTAAACGGGTTTTTCAGTACTCGACGAATTTCATTAAACAAATTTTGGTACACTAACTATAAAATTTGTCAATTACAATTTTGAAAACTGGAGTAAGAGAAAGTTGTGTGAGTGATTCACTTTTTATTTGTTCTTATTTCCATTTTGTTTTATTCAATCTAATTGATAATCATTGAATTCAATTGAGCTTTGAGCTAATTAAAATGATTTCTTTCAGATCATATGGTAATTTTTAATTAATTTAATTAGTGAATAATTCTTTTCAATAGCTAACCTAAAAAAAAAAAAGTAAAATTAAATTGCAAGCTTTGGAAGCTGCTTTATGTCCCTTGAAAAAAGTGACCTAATTTGTTTGCTATTTACAACCGTATGCAAACCGTCTTCCTTCCGGTTAGATTTCAGTCAGTTTTGATGGTTTGTAGGTATTTTCCTGCACGCTGAAATCCTGTTAGATAGAGAGTAATAAACTAAGTTGAACTGTTTTCCCTGTTCAGCTATTTTTAAAACCAGTCACAGAAAGAAACAGAGACACTTTATGAACAAAATGTGTACACGAAGAATAGTTGCAGTCATTATTTTAGCAATGTTTATTTTAACTTTTTTTTATTAATGACACAAACGATAAAGAACGATTCTTATGTTGCGCAATTATCAGAATAAAATAAATAGAATAGAAGTAGATATACCTCAATAAACAGTAAACTAGGAATTTCGGTTATTGGCAAGTCTTTTATAACTGTTCTCGTTTGATTTGCCAAAACGTTGATGTTCAACTTTTTTCAATTAATAAAACTGCCCTTGGTCAATTTGGGAGACTAAAAGCTATAAATGGCTAGTAGGTTACATTTTGGGAATCTGTCGTAATTTATATAATAATAAATAATTAATTATAGGCAGGCCCTGCAGGTAATGGGAAAAACATTGATACTCACACACACACATGTATAAAAGCTGCAGACTTGTGCTATAATGTAATTAACTTAGTTTTACTGTGCCCACAGGCAAATCTCTATCTCATAATAACTCAAGTCTGTATTTATCATTAGGCGCTAACTAGAAACTCAACATTTAGCAGAGCCTATCATTCCTTTAATTATATATGTATATATTGTGTATGTGTGTGTGTATGTGTTTGTTTGAATAGATTAATCTAGCAAGCATTTAATGAGTTATGTCTAAAAAAAGTATGTCATAGGTTTCAATAGAATTTTATCATAAAAGCACTGCTACAATCCGAAGTTTATTCGGATTATCGGTTATCTAGATTTGCAAATTAAGATTTCTTTTTTCTTTTCTTTTTTTTAGAATTTTCTCGATAAGGCTTCCATAATGTTCTTTAAATTTAGTGTGAGAACTGCACATGTACGTACATTCCTTTCAATTTTATTTGAAATATTGTATTGATTTTTTTTTGGGGGCACATGGGAATTTTCTGAGTTAGCCTCAGCTTTAAACTGCCAATGCAAATTTTGCCAGGAAAAGGCAGAAGAGGCGCTAGTATATAGAGTAGTCATATCCATGTAAAACAAAACAATGCCCCAAAATCCAATAACTTCTTAAACATCTTAAGAAATGTAGATATATTTATATATTTAATAGAATTCCTCTATTGAATCAATAGAATTGTACTAATCGTAATTAGAGAAAGTTGTGTGACTGTTTCACATCAGATATTTTATTTCTGTTATTAAATGACCAACAACCACGTATTCATGTGTGTCAATTTTGTCATCCCTAAAAGATTTGGCTTTATGAAAGTTGAGATTCATTATTCAGTATCAGCTCTAAATAGTCTGTGGGGTAGACTGTTTTTAAGATTATAAATTATTAAGCAAAACTACTCACATAAAATTCACCTCTAAGTGGGGGCAATAACACATCAGATGAATTTTTAGTACTATTAGTGTTACTTCCTTTACCTTAATGCTTTTTATAATTTTGTAAAGATAGCAGAAAAAGATGATGAATGTTGAAATGATGAACACATGAACTGACACTAACTTTACTGACTAATGAGAGAAGAATTGAGTGACCGAGCGGAGAGTAAATCATGTTGGTGGCGTGATGAATGTATTGAAGTTGATGAAGCATTGACTGTTGCGAGTCACTTGAAGTTAGACATGACTAGTTAGAACTACTGCTTGTTCGAACGGTGGGCCCAAGCTCGTTGGGCCAGCCTGTTTTCTAGGGCGGCACGGTGAGAATGGTTTATGCGAATGTGTATAGGTTTAGGATTGCAATAAAGTGCGAGGAATATAGATTACTCCATTCTCTTGTACATAGTCGTATGTGAGAGTAGCCTAATCGTGTTTTAATGGATGAATGAATTAATAAGGATGAAAGTACTTATTAACATGAATGTAACTATTATACAATCAGTATCGGAAAAAGTATGTATTTATGACTGTGACTTTATAGGTTAAATAGCTCTGTCAAGATTGTGAGAAACATCGAATACTCTACTCAACTATTTTTTTTTTTTTTTAAATTTAAGGCGTCTCAACATCTGTGGCCATTTGCGCCCGGAGCCTTCTCAGTGCACTGCCGGCCTCCGGACAGTGTTCTCCCGTTACAGACAACACTGTCCATCACCGGACAATGAGCTGTAGAGGCTCCTAGGAAGAGAAAATCTAAGGGTAGCACGGCTGGCTCAACTATTATTTAGCAAAAAATAAAAGAGTCCCATTACGTTGGAATAAAAATATTAAGTTACTATTTATGTTGATTAGAGTCACTAGTTTGAATAATATAAAGTAGCTTTACATGGTAAAGTGTCTAGTAAATATAGTTCAAGTGCAAAGGACTATTGCTCCTTTCAAAATACGAAAAAATTAATGTGCAAGCATGGTAAAACTTTCAAGGTTGAAATCAAGTTAAGACTGCTGTTTATTCTTTAAAATTCATTTGGTGACCTCCGTTGTTAAGCCCTCAGATGGTCGTCTTTATTCGATATCTCTTAATACTCTTTCGAATCGGCTGTTGACGTTGAATCGTATTCGCTAAGACTTGAAGTGGGCATTGCCGAGGACATAATGCGTAGTTGAGTAACGTGCGCTTATATAGTCAATTATGGCGACTTGATGCGTTTGCTAATAGAACTATTAAGTCCACCTAAGTGGGACGAATTTGCTGGCGATTGATCCAATTACATTTTCATTCAATGTTAAGTCAGCATCGAGACAGACACCATTCTTCTTAGTTAATTATTATTATTTTTTTTTTTTTTAATAATTTGGGTCTTTAATAAGTAAAGTAAATGTTCAACGTCATAGTTAAAAATTTGTATAAATTTAAATTTTCATTTCCTAATTCTAATTTGTTTATTATTATTTTGTTTATATAATTTCTTAAAGAATTTATCGATCTTTTACTTTTTAAAATCTTCTACGGTTGAATTAGTTAAAAGATATTCCAACTACAGCCAGAACTTTTTGTAATGAAATTAAATCATGAAATTATAATGAGATGTTTGTACATAATTAATCAGAATTAATTTTATCATAATTTTATCAAAGTGTGAGACTGGAGTGAATGATAGTCTTCTCACCTCTCTCATCTCAACTCTTTTATCATACACATTGTATGCGTTTAAACAACTATGAACTGTACTAGAAAAATAAATAAATTTCCACTTTGTTTACATATTATATTTTCACTATTTTTTTTTTTGCTTTCTTTAGAAAAACAGTAAATTCTGAGAAAATATATCATGCTATTAGCAAAATTTTAGAAGCTGATGGTTGAATAATTCATAATCAAAAACTTAACAAAATAACTTTCAACGTAAGATAAAAAAAAAGAAGGGAAAGAGCGAGAGAGTGTGAGCAAGAGAGAGAGAGAGAGAGAGAGAGTGACATCTTTATTCTTGAGCAACTTCGAGGCCAACTTTACTAAGACTTTCACGATAGAGAGAAGATTAGCAAGGCTCTTGGTAGTTTTTTATCACTTTCAAAAAGTAAAACTATAAAAAAAAATAACTTTTTTTCCCATTGAAAAAAATCTGGTGTGAAACACTGGCACGACTTTCTTTTAATACAATGACAAATTTTCTTTAAACTCAAATTTCCCTATTTATCCTAAGAAAAATGTAGACGTGGTAGGAGATAAGTACCAAGCTACTAATCTTGGTAAGTAGAGAAGTGATGATTATACGAGGTGTAGCTATTAAATAACGAGACTGACGCTGTAATACATTTTATTTTGATTTCATACATATTTACTTATTATCACCTTCAATATATACCCTTCCTCTATCCCTATAACGCTCCATGCGAATCTTCTATTGTTTGAAACAGTGCTGGAAGTCTTCTTCTGTCAGCTCCTTTAGGACGCGTGCTGCTTTCTCTTTCACAGCTTCAACAGACTCAAATCTTGTTCCTTTTAATGAAGATTTCACCTTAGGAAACAGATAGAAGTCGCATGGTGCAAGATCCGGCGAATAAGGCGGATGGTCTAACACTGGGATGCTGTACTTGGCTAGAAACCTCTTGACAGACAATGCGGAATGAGCCGGCGCATTGTCTTGGTGGAGAACCCATGACTTGTGTGATGTGATAGCGATAGCAAGAAAAAAAGAAGAGATAATTTTTAAATAAATCTAAAAATTACAACTAGTGGTTGAAAATTGGAAAAGGGTCCAGCCAGCCGCTACCTGCAGGTCATGAACCGCGGCAAACCCTTTTTGTATTTCTTTCAAAAAGGGTCAATATACAGTCAAGAGATAATACCTTACTGGCCTACCTGGCCCACCATCTGTTAACAAAGCGTCGCTACCCCGGCCAAATCAGCCCTTGTTAACTACTGACCTCCCCTAGGGTCAATATACCACAAGAGATGTCTTAGTGTTACACGTACTTACACATCAGCGTCGATGTCTCACTGGAGGAGGGATTCAGTTCGACTCAGGCATCAAACGTCTACATCAGTTTTCAGATCAGAAGCACCATCTCACATCGTGAGCGCGCCCCTATTTAAGGTTTTAACACTTTACTAACTTCTTCAATATTTTATATTCATTTTATAATTCTTATAGTTATTTACAACTGTGCATCTTAGTTTTTCTATTTTATATCTCTTTAAATTATTTGTTAAAATATAGTATATTTTTATAAATCAGTAGTACACATTTCGAATACCAACTCTTAATCCTTACCCTCTAATTAACAATCTCTTACTCTTACTCATCACTTCAACTTCCGTTATCAATAAAACGATACCAATACACTTGTCTTTCCACAATTCGGATCGTTTTTTCCTTATTCTTACACGGAGTTCAGCAAGAACGTGAAGGTAGTAATGTTGATTAATAGTTTGATCTTCAGGAACCCAGTGAAGGTACACACAATCCCATGAATATCGAAAAAACAATCATCATTGCTTTGAATATTTTGATTTGCTCATTCGAGCTTTTTTGGCTCTCGGTGAAGTTGGGCTCTTCCAGTGCATGGATTGGCACTTCATTTCGGGATCATAAGTAAAAAAACCACGATTCGTCACATGTTATTATCCTTTTCAATAAGTTTGGGTCATTTTCAATGGCATTTAAAGTGTCAGTATAAAGATTTTTGCGAGCTTCTTGTTGTTCAAAAGTGAGAATTTTAGGCACCATTTTGACACACACTTTTTTTCATGTTAAAATTGTTATTTAAAATTTGCCGTACACATTCTTTGTCAATTCCTACAGTTTTCAGCAATCGCACGAATACTTAACCGACGGTCAGATCGAACCAGATTACCGACTGTTTCGATATTGTCATCCGTTTTTGGGGCGTGAATCATCTTCAATGTCTTCTCGGCCATCTTGAAAACGCTTAAACCACTCAAAAACACGTGCAAGCGATAAACATTCATGGCCATACACTTCTTTCAATAAATTATAAGTTTCAGTAGCGGTTTTTCCAAGTTTCACGTGAAATATCACAACAATTCGTTGCTGTATTGTGGCCCAGTAGAGCGCCCCTAAAATGCTTGAACCAACTATATATAAAATTTGAAATAACACCACAAATTCCGCACAACTATCACATTACACATAGCACAACTATTTTTTTTTTTTTTAAATATTTCAAAATATAAGTTATACGCGTAAGTTAAACGTGAAGTAATTATTTTCCAAGTTTTATTAAATTCATTAAAACCGTTTCAGGAAAATTCCGAAAAAAATCAAAAAACCTGATGTGTAAAATCGCATTTCCGGTAAACCGATTTCCTTTAGTATTTTATCTATACTTCTAATGTAGATCAATGTTATGTAGGTTTTAAAAACCATATATTATACTGAAGTGGTAATTTAAAGGAAAGCGTAACGCTATTGTTTCCCCAGAACCCTCCGAAAATCAATTTTACCAGGAAAATATTTTGAAATAAAAGCGATAGAGATTCATGTGTGCAGATAGTGTACGAAATTTTAAAGAAAACCGTTGGAGCTGTTTTAGAAAAAATTGATTAAAAAAAAAGAAAATTCAGTAAAGTTGCAGTTCTGGTTGTTGGATTTGTGACCGAAATCTTCTTTTTTGATGCGGTGGTAGTAGTCTAAACGGAATACCAAGTTCTAGCTTCCTGCGACTTTTCGTTTTTGAGATATTCTGTTAATAAAAATACACACAAATAAACCATTCGATAGATTAGATTTAAATTTGGATCAGGAGCGAGCTTCAATCCAGACACCGTAGCCAGCTTCTTGAAGATTATTATGCCATTCCTTTGTGTTTAGTAAAGGAAACCCCTCTGAGGCTTTCCCCACTTTTTGCAATACGATTTCCTCCGATCTCAACGTGCCAAAGATCTCATACCGCAATCTGCCGATCGCAATGCAGTCGAACTGCAGATGAGAGGCCGTCTCCTCCTCTTTCTGACACAGTCTGCGCAAGGGTTCCGAGTTAATTAATCTCACCTTGTGCAGATGTTTTTTGAATCTACCATGCCCTGTGAACAGGCGTTATATCAGACAATCTGATTCCTGCCTAGACCCTCTCTGGTTCTTCTCTTACACAGCCCTGGCATCACTACCTAGCTGTGTTTAGCGCCAGTGCTTAGGCTCCATTAACGGCTATGTTCTGTCTGAATCCATTCCCTCAAAGACGCCCTCACCGTCCTTTGGCTTCTCCAGGATAGGTTCTGGCCCACAGAATGGAGTGCTCTCTCGATTCCTGGCCAGTTGGTCGGCTAACTCATTTCTTTTTTTCTCCTTATGTCCCGACACCCATACTAGCCGCACTTTGTAGTACCGGGAGAGCAACTCCAGGGAATCCTTGCACACCCAGACCAGGAGAGAGGTGATTCCGCAGGTCCCAGTAGCTTACAGTGATGGCTGGCTGTCCGAGAAGATGCATATCTCCCTATTCTTAGATCCATAAGCAACTTCTCTTCAGCATAGACTTTTATAGAAAAAACTTCAGCCTGGAATACCGTGGAGAGACCTCCCTATGAACCTAAAAACTTTTTTCATATTCAGAGGACCCAACAACATGTATTTACAGTGAAAATGCAATCCCAAAAATCTGGTACGATCGCAACACTTCCTCTTACTAGGAGTAAGAAAACAAAAGTAAAAATCAATAAGTCAGAGCTATTTTTTCCCATTATTTTGAGAAAATTTATATTTCTACCATTGTTCAAACCTTTCTGTATTTTTATTTTTTCTAAAGAAAAATGATATTATTTTCCTTCGAGTTTCATATGCTTAAATTTAGTTGTACAGATTGTAGACATATATATAACAACATATTATCACCCACACTTTCATTCAATTTTCTACTTCTCTTTATTGTCTTTTACCGTAGTGAATTAATTTTATTTTTTCATTTTTTTATTATTATTTTAATTTCCGTTAGTCAGCGAAGTAGTTAGCTGTGGAGAGGAGTACGTTGTTAATGAAATTGTGTGTTTGGATAAAGCTATGTATGAGATTAGAGATGAGTGATAAGAATATAGGAGGGGATCAAAAGATGGTTACAAAACTGAAATCAACACATAAGAACTTCAACACCTCCACCATCAACAACAACGAAAAGAAGTGGAAAAAGACAATTTTTATGGATGAGAAGGAGGCGAATGGATGCATTTCCAATGCCGAACATCAAGAATTATGATAGAGATTTTGGTTTAGACACAAGCTATTGTGGAAAAATGTCCCCCTGATTAGACAGTGGAGACTAAGAGTTTCAACATATTCGATGAGAACATGATCAGTTATTTTAGAAACATCAAAGAAAATCGTTAGCGCCAAACAACATTGAAAATAGATTCTTCTCTTTTGAAAAGAAAAGTACTTGAATCAGCATCCTCTCAACTCCGCCAAGAAGCAGAAAGAAGACCCAAAAAAATGGGAACATTATTTTCGTCTTTGTGATTATTATATAAACAAAATCTGGTGTGAGACAGTCACACAACTTTCTCATACTGCAATTTAAACAAGTTGTAATTGACAAATTTTTACTAATTGTTTGCCTTCAGTTTTATATCAATGGGATAATGCAAACTTAATAAAATGACCTTTTTGAGGAAAATATAACTTCGGGTCCCGCGCCCACAAAACTTCATTTCTTGCAAAAAAGTTTCGAACAAAGTTATAGAACATTGTAGATGGTATACTAAATTTAATGAAATTCGTCTGTGTTTTTAGGGACACAATCGCGAAAACTGTAAAAGTTAAATAAAAACGCTTTTCCGGTTTACTCATTTTTACTTTCTCTTACTCCTAGTAAGAGGAAGTATTGTAATCGTGTCAAATTTTCGATATCGAGTTTTCACCGGAAATATCCGTTTTGAGGTCCCCTGAGTCCAAAAAAGTGGTTTTTAGCAAATGGTCTGTTGTGTGTTTGTGTGTTTGTGCGTGTGTATTTGAACAGCATAGCTCAAAAACGAAAAACCGCTGAAAGTTTAAACTTAATATTCCGTTTAAGTATCACCATGGGATCTGACTGTACCTTATCTGTCAAAATTCCTCAACCGGAAGTACCACATTACTAATTGTTTTTTTTTTACTTTTTTGCGTTTTTCTCAAAAATGGCTTCGACGATTTTCTTCAAACTTGATATATCAACTACACATATAACGAGCTACAACTTTTATTTGAAACATTTCTCTGGGTAAATTCATTTAAGAGCAATTTTGGGGGAGGGTTGGGGTTAGGTTTTCATCTAAAGTGCTATTTCAGTTTGTTAGACAGTTCTGTCATCTAAATAATAATAATTAGAATTGGATATGTGGTTGAAATTCCGAGTTTGAAAAAATTGGAATCACCGGAAGTGCGTTTTGTTTACCACTTTACTAAATGATTTTTCCACTTTTTTGCAATTTTCTCAAAAATGGCTTCGCCAATTTTCTTGAAACTTCTTCCCTAAACTAAACATACAAAGATCTACAACTTTTATTTAAAACATTTCTCTGGGAAAATTCATTTAAGGGCGCTTTTAGGGGAGGGGTGGGGTTATGTTTTTCTCTAAAGTGCTAACATAGTTGATTATATAATTCTATCATCCAAAGAAAATTAAATAGAAATAAATAGAAATAGTATCTTTTACTGGACAGTTGTTTCAGTTTTCGACGAATTTCATTAAATTTGGTACACAAACTATAAAATTTGTCAATTATAATTTTGAGAACTGGAGTAGAGAAAGTTGTGTGAGTGTTCCACACCAGATTTTTTTTTAAACTCATAAGTTTGGCAGTCTAATTATTTTATTTATAATTGTATAATCAACTATGACAGCACTTTAGAAGAAAACATTACTCTACCACTTCCCATAAAGTCCCCTCTTAAATGGCTTTACCCGGGGAAACGTTGCAAATAAAAGTTGTAGCTCTTTTTTATATGTGTTCACATAATTAGTTTAAAGAAAATCATTGCGCCTCTTTAGAGAACTTAGTAGAAAAGTGAAAAATACTTTACTGTAAAAATGCACTTCTGGTTAGCCGATTTTCTTCAAACTCGGAATTTCGACAACATATTTAGTTTTAATTAATATTATTTAGATGACAGAATTGTGAAATAAAATGAAATAGCACTTTAGAGGAAAACTTAATCTCCTCCTCCCCCTCGAAAAGTGCTCTTAAATGAATTTTTTCGGAGAAAGTTTCCAATAATAGTTGTAGCCCTTTGTATGTGTAGTTGATATTACAAATTTAAAGAAAATCGTTGGAGCCATTTTTGGGGGAAAAATCACGAAAAACTGATAAAAACTATTCAGTAAAGTGGCACTTCCGGTTAATGGATTTTGACCGAAATCTTCGTGCCTGATACAGTGGTTGTTCCTAAACGGAATACCAAGTTTGAACTTCCTACAACTTTTCATTTTTGAGATATTCTGTTAAAACACACGCACACACATATACTGGGCATTTTCTGAAAACCATTTTTTGGGGCTCAAGGAACCTCAAAACGTATATTTTCGGTGAAAACTCAATTTCCTAAATCTGGCCTGATCTCAATACGTATTTTCTCTTACCTAGCGTAGTAGAGAAAGTAAAAAAAAAATCGTCATGTTATTATTAAAATTAATAAAATAAATACAAAATTATTTTATTTAATTTTATTAACAATAAAAAACCTGAAATAGATAAAATAAAAATCAAAATTATTGACATTGCATATGGGAACGAAATATTTAACGAATAATTTATTGAATGTGTGGATGGGACCGCAATGCTGGATAACATCTGGTATTTTATCCGTCATAGCAGGCCTATTTATTTTGTTCCTGACCAGTTTCGGAATTTCATCCATCGTCAGAGCAAATTCACTAAGTTCTTGTAGAGAGTTCACTTCAACTTAACACTCACACTGGTTGGTTTATTGGTTGTATTTTTTATCAAGTTTTTCTAAAGCATTTTATATTTGCTATCCTATTAACTAAATAAACATTTTATTAAACCAGCAATCTCAGTAGAATATGCTCAAATCTTTAACCAAACTATGGGTCGCAAACTGATTTTGCCTGGGCCGACATAAGTTTTAAATTAAGAAAAGAGGTTAGAGGTTAGGGCAGCTTTATTCATATACAAACTTCGGATATAGAATTCAAAGTCGACAAATTAAAGATAGTTAGAATTATTAATTCTTTCAGTCTATTTTCTTTTATATTAAATCAGGGTGTGATCAAATGAGTAGGCGAATAGATAGACAAATATATCAGGGCAATCTCGGTCAAGCAAGTTGTTATTAGCGTAATTGCTTATGGTCAAAGGTCAAAATAACAGATGGCATAAATTAGATGTTTCTAATTACTTTGGTTTACATTCATAATAGAATTTATTATTTTTTAATTTAATATATCAACATTTTCAAAATTTATCTTTCTATTGTTTATTAATATTTACTTCCGTTTGCAAAATAAATTGGAGAAATTTAATTCGCTGAAAAGAAACTCGAAAAGAGGGCTCTTCCATAAATGTGATGGCAGGGGTAGTAGAAGGTTGATAAATAATGTTGTATATGCCGTTTTTTTTTATTTTATTTTTATTTAAATTTATCAAGTGTTTGAAGGATTTGTTGTCCTCTTTCTGACAGCCCAATATTCTTACGATCTTTGGCACCATTCATAGGTGCCTGAATCATTATCATTAGTAACATTTCAGAAACAAATAGATATTCCGGTGAATTCATTTGCTGAAAGTGGACAAACTACTGAGTCTTCAATTCTGATCTACAAACATACTACGCAGCAAGTCTATATGAAATACCCACGTTAATATGAATGAGATAATGTGGTCAGTGATAAAAGATCATGATGTGATGAATGTTCCTGGATGAACTATTGCATGATGAAACATCATGGTGATATTAAAAATACTATAATAGAACATGTTCTATATCGTGATTCATTGAACTGACATATGAAATATGTTGTATGTGGCAATGTAGTATTGAGATCAGGCGTCGTTGTACGGCCGGCAATACTGACAAAGAGTAATGTCATATGAACAAAACTAGCTGCAGAGACCACGCTGATTTAATTAAGGGCGACAAAATACTAAAATAATTCTTTTTACACAAACGAGAATTTCCTCTGATGTTAAAATTCATGATAGTTAGATATAGTTAAAATTCTCTGCTAAAATTCATGACAGCAATGAAATTATTAAGTAAATAAAAGATAAGTAAGTATTTTTCTAGGTGGAGTTAGTCTGTTTTAATATTATTTCGTTCTAAAGAAAAGCAAATTCAATTTGCTCAGAGGTAGCATGTTAGATTCTCAATGCGGAGACCTCGGGTTCGAGTTCAGTGCTGCCCCTTAGATTTTTGTCTTCCTCGCCAGCTAGATTGTACGGAGGGTGAACACTTATTGTTGTCTCACATCCACAGTGTCTAACGGTTCTTCAGAATGCCCAAGACTGAGTTTGCCATGACGTAAATACTGCTATTTGGTAACAAAGTTGGTAACCGCTAACTGATTGGGTGCACGCTTACCTGACGCCCATTTCGGTGAAAGTTCGCTTTTATAAAAGCCCGATAATGCCCAGATTGATTGCCACTTCGTTTATGCTACACGTAGAGATCATCACTTTAGATGCTATATACGCCAATTATTGCTGCACACAGAATGTGGTTACCACTACTCATTTTGACTGCTGAGAGAGTTCCGGAATGTGTACTCACTTCATCTGTTTATTGCTATAATTTTTCTAATTAATTATATGTACCACTGGTTTACAAACTGAAGAGTTTACAATGCTCACTTAGCCCTTAATAACTGTTTACACCAGTTAAAATATTGTGCATTTATTCACAATTTTCTTACAATTGGTGTCCTATAGGAAGTTGTAGTAGGATCTTTGGATCCGATACTAAGACAGTTCTTTCTAAAGCAGAGAGAGAGAGACACACACACATACACTCGCTACTTAGGCCACACTAGAGTGGGAGGCCTGTTTATATAAGCAGCGCTAGCCCTACAGGGGACAGTCTTTAGAACAGTTTATGCAGCAGTTATAACGCGTCAGAAATCAACTACTACCCTTCTCTTTACTCAGTCTAAATCTCTCGCTACCTAATTTCTATTTACGTCTAAAGTCCTGGCAGTTTTGTGTCTCTATTTTATTATACAGTGTTCTGCATTTACTCTAGCTTATTTCTCAAAAACCCTTCATTCCTTACTAATTTCTCTCCTTCTAAAACCTATTATAGAAGATATTTTGGAAAAAAAATTTGTTGTTATGAATTTTAATATATACAATAAAGCTCATATCCTCTGAACAAGTGAATTATTTTAGTAGTTTCAACAAGCAAACAATACGTATTCAATGGTGATTCATGGATTAGAGATCCAGTAAAATTTCCCTAATATTTTCAAAAGACTGATACTAACGCTTCGGTTGTTTTATTAAATAACGCTTTTAATTTTAAAATAAATAATTACATTTAATCCTTTTGAAAATACAATTATTAGAGGAAATGTTTGGTATAATTAAACAAAAACTGAAATTTATTTTATGGGTCACACTTTGTTAACGTACCTTTGTAATAAACAAAGCAAATATAATTGCTAAATACAATGACCACTGTATTTGAAATTTAATATTTATTTTTAAAAATAAAACAAATTAATTATAATAAAATTAAAATTAATTTTGAGTAAGAAAAATGTAATTTGTTACGGTTTGCTTTCTCGCCAAGTAAAATTAAATAAATACAATACAAATTTTAAACAGGAAAAGAATTAAATGAGAGAAATAGGTCATACAAAATTTAATACTTTGAAGCCCTGTGGCAGGCTCTGTTAATAAATAATCAACAAATGGTGCAAGATGGTCCCAAAAACATAAAATAAAATGATGGGAAATGGGAGATATAATAGGGGAAATATGCATATATAATGAATATATTCCCATTGGCTCCAGTACCTTACTTCACGGCAATCGGAATGCCAAATTTTAATATTATATAATATTGTATATTTAAAAATAATATTTTAATTAAATCTATACCACAATAGAACAATATATTTTAATATAGGACATTGGAAGCTCGCTTAGCTGTAGGTTTCTGTTTAACGTGTAGGCTGAGAAAGCCTTATAAATCGTCCGCTAGCAAAGGATAAAGGGACGAAAGAGATGTAATAGAGTTGGCTGCAATCAAAATATAAGAGAGAAAACTGGAATAACCCTTAAATTCCCCTAACCATGCAAACCGCCTTTGCTTGATGATTGTGGTTTTTATAATTGAGTACGGCCAGAGCGTGTAAAGGAAGACCGGAGGTAGCAACTATGTGATCTCGCAATTTGCGGAAGTAAGAAATAGTTGCCTAATGGTGAAACACAGTAGTACAATTCCGTAGGAGAGATGCGACGGAAATTACTTTTCAAAGACTGGCATGAAGGGCATCCATAGCTAATGGCAATATAAGTGACTACATAACTTTCTAGGCGACTCTCTATACGATTCTTATACACTGACTCTGATAGGCACAACAGGCGGCGATCGACTACTACTATGTTGGTAGTTGCACTAGAAACATGCTTTTTGAGTCCCCTGAGTCCAAAAAAGTAGTTTTTAGAAAATGGCCTATATGTGGTGTGTCAGAGTGATTGTGTTTTAACAGTACTCTCAAAGACGAAAAGTTGCAGGAAGCCTCAAACTTGGTATTTCATTTAGGAACACCCACTGCATCAGACACAAAGATTTCGATCAAAATTCATTAACCGGAAATAACACTTTACTAAATGGTTTTTATCAGTTTTTCGTGATTTTCCCCCCAAAATACAGCTCAAACGATTTTGTTTAAACATTGAATATCAACTACACATACAAAGAGCTATAACTATTATTTGAAACATTTCTCTGGGAAAATTCATTTAAGGCCACTTTTGGTGGGGTTAGGTTTTATTCTAAAGTGCTATTTCTGTTTATTACACAACAATTCCATCATCTAAATAATATAAATTAGCATTGAATATTTTGTCGAAATTCTGAGTTTGAAGAAAATCGAATGACCGGAAATACGTTTTAACTAAAATTATTTTTCAGTTTTCTGCTATTTTCTCTGAAACGGCTCCAACGATTTTCATTAAACTAATTATTTGAGCTACACATGTAAAGAGTTTTTTTTACACAAACTTTTATTTGGAACAATTCTCTGGGTTAAGTCATTTATGGGGGTGAAATGTGACTGGTGATGTTGAGTGTTTGTGTGCTGGTAGCTTGTGTAGCACGAGCGGTTTAGTAAGAGGGCTTGTAGGTATATATGTTTAAGAAAGAAGTAATAAGAATTGTTAGGTGCAATCGAATTTATAATCGATAATGGAATGGTTAGGATAACCGGGGAGTGGTGGTGATGGTTATATATTATGATGTTATGTGAATATTATTTTGGTTCTTAATTAATATGTTTTTTGTTTGTTTATTTGAGTTCTCTTTGTGTGTAAACGATCTTTAATTAATAAAATTTTATTTTCAATTGGACTTAAATACGTTTTGTGTTATCTACTGCCTTTTCCATTTAATGTGTTGAGAATTGGTTAATATAAGTACTCAATAAAATTTGGCGACCGTGACAGGACATTATTTAAAAATGGAAGAGGCTGTAAATTCTAGGAAATTCATTAGAATATCATTTACAAAAACTGTTAACAAAGTTGCGGAACTTCAAAAACAAAATAATCTCAGCTTGTTAGAATTTAAAACTCAACTGGATTTACTGGAAGATAAATTCAAAGAATTGAAAAGGCTCAATAATGAAATTTATGAGGCAATGTTGACAAACTCGGATGTTAAAGAGGTGATAGATAGGCTGTTGAAGAGGAGATAGAGCAATGTGATAAGTACCATATTACTTATAGTAGATTAAAAAATGAATATTTGGCTTTAGTTAATTGTAATTTTAATATTAATACTAATAGCATGCCTGTCAAACAGGAAGTAAAAGGCATTAAAAGGCCTTATAAATTACCTACGTTAGAATTTAAAAAACTTAGTGGTGACCTTAAAGAATGGCTACCTTTTTGGTCGCAGTTTAAAAAAATTCATGAGGATAAAAATATGGATTCTGCAGATAAAATACAATACTTATCTCAAGCCACTATTGCTGGATCGAGAGCTAGAGATTTGGTTGACAGTTTTCCTGCAACCGGAGAAAATTATGAAAAGGTTGTAGAGTGTTTAAAGTCCAGATTTGGAAAAGAAAATTTATTAGTACAAGTTTATATAAGGGAGTTAATTGGACTCATCTTACAAAACTCTGTGAATGAAAGTATTCCATTATCTAAATTATACGATAAACTTGAATGTCATTTAAGGTCTCTACAAACTCTTAAAGTTACCACCGACAAATTTGCATGCATTATTTTGCCTTTAGTTGAATCGTGCATACCACAAGACATCCTTAAGGCATGGCGGAAGGCATGAAGGGATAGCGGTCAATGTAGAAATGGAACAAGAAAAGGAATGTTCTAGTGAGGAAAGACAATTAGAAAATTTAATGGCATTTATTAAGCAGGAGGTTGAGAATGAAGAAAGATTAGCTCTAGCGGCGGCTGGTTTTGGGATCACAAAAGCGAAGCCAAATGTTAAATGCAAAGATAGGGGTAAAATGTTACCTGTAGAAGATATACCTACTGCCGCAGGTTTGCTTACCGCAGCTAAGGAAATAATATGATGTGTGTTTTGTGGAGGACGTCATATTTCTACTAATTGCTTTTCAGTAAAGAAAATGTCTGTTTCACAGAGAAAGAGTATTTTGGAGAAGAGTAAATGTTGCTTCATTTGTTTAAAAATAGGACATCAAGCTAGAAATTGCAAGGTGCAAAAAGAATGTTTGTTCTGCGACAAAAAGCATTCTGTTATGATTTGTGAACAGCTGGAGAAGGCGAAATATGCTGAAAAGAAGGATCCAAAACGAGAAGAAAAAAGGGAAGAGATCAAGCCAATTCCCAAGGATCATTCATTGACTGCTTTAGCAAATACACAAGAGGTATTATTACAAACATTAATGATAACTTTAAGAAGTAATACTACAAAACGTAAAGTTAGAGCAATTTTCGATACAGCATCCCAACGTTCATATATCACGAACAAGACTGCGAGGGAAATGAATTATGAACCTAAAGGAAATCAGCAAGTTCAACATTTGTTGTTTGGGGGCAGCTCAACCGGAATCATGGAGCATCACGTTTATAAGATATATTTATCTAATCTAGAAGAGACGTACCACTGTAATTTCGATGCGTTGGATCAGCCTATTATCTGTAGTTCAGTAGCTTCTATTGACTCGGGACCATGCTTACAAGAAATAAAAGATGAAGAAATAGTTTTTTGTGACCAAGAAGGCCCCATAGAAATATTAATCGGTGCGGACGTTGCTGGAAAGTTGCTGACAGGTCGACATAAAAAATTACGGTCAGGTTTGGTTGCAGTAGAGACCTACCTAGGGTGGACCGTTATGGGTCGATTGCCAATTTCACAACGAAAAGAAAGCATCGGAATGATTGTCACGTCCATGTTAGTGAAGCAGTCGAATATCACAGATTTATGGTCTTTGGACACATTAGGTATTAAAGAGCCTCTAGAGCAAAAGAATAAATTAGAAGTTCAACAAGCAGTGCAGCAACATTTTTTGGAAACTGTTACTGTTGACGAAGAGGGGAGGTACATAGTGCATTTACCCTGGATACAAGCTCATCCCCCTCTGGCCGATAATTATAATTTAGCCATCCGAAGATTAGGTTCAACAATCAAAAAACTAGAGACGGATGGACTCTTTGTAGAGTATGACAAAGTAATAAATGAATGGATACAGGAGGGTATAATAGAGGAGGTGCCTCAGTCAGAACTATCCGCACCTGGACATTACCTTCCACATCGTCACATAGTTAAGCCAAATAGTACGACCAAGTTAAGGCCAGTTTTTGACGCTTCGGCTCATGAACAAGGATCACCCTCACTAAACGAGTGTTTAGAGGAAGGTATTAATCTGATAGAACAAATACCTGCTATACTTCAGCGATTTGGGATAGGTAAAATTGGAGTAATTGATATTAAAAAGGCCTTCCTACAAATAAAGCTTCACAGATCAGATAAGGATTTTTTGAGATTTTTGTGGAAATCACTTGATGGCAAGTTAAGAGTGTATCGACACTGCAGGGTTGTGTTTGGAGTAATTTGTAGCCCCTTTCTTTTGGGAGCAACTATCAGACATCTACTTTCTAGATTTGAGAGCTGCAAGGATGAGGAACTTCAGGAAGCGGCGAAGAAACTCAGCCATAGTTTCTACGTGGATAATTGTGTGACTAGCTTTTCGGATATCCAAGCAGCTAGAAAATTGAAGAAAAGGCAAGAAAGATCATGTGCGAAGGAGGATTCGAATTGAGAGGGTGGGAGCATTCTGATCCATCTATAGAGAAAATAGCAAACGTATTAGGCCTGACTTGGGATAGAAAGGCAGATACGCTTTCGGTTTGTAATGACACTCCCATGTCTAATTTAGAAAAAGTAACTAAAAGAACTATTTTATCTTTTTCCCACAGAGTATTTGATCCCATTGGCTTCACGGCACCGGTTATGCTTTGCCCAAGATTACGACTCCAGAGAGCATGGGAGAGTAAATTGAGTTGGGATGAAGAAGATCCAAAGCTGGCTGAAGATTTTCGGAAATGGGTAAGTGGATTAGCTTGTTTAAAACATATTCAGATTCCAAGATGTTTAACGGGTAATTTGAGACAGTTAAAGGTATGGAGCCTACATACGTTCTGTGATGCCTCTAAGTTGGCTTATGCGGCAGCTGTATATTTGAGAGTTGAATCGGAAGAAGGAGTCAATGTACAATTAGTTCAGGCCAGATCTAGAGTAGCGCCGTTAAACAAACAGACAATAAATAGATTAGAGCTCATGGCTGCACTTATAGGGGCAAGGCTACATAAAACTGTAATGGCAGAATTTGATCAGATCTCAGAATCAGTGTTGTGGTCGGATTCTACCACCGTACTTGCGTGGATAAGTCGCGAGAATAAGTGGAACACATTCGTGTCCAATCGAGTGAAAGAAATTGTGACCCTAACATCTGCTCAATCATGGAGACATGTTCCAGGAAAAGATAACCCTGCAGACTTGCCGTCAAGGGGATGTAAAGGACGTACACTGCTGGAGTCTGAGTGGTGGAAGGGACCTGCCTGGCTCTATGGGTCTCCGGAAACATGGCCAGCTGTAGAGGAAAAAATAGATGAAGAACAAATTACTGCTGAACAAAAACGAGCAGTTACCTCGTCAATGCTGAATACCTCCTCTGATGACTGGTATTACAGTTACTATTCTAGGTATCAACGAATAGTACGAATGGTTGGATGGATATGTAGATTCATTCATAATTCTCGTTATCCAGAAAAACGCCTAAAGGGAGAATTAACATCAAGAGAATTAGAAGGGGCAGAATTAAGTATCATAAGAATGATGCAGCGAGAATCATTTAATGGACCAACAGATAAAAATGTTTCCAGTTTATGTCCTTACCTTGAGGATGGAATTTTAAGGTTGAAGACCAAAATATCCGAAAGAGTGGGTGAAACAAAGGATTTTAGAAATCCTATACTGCTCCCTGCTCAGCATCCAGTGGTAGAGAGACTAATCTGAGAGAAACATGAGGAAGCTTGCCACGTAGGAACCCAAGGCTTGTTAGAACCTACAAAGAGAGATCGGTATTCCTGAATGTGAGACGATTGAAGCGGAAGATCTGAGAGGACGAGTAAGGTATAGACAAAAAATTCGTGATGATTTGAGAAAAAGGTTCCGATCTGAGTATTTGGGGCAGTTGCCACATATGAACAAACAAAGGAAGAACCATCAGCTGAAGGTGGGAGATATTGTATTGATAGGCAACGAAATTACAAAAAGAATGAATTGGCCACTTGGCAGAATAATTGAGCTTATTCCTGGAAGAGATGGCTCAGTGCGTGTCGTCAGACTGCAAACTGAAGGAGGAATTCTTCTTCGTCCGGTACAAAGGCTCTACCCTTTGGAGTTAGCAACGTCAAATGAAGAGAGCTCAGTCGAAGAGGTGCAAAGCGTTGTTCAAGAGCCGTTGTTGATAGATAAGTCTGATGTTTTTGTAGTTAAATCTAGGAGCGGAAGAAGAATAGTGAAGCCTAAGAAACTTGATTTGTGAGATTGTGTTATCTATATTAATTAATGTAAATTATCAAAGATAATTTAGGTGGGAGGAGATGTTAGGTGCAATCGAATTTATAATCGATAATGGAATGGTTAGGATAACCGGGGAGTGGTGGTGATGGTTATATATTATGATGTTATGTGAATATTATTTTGGTTCTTAATTAATGTGTTTTTTGTTTGTTTATTTGAGTTCTCTTTGTGTGTAAATGATCTTTAATTAATAAAATTTTATTTTCAATTGGACTTGAATACATTTTGTGTCATCTACTGCCTTTTCCATTTAATGTGTTGAGAATTGGTTTATATAAGTACTCAACAAGAATAATTAAGAAAACACTGGTAGATTATATTTAGAAAGATAAAGATTAAATGCTATTCAATAACACAGCAATCTGTTTATTAATTTACTGAATTTAGTTGGAATAAACTCTTATGTTTTAACTTATAACTGGCACAGTCCTGATATAAGTCTACTTGTTCTGCTTCGGTGTCTACAACAAACTGTCTTGAAAGAATGTGTTTTAATTGTTATTTCAAATCTTCCCCTGTGAGAAGAAGGGGTATACAATGCTAACAAGTTCATGAACTCTAAAAGACAATAGTGGTCTTCTACCTGAAATGCCCTTTTGCAAGGGAATGTCACATATTTGATTTTTTTTTCAAATTAAATATATTTTTATATTTCTAGCATCCATTACAGGGGCTTTTGAGGGAGGGTTATTTTTTCCTCTAAAATGGTATAACCCAACTTATCTTAGTTGATTATGCCAAAAATTCCGAGTTTCAAGAAAATTTGTAAACCGGAAGTGCGTTTTTATTGATTAGTTTTTCAGGTTTCCCGATTATCTCTACAAAAACCCCAACGAATTTAATTAAATTCGGTATACTAACTATAAAATTCGTTAATTACAATTTTGTAAACTGCAGCAAAAGAAAGTTGTGTGAATCTTTCTTAACAGATTCATTTAAAAAATAATTAAGTAGATTAACAAAGCGGAAACAGCCATAATGTTGATGGGGTTACGGATTGGTAAAATATGTTGTGCGTTTTTATTTAGGTTATGTGCCTAAACCTCCGTCTTCGAGGAGGACAGTAATATGCTTGTGTTGCCAACAGTAGGCGAAGCGATTTTCCCTTGAGGCAAGCACATCTACCTTTCCAGAATATAAATGAGCATTCAGAAATCAAGTAACTTCTTTAAAACATATTCCTTTTTTTTTTCTCTCTCTCTCTCTTCACATAATATTTATTAAATTTTCATGTATTTGTTTTTGTTATTCTGTATATTTGGAATTTAATGATATAGATAAAAAATAAAGTATACATTTATAAATATTTAATGGTTACTTAATATGAATATAAAGGGATAGCATAAATTTATTAAGAAACATTTTTCAACAAAGACAAAAGGAAAATAAAGGTTTGTGAAATTTCATGGAAAATTAGCTAGTCCAGTCAAGCTCTTAATATTAGTGCGAATAATCCCGAGCTATTTTCTTGTTTAGAACACCATCTTTAATCCTTTTTAAAACCTCCCTACACATTGTTTGTCATGCCGTCAAAGAAATACAGTCGCTTTAGGCTTTTCAATTTTATATATATAATATAATTTGTTTGTTTAATCTAGTTGAATAATTAGATAAGAAAAAATTAGTTTTTTTTTATATTTTTTTTTGTGAATAATTAATTATCAATATAAAAAAAAATCTATAAGAAACACTCACACAACTTTCTCTTACTGCAGTTTATAAAATTATTGTAATTGGCAAATTTTTTCAAATTTATATGTTTTACTAAATGTTCGTCTTCAGTTTTATTATAATGGAAGAATCTAAACTTAATAAAATGACTTTTTTGAGGACAGCATAATTCCTGCCGCCCCCCCAGAATTTCTTCAATGAATTTCTCGAAAAAAAGCTTCAAATAAAAGTGATAGCATATTTATATTCATATTCTGTATAGTAAATTTAATAAAATCCGTCGTTATTTTTATGGATAAAATCGAGAAACCTGAAAAAAAAAAAGTTTCAGTAACAACGCATTTCCGGTTTACTAATTTTCGTAGAAATACGGAAGTTTGGTAGTCAAATTATTTCTAATTAATTTTGTTTAGATGGTAGAATTGTATAATCAAGTAAGATAGTATTTTAGAGGAAAACATAACCCCTCCTCTTCCTAAAAGCCCCCTTAAATGACTTTACCAGGAGAAATGTTGCAAATAAAAGTTGTAGCTCTTTATATGTGTAGTTCAAATAATTAGTTTAAAGAAAATTGTTGGAGCCGTTTTCGAGAAAATACCAGAAAACTGGAAAAAAAAATACATTTAAGTAAAAACGCAGTTCCGGTGATCCAGTTTTTTCAAACTCAGAATTTCAACAACACATTTAATTCTAATTAATATTATTTAGATGATAGAATTGTACAATACATTGAAATAGCACTTTAGAGGAAAACCTAACCCCCCTTCCCACAAAAGTGCCGTTAAATGAATTTTTCAGGAGAAATGTAACCACTAAAAGTTGTAGCTCTTTGTATGTATAGTTGATAAACCATGTTTGAAGAAAATCCTCGGAGCCATTTTTGAGAAAATTGCAAAAAAGTAAAAAACACAACTTGTAAAGTGGTACTTCCGGTTGAGGAATTTTGACAGATAACGTACTGTCAGATCCCATGATGATTCCTAAACCGAATATCAAGTTTCAACTTTTTACGGTTTTTCGTTTTTGAGCTTTGCTGTTCAGATACACACACGCATACACAGAACATTTTCTAGAAACCACTTTTTTGACCTCACGGGACCTCAAAAAAGATATTTCCGGTGAAAACTCGATATCATAAATTTGACATGATTACACGGAAAACTGTAAAATATTTTTTTAGTAAAAACGCACTTTCGGTCATCCAATTTTCTTCAGACTCGTAATTTTAGCAACAGATTTAATTCTAATTAATATTTTTTAGATGATAGAATTGTATAATATAAATTATGATAGCACTTTAGAGGTAACCACCCCTCTCCAAAAAGTACACTTAAAAGAATTTTCCGGTGAAACTTTTTAAATAAAACTTGTAGCTCAATATATGTGTAGTTGATGTATCAAATTTTAAAGAAAATCGTTGGAGCCGTTTTCGAGGAAATCATAAAAAACTGAACAAAAAAAATATTCAGCAAAGTCGTGCTTTCGGTCGATGGATTTCGTCTGAAATCTTCTCTTCTGATGCAGGGTTGTACCTAAAAGAATACCTAATTTGAGTTTTCTGCGACTTTTCGCTCTTGAGATATTCTCTTAACATACAAACGCACATACAGATCATTTCCTAAAAACCACTTTCTTGAATGTATATTTCCGGTGAAAACTCAATTCCGATAATCTGACAGGAACGCAATACTTCCTCTGGCAGCAGTTAGAGAAAGTAAAAATGTGATATTGTTAATTAAACATATAATAAATAATTTTTTCTGCAATCTTGTAACTATATAACAATAATTAATAAATCCAAAATAGCGAGTAAAGTTAAACTTTTAATTTGGTAGTAGAATGTATGAACAATCATTACTTTTTCTCCATAGCCATTTCTATAATTCAACTCTAACTAGCATGATATCTAGCGGCAATCCGCCAAAAATAAGAACTTATTGCAAAACAAATAGCATCGGATTTGAGATTATACCAAAGACAACAGATTACAGACAGAGGGAGTATTTGACGTAAATTAAAGTACATTCTCAGTATTTGAACTTTTTCAATTTTTTCTTACATTTATATAAGTTAAAATCCAATTTGAGGCAATTACAGAAAAAAAGTAACACTTAAGCTAAATAAAATATTTTTACTCTCTCGTTCAGTTGCCACTCGCTCGCTGCTCTCGTGGTCAATACCTAAACTTGAATATAAATAAGCATTACTTCACTCACTGTTAGATAAATAACTATCTCTGGACTGAAACCTGCCACGCTGCCACTATGAATATTGTATAATTTTTTAGTTTGTGATTTCAGTCTTTATCTCTTGCAGAACAGCTAAGTCCAATTTGCATCTCAGTAGTTCCTCTTGAAGCTGATGGGGCACCGGTTGATTCGCCTTTAGTATAGTCCTGTATTTACTATCTGTTCTGTTTTCCGAAACTTGTAACATTTTTTACAAGATAGGCTTCGCTACGGCTGTGAGCATTGTCCGCCCCCTTGTAGATCATTTAGCGCCACCCAATTCCCAGGTTCTTCAAAACCCTGATAATTAGTTAGTATACAAAATAATGAACCTAGTTGTACAGTTAGTTAAAATCAGTAATTTGTTTTCTAAATACTTCCACATTCAATTTCCTCTGTTTTAGGCTGAGAGGGAAGTCGTACTGAGAGGCAGTGGATGGCGCGTGTTTGACATCTGTGTTCATACAACTAGGCACAGCTAGATTATACAGATATCCTTTATATTGTAAAGTGATAAGTTATAAAGTAATTTTTGTGTAAAATAAATAGCTTTTTAAATCCTCAACATTATTTATATATATGTTTAAAATAAGACAGAATTTCTGTTACCCAATACAGAATTGTCATTTATAAATGGGTATTATTGAACACTTTGAAATGCAATCATTTCTTGGTTTTATTGAACAAACAAGATGACATATTTAAACAATAAAATAAAAAAAAGGAAACTTAATAAAGTGAACCAGAAAGAAAAATTAATCGGAAGTCAAGGGGGGAAAGGATTCTCCACTTTACATTTAGAAGGGTTTGTAGCGCATTCATTTCAAGGATCGCGTAATGAAATCGTCGTTTTATTAATGTTGGGGGTTTAAAATGGTAGTAGCGCGATTAAAACAGGGAAATATGGCGATCTAGCACTAATTGAGAAAGATAGGTGTGGCTTTTATGTTATATGGAGGAGAGTGTTTTCTGTTTTAACTGGAACTTTTTTTTTTTTATAAATCAAAGTAGATTTTAGATGATAATAATCCATTTAAATATATTATATATTGTCGAACGAAATACAACAATTGGACATTAACATTTCAATAATTTTAGAGCGAATGTAGATATTTAAAGGGAGTGTAAATCCAATAATACCCGGTAACCTAGAACTAGAAGATCTATTGTGACTTCCATGTGTAAGTGAGTTTGTACATAGAAACCACAGTGAACTGTATTATATTTGCCCGTTGGTAATACTAAATCCAAGTATTTGACAAATCAACTACTTCTGTTAGCTCTTACTTGTAGTGTGTAAGTGTTAAGGAGTCAGGGTGAATGTTCGCGTACCTCTTGGCTGGGTCGGATGTGTCAGTCAGGTTGCTAAGATACCTGATGAAGGTCTAGTTAACTTCTCCCTATTGGAGAATAGTGAAACATAATAAGATATTATGAGATAATAAGATAATAAGTTATTTATTTATAGAATACTAGCTTTCTACAAAGTTTAGACCAGCTGGTTATATAACCAAACATCCGATGTGAAACACTGACACAACTTTCTCTTACTCCAGTTTTCAAAATTGTAATTGACAAATTTTAGAGTTTGTGTACCATATATGATGAAATTCGTTGGAGTTCGTCGAAAACTGAAAAATATGTTCAGTAAAAGCGCACTTCCGGTTTACTAATTTTCTTGAAACTCGGAATATTGACCATTTTTTAAAATTTTTTTTTAATTTTTAGCGCATCGACTAAGATGGCCATTAGCGCTTCCAACTGTTTATTTCTTTCTAATGCCTAGGCCACTCGAGCTGGGATGGCACATGCTAACCTGTGAAGCTTCCACACACAGTGTCTTGCTCAGCAAGGCAGGGAGAAGTCACAGGTTTTCGAGGATCTTACCCACACATCCCCTCTTATACCATCGATCTAGTTAGTCGACGAGGAGGAGTGTAGGTTATTGTTTGTGCCATCCCTTATTTCAATAATAACTGGGGTATATTAAGACTAAAGTAAAATCCTGATGTTTAATATAAAAACTTTCTATTTGTTACATTACAAGTTACTAGAAGAGTATTATTACAAGTTAAATAATATTATTAACTTAGGTATAAAATATTATTAATTTGCGAAGGAGGCTATTTACTGTACCAATAGTGGATGTGCAGTACTTTTAACTAATGTTCCTGACATCCTAAATGATCTAGACTAAATTTGACTTAGAGCTAATGGGGTTGAAATACTTTTATACATTTTCTTTCAACCCCTTGATAAATAAAAACCTACGCTAAGCAATCATGCTAACATTTTCTCCAATAAATGCATTCAGACCAATAAAAAAACATTCAAGCTAATAAATACATTCTCGCCTATAAATACATTCAGACCAATAAAACACATTCAAGCTAATAAATACATTCTCGCCTATAAATACATTCAGACCAATAAAACACATTCAAGCTAATAAATACATTCACGCTAATAAATACATTCTCGCTTATAAATAAATTCAGACCAATAAAACACATTCAAGCTAATAAATACATTCTCGCAAATAAATACATTCTTACTAACGATTCATTCATACCACGTATTCACACAAGGGGAAAGTACTCGATATTCCTTTCCCTTTTATAATAATTGAACTAACCTAATTGGGTGAAGTACACGATATTCCTTCACCAGATTCACCTAACCTAACTACTAACCTAGATTTCATTGTATACGTTTATATCTCTTAAATAAGCAAATAGCCTCCTTATGAAAGGAGAACCCTCTTTTAGACAGCGCGCTTGTCATGTGGCAGGCTTGCTCTTTCTCTCAGTGTACGCAGAGGCTGACATCCTTCCATCACGTGGGATACCGCCAGCCATTCTCGACATCGAGGGCACCTCGGTCTTCTTTCACCAATAAGGAGGTGCCCATGGGTCATACGTGTGTGACCAATTCTTAGCCTCGTCAGAATAACTGATTCATGCCGCGGGTAATACTCGACTGTAGCACTTCGTACACGTAGCTTAATATCTTTTAATTTTTCATTTGTTCTTCCCACTGAATTTGCCATTTCTTATTTATAAGATGTTTCATGTGAATTTGTAAGTCGGTGGGACGCACACGGGTGTCATCTTCAGTATCTGTAGAGGCAGCTTGTTTGGCCGCCATATCCGCCTTTTCGTTACCGGACACACCAATGTGGCCCGGCACCCAGGCGAACTTCACCCTTAGACCGCATGCTGACAACTGAAGCACTGAGTTGTAAATTTTTATAATCATTGGGTCTGTCGAGAATTTATCCCGGAGAGCCATTAAGACGCTTAATGAGTCCGTCAATATTAGTGTCTTATTATATTTTTATTTTCTATTAAGTTTAGGGCCTGGCAGATTGCAAATATTTCCGCTGTGAGCACAGTTGTGTACTGAGGAAGTGTCCAACTGAGGGTAACTCCCTCCGTGTTCACAGCACTACCCACGCCGTCGCCTATCTTGACCCGTCTGTAAAGACAGGCCAGAAATTATTATAAAAGTTTAAAAGTTCTAACAATTTTTGTCTATAGACGACGGATGGTGTTTCTTCTTTTTTATATATTGCCAGGTCCATACGGACGCTTGCGGAAGGTAATAACTAGGGAGGTGAGAATGCAAAGCCCCATCCCTCAACTGGGCCAAACTCTATTCTTTCCGCATCTAATAGCTCTAATGCTCGGACCCCGAGAGGTCGCGTCAGTGAAAGTTGTTGACGGTACTCTTCATTATGTGGGCTCTCGAATATGATATGAAATAACGGATGAAACCATTTTCCCCATATGCCGGCGATTTTAGTCATATGTGAGCTGTTCTCTTCTAAGCTGAGGAGGTAGCATCCCCGACTCTACATAGAGGCTCTGTTGTGGACTAGTTCGGAAGGCGCCTGTGAACAATCTAATTCCTTCATTATAAATTCTATCTAATAAATTCAGACGTGACTTGCGCGCTGAACTATATATTGGTGCTCCATATTCTAATTTGGAACGGGTTAGTGAAATGAAGATGTGTTTTAAAATATTCCGCTCCGCACTCCATTTGTAACTGCCAAGAAACTTCAAAATATCGAGGGTTCTCCTTGTTTTCTTATAGATATGGTCTATATGATCCTGTCAGGTTAACTTAGTATCGAATATGAGACCCAGGAATGGGATGCTTTCTTTATATTGGATTCGTGTGCCATCAAGAGACAAAGTAGGAGAACTATGCTCATGTCTTAAACGGCAAAAGTGTAGGCACAGCGTCTTAGTTTTAGAGAATTTAAATCCGTTCCTAGAAGCCTCATTAGCCACTCTATCTATTGCCTGTTGTAGGGTTTCTTTGACCTCCCTGAGGTCACTCCCTGATAAATAAAGGTCGAGGTCATCAACATATAAAGATACTTGTAGAGGGTCTCATACAACTTCGGCTAGACAGTTGACCGCCATCGTAAATAATGTAACGCTTAGTACCGACCCCCGTGATATTCCATTTTCAAGATAATGTGAGTCCGAAAGGACCGACCCTAATCGCACTCGGAACCTTCGCGACTCTAAAAAGCCACGGAGGAACCTCGGCAGTTTCCCTCTCAATCCCCATTCATGACACTTCCGCAGAATCGTATATCTCCACGTCGTATCATAAGCCTTCTCAAGATCAAAGATCAGGGCCAGCACATGCTCCCTACGCATAAATGGTGGGTGCTGTTACACTCAGGTCAATTGCACTAAAGTTTCCTGAGTGTGCATTACATCGTGTTGCTTCACCACTGTTGAGGAGTATCATGTTAGCATGATCTATAATCTCCTCAAGAGATTGCACTTTGGCCAACCACTTTCGTCACGCACTTTCGTCTGGGAGGGCGGTCGGAAGTATTTCCACCTCTGATTCTGATGCTTCTATATCCGTCCACAGCAGCTGCCATTGCTGCTTTGGGGAGCGGGCATCAATACTGGATGCTGGAGGTCCTCCAACTGATTTAAGGGTTTTCCCCCTAACTCTTAATGAGTACGGGGGAGGTAGCATGGATTTTGCTACTTTCCTCCTAGGGGAGCGTGGGCATACCACCTTCCACTCCCCTCCGAAGGAGGCGAAATTTTTGGGTAGGGTTACCACTCCCACCTGTGAACCACTCCCACTAGTAGTGGGGATGGCTGTTTGTAGCCTTTCGGCTACTGGTAACCCTTGGGGACGTTCACTGTTGGTGGTGGGATTTCTCCCACCTTGGAAATAGCTCCTTCCTTGACTGAGGAAGAGCTACGTGGTAGGATTTCTTCCACCTTTACGATAGTTCCCCTTAGGGCCGGGGATGGGCTTTTTATATTTTGCCCCTGAGTATTTGAAGGGGTTGGAATGAAACGTGCCACTGATAGGGGTGCCCTCATCTTCTCTGCATAAGACACTTCCTTAGTTGCATATGATTTACTTTCAACAATTGTCTTAGCCTCATGGTAAGGCAATTGTTGTAGTATCTTAATTTCTGTATTTCTTTTTCTTTTGCCAAAACTGGGCACCCCGAGTATCTAGCATTATGTTCCCCGTCACAGTTCACGCAAGCAAGTTATTGGTGGTGCGCATTCGCCTTTGTGTTTAGGTTTCCCGCACTCGCACACTGCCTCTGTTACCTTGCACTTTGTCGATGTGTGCCCAAACCTTTGGCATTTAAAACATCTCATGGGAGATGGAATACAAAAGGCGCACTTTCATTTGTAAATTGCGGCATCTATCATCTGTGGCGGCCTCGGCCGATCGAATGTGAGGACGAGGGAAGCAGTGTCCACTAGGGATCCATCCTGCCTCCGCTTTATACGCCTCACCTCCACCACTCCCTGATCGGCCAAGACCCCCTTTTATATCCTCGATACTACTATTGAGGAAGTCCCGGCAGGTGATTTCGATTTTTCTTCGGGTGAAGCCGAGGCCAAAGTCGTGTGTTGTGATCGGACGCCCGCAGGTCGTCGTTTCCCTCAACGTCCAGGACCCTCTTTCCACCCTAGCCCCAAAGCCTCGTACCGGCAAGCACGAGGTAGAGGTATTTATACTCCGAGCTCTCGACGAGTGCGTGTCCTTGTTCATGCAGTGTGTGTGGTCGTCTGTAAAGTGTCGATGTTCAGGTGTGAGTGAGTGTGTGTGGTGAGGAGCTCAAGTTTACCTGTGGGTGCGCTGTACTCAAGTAGTTGCTCACATTAACTACCTCTGCAGGTCCTATGTGTAGTGTGTAGTGTCAAGGGTGTCAGTATGAGTGTACATTGTAGTGTTGTTAGGCTAGGAAACCCGCAGGGACGCCTGGATCGCTAATCCACTTCCCCCTACAGGGCATCTTTTTATTTCTAATTAATTTTGTTTGGACGGTAGAATTTAATAATCCACTATTATGATAGCACTTTAGAGAAAAACATAACCCCATCCCTCCACTAAAAGCCCCCTTAAATGACTTCACCAGGAGAAATATTACAAATAAAAGTTGTAGCTCTTTATATGTGTAGTTCACATTCTTAGTTTAAAGAAAATCGTTGGAGCCGTTTTCGAGAAAATACCAGAAAACTGAAAAAAAAAATACATTTAAGTAAAAACGCAGTTCCGGTGATCCAGTTTTTTCAAACTCAGAATTTCATTTCAAATTTTTTCAAACACATTTAATTCTAATTAATATTATTTAGATGATAGAATTGTACAATACATTGAAATAGCACTTTAGAGGAAAACCTAACCCCCCTTCCCACAAAAGTGCCGTTAAATGAATTTTTCAGGAGAAATGTAATGTAGCTCTTTGTATGTATAGTTGATATGCCATGTTTGAAGAATATCGTCGGAGCCATTTTTGAGAAAATTGCAAAAAAGTAAAAAAAACAACTTGTAAAGTGGTACTTCCGGTTGAGGAATTTTGACAGATAACGTACTGTCAGATCCCATGATGATTCCTAAACCGAATATCAAGTTTCAACTTTCTACGGTTTTTCGTTTTTGAGCTTTGCTGTTCAGATACACACACACGCATACACAGAACATTTTCTAGAAACCACTTTTTTGACCTCACGGGACCTCAAAAAGGATATTTCCGGTGAAAACTCGATATCATAAATTTGACATGATTACAATATTTCCGCTTACTTGGAGTTAGAGAAAGTGAAAGTTTGTTGTGAAACACTCATACAACTTTTTTTAAATTATAATAATACAATATAATATAACAATTTTCTTTAAAACGTTTAGATTGGCTTGCCATAAAATAGGTGGTAGGGGGTTATCATGTATGCCTAAGTGTGACTAGCCAAGGGGTGGTAGTATCTAGTTTGAGTGGTAATATTAAATCTGAACTTCCTCCCGCGATTTTTGGAGTTATTTTGTTAAAACATAAACACACACACACACAGCACACACACACACACAACACAACCCACACACACACACAACACACACACACACACACATATATATATGACCATATATATATATATATTTAGATGATTCGCTAAAAACATTTTTTTCGTATTCAGGTTACCGCCAAAACATGTATTTCCGGTGGAAACTCAATTTCAAAAACCTGGCCCGATCGCAATACTTCCTCTTACTAGGAGTACAAAGAAAGAACATATCTTAGAAATCTTACAAATTTTATAGAAATCAGATTACACAACACCTGAAATCATCATATTTAATTAATTTAAATGGTAGATGAAAATGGAAATAGTTATGTAAAAAGTCCAATCAAAAGCGAACTTATAAGGATTCCAAGAAAATGATTTGATATATGGAAAAATATTATAGGAAAATGAAAGAAAGAAAAAAAATAATTTTTCAGCTCGTTATATAATCTCATTGGAGAGAATTATTTTAAAGAGAGTGATAGAATGAAAGCAAATATTATGTTAAAATATCCATAATTGATAGGAATTGTATGTAATAAGATACAATGTAATGCAATTAATGAGACGAGCGATAGATGTAATGGTTATCAATGCGATAGCAGTGAAGGTTATCAGTACACTCCATCTGGGTATGGGTGATGGGTACTCAATGAACCATCATCACTTTTCGTCACACACTATGACTCTCTTGATTTAATGTTTGCTTACGTATACGCAAATGAGGATGGCAACTGGAATTGTCAATAAAAAATACTTACCTTCCTCACACGTCACACATCAAATATTTTTTTTTTTTCTAATATAACTATATATAGGCAAAACTAAATAAAAATAAGCTAAAAACATCAATAGAAAGTAAACTTAATTATTGTTTTTATTTAGATTTCCTTAAAGTATGTTATATGTAGAACTATTTGTTGATTTACCTCATCTAAAGTGGAAACGGTCGATGGGAAAGGGCTAAAGCCATTTTTATTTAAAAAATTTCTATGTGAAACGCTTATCGCCAACTTAGCGTTGTGCAGTTTCTCAAGAAATGCGGTTTGAAATTCACGAGCGGAGTGAGACCCGTACCAAGGAAATTGTAAAAGTTAACAGTTTCTGGCATTTTTCCTTCCATGTTCCATTTTTCATTTGTGATAGTCTCCCGCCCTTCCGGGATACCATCACCTTTGATTTTGTCAAATTGACTGCGAGATTCCGTGTTTAATGCACAAGTCTATTAATCATCATCTGCAGGACTTTTCGTCAGGCGCCACTAAAGCCAGATCATCAGCGTACATGAGGCAACGGATGCTCACACCCCCTATCCTAACACCACCTTCACCAAAGTCAAAAAAATAATTTATATATAATGAGAATAAACAAAGGGAAAGAAAACATCCCTGCCTCAGTCCTACCGACGTGACAAACTTTTCCAATATTCCTCTACTGGTTCCGGTTTGGAGACCTTGCTTTAGGAATATCTACATTTTGAACTCCATCGGGTTTGGAGACTATTGAGGATCGGCGGATCCGAAAATCCATTTCAGTGGCCAGTAATTTCCTGTTCATTTATTCCATTAAAGACCTAATCGCTGATCTGTCACTCATGCACTGTATATAGTAGCATTATAAATATGGATTGTCAATTGAATTTGATAATTAGAATTGCAATAATTACAGTCAGAGAGAGTTGTCCAAGTGGTTCACATCACAATTTTCAGAAACATGGAATAGAATACATATACGTTCTCTGGTCTGAATTGAGATCTGAAATATATTGTAATAAAGGCTGTGAGTGATCCTTTAATTAATCTCAAGAGACGTTAGATATTTGAATCGTATGGTTAAGATGGAGCTCTACGAAAGCAAAAGCGTAATTAGAACAGACATAATCAGAGGACAAGTTTAATTTTTCTATTACACAGAGACAGTGGAATGGTCCTGTTTGCCCAATCATTTATAATGCTCTCCTCTTTAATATTACAAGATAGACAACATTTTCATTATTTTTCTGTTTTTTTTTTTAATCTACGGCAATGAAAAATTAATGTCAAGTCGTTAATGAAATGGGTATATAATTAATTAGGTACATATAAAGTATAATCATTATCCGGATGATAACGTGCCACTGAGAACTGATTGGAAATTCCAAATGGGAATATTTGAACTATACAGACGGATATTAGCTCCGCTTAAGCATAACTATATTGTATGAGAACGCTGACGTCAATAATGTATGCATAGCCATTATATTACAGTATAATATATAGTGAAATAAATCAGCCATTTATTTTATTCATTATTAGATCAGATATTTCCAGTTTATTAACAACAACAACAACAGATAAACAGGTGATTTTCCTTATACAGTGAATGTGCATTCTGAGGCAATTTCCAAATTTATTATTATATACAATTTTGTTGGTTTATTTGTGTAATTCGTTCGGAATATAAGCAAATTTAATAAAAAAAAGAAAAGAAAGTTTGGTTAATAAGGAAGGAAATATTATTTTCTATTTAATTAATAATGAATGTTTAATTCATCAGATATTGTTTATAATGGCATTTTACTGGTGACTTTAAATAACTTTTTCATAGAACAAATTTTCATGTTCAAGTTAAATCACATAATGATGGAAAGTTAAAAAATCACCTTCAATAATTATCTTTTTGTAACATTGTAAAAGCATTTTACAATTATTCAGATTCTAATGAATGCCAAAGTTCAAACATTTTATGATATAGTTAGGGCCGGCAAGAAGGATCTGAAAAGGTATTAGAGCAGCCGAACACCGAACTCTGCGTGGAACCACGGAGAAAGGCAAAAAAAGAAAAGACATTATAAGTTTAATCAAATTAATTTGATTAAACTTATTTTAAACTTAATCCAATTAATTAAGCCCAACAATTAAGCTAACAATTTCAGTGCATTTTCTTCGAATAAAGTAAAATTCTCTTTATATTTTTCGGTTATTGTCGAAAGTGTAGAACTTCTTTTAGCAATTTAACGTCATTAAAAATTACTTCCGTCCAACAATGCCGCCAGAACGATTAAACGCACTTGCTGCTTTAAATATCGAGTTTTATTTTTGTTATATTATTTTGAATAAACAACATTTAGAGGCAGGTGACTAAAAATGAATAAAACGCCTTTCATCTGCTTCGGCGTTCATTTCTTTTTATTTTTTTATGTCTTAGATTTGATTACGCTTTATTAACACGAAGCGATAAATATTACCAGTTCCTTTTGCGAACACAAATAGCATTACTTGTTGGTCAACAAATAATAACGTTTACTGTTCGGAAATGGTTGATAGAAATTTTTAATTAAATTGTCTTTGTTGGGAAATAACTAGGAATTAATTCATGTGACATGAATATTGAAGATATTCTTCATCAAACTTCAGACTGCTATACACACGTTGTAGTCTATTGATGGAAGAATTCAATACTGACTCAATGTCTCTCTGCTAACCAATTTCATTTCAAATGTTTCTATGATATATTAATTGAGAGACTTCATGGTTATGCAACAATTCATCCCCACCAATTCATTAGAAATAAGATATCAACTGACTATACCAGTTAAAAGGTAAATTAACATTAGCCAGCTAAACCAGTTTGAAATATACCGCATTAGGTAAACAATTATCCATATTCAATATGGTAATTAACCAATCCATCATTTGGTAAAATTTTCAATTGACACAGAACAAATCCAGTCTCAATTCGAATTGCACAAGGTAAACAAAGGACACAATTAAGAAACTTTAACTGGCATTTTTCTAAAATACTATAATACTCAGCTGTATATATCGAATCTGATTTGCTTGTCCTAAGAAAAAGTTTTTATTTTTCTTTACCTAATGAGTGGCATTAGTTTTTATGTCTATTTTTTAAGTATTCACTTTGGCATCCAGCAGAGACAGCCTCTCTTCTCTCTGTTGGATGCCATTACACAGAGCACACATAAGTACTATTCTACAGATATTATTTGTAATATGGGCCTTTTTATAATTGTGGCATATAATCTGTATGTTTACATTGTATGAACAATGTAGAGAAATTTTTTAACAATATTTTCGAAGATTGTTAAAATATCATTAGTTTAGTGCCTATTTTAAATGCTAAATTTACGTCATCACAGCGCTTGCTATTGAAAAGTCAGAGATTTAAGGCACTGCGTTGTTTTTATTTTCTTAATTTAAATTCTTCCCGGCCACTTTTTACCTGAAAATATAGAAAATAATATTAAAAGTAGAAGACATTAAATTTGTCTACAAAAACATTTTTTATTTCAATTATGCTAAACATGCAAGAAACAGCTGTACTTCGGGTTTACACTGATCAAACACCTGTACATCGTTACCTACCATATAAATACTTCACGTATTAGGAATTAGGCGGCAATGTATTAAGCGATCAAGAGCTGCAGGATTCACAACAACCCCCCATCAAATTGAACTAACGTATTTCAATAGACTAGATTTTCTTATATTTTTAGTACCACCTCAAAATTTATTATCTCACCCACCAGAAAAGCGTGTTCCAATTATTATTTTCTCATACTGGTTTAAGAGAAAATTGTGGTTTTTTTTTTTATGAAAATGCATGTTTTGAGGTTCTTAAAGAACTAAAAGAAATGTGCACTGATTTCAGGGGGAGGGGTATCTCTAATGATCAATTTTGAGTGTTGGGCGCGGACTAGTGGACGTTTATAATAATCTTTAATTCATTTACCTGCTATCATCTGCTGATCCAACCACCATACTTATTTTAATTAAATATTAAATAAAAATTCCAATTTTGAAGGAAATATATGAATTATAACTGTTTTAACAGCAGTAGGAGACAGTCCGTAGATTGTTCCGCCCTAGGTTTGTATTTATTATTATTTCCTTGCGGCCAGTTTGTCTGATAATGAATAGAAATTATCTCGGCGGAGGAAAAAAAAGCCTCATAAATTTTGAAGTTTTGAATGTCCCCAAGGAATTTCCAAAGCTTCTTTATCTTGCACTATTTTGGGATATCATAATTTCACCAATAACATTCTGAACCTTTGATTAATCGCTCCTTTAAAATAAACATAAAATTCATTTACTGCAATAATTCGGGGTAAAATAATTTTGATTTAAACAGGTAATTAATATAAAAAGCGAATAATGAATGAATAATGAATTTATTAAACCTTTCAAAGAAGAAAGTGGCAGAAAACATATTCAACAATATAAGAGTATCTATTTTAATTGAATGCCTGAATGAAATTTATTATGAAAATAAAATAAAAGTAGATTACATAAGCGCTGCTTCAAAAATGGAAAAAAAGAATGTACAAGTTAATTAGGTTCCTCTCAATAAATATTAATTAATGCAAAAAGAGATCAGTTAATGTAAGACCAGGTGGTTATATAACCAACAATTAGGTGTGAAAACTCGTAGGACATTCTTTTATTATAATAATACAATATAATATAACAATTTTCTTTAAAATTGTTTTATTTACTAACGTAAATATAACAAGCGTCTCTGTCGCAACTAAACCAGGTAGTGGCAGCATAAATTGTAGCCTAATTGTCAGATCCCTAGAACACCCCTTGAAACAATTCTCCGGAAAAACTTATAAATAAATGTTATAGAATTGTATTTGGCCAGCGAGCATTCCATGTTTAAAGAAAATCGTTGCAGCCGTCTTCAAGAAAATTTCAAAAACCTATCCCTGTAAATAGGAGCTGCACTTTTTTCTACCCGATTTCATTCAAACTTAGATTTTCATCATCAATGCTTTTAATGTATAATAATTTTATATAGATGGTAAAATCATACAATGTACCGAAGTGATGCTCTAGGAGAAAGCATAACGCTTAACCTATATATTAATAATTTTTTCAAAAATGATAGATATTTATATTTGTATTGATAGTATACGAAGTTTTAATAAAAATTATTAAAGTCGTTTTAGAGAAAATGGCTAAAAATTGAAAATAACTCTTAAAAGTCAGACTTATGGCTGATGGATTTCTGCCCGAAACCTTCGTGTTAGAAGCGCTGGTAGTATTTAATTAAAATATAAATCTAAGCTTCCTCCAGCGATTTTTTGTTTTTGAGTTATTTTGTTAAAACACAAACACACATACACATATATACAGATCTAAAAACTTTTTTTCTTATTCAGGTTTACCGCCAAAACATGTAATTCTGAGGAAAAGTGAATTTCAAAAATCTGGCCCGATCGCATCACTTCCTCCTTCTAGAAGTAAAAAGAAAGAACATATCTTAGAAATCTTACAAATTTTATAGATATCAGATTACACAATACCTGAAATGTTCATATTTAAATGGTCAATGAATTGCAAATAGTTATCTAAAAAGGCCAATCAGAAGAGAACCTTTAAGGATTCTGAGAAAATGATTTGATATATGGAAAAAAATATAGGAAAATGTCGACAGTGTCCGATAAATACCGCAATTAGCAATTCTAATTGGAATGTAAAAAAAATGTACTTTGCTGAGAAGTGATTAAACTACTTTGTATTTCTCTTTCTTGTTCAATAATTATCACATTAACCATTTTCTGTCCTTGTATGTATTTCAGCAATTGGTAGTAAAAATTAGTTGCATATTCATCATTTACAAGCGGTAATGCAAAAGTTTCTAACAACAAATACATGAAAAGCATCAAAAAATGGTTACAGAAATCCCAATTAAGTATTACAAAACTTAACCATTAAACTTATAAACTTGAATAAAAATAAATAAATAATTCCGTTGGCAAGAAAAATCCCAATAAAACAGGCCAATTTACTAAAGAGCATTTTAATTTTATACATATACTATAACTACTGAAAGAATATGATCCAACATTTCATCTGCAGATAATATTAGTACCTTCAGATTGGACTAAGATGGTAGAAAGTGGGTGCCAGTGGAATATAAAAAATGCATCAGAAGAAGTCAACTGTAATCATGAATTACTAAGCTTAGAATTCTCATTTCTCCATTTCCAAAGATAAAAATCATTGAATGTCCGTCTGCCAAGAATAAAAAACTTGATCGGATTATCCGTACCCGTTATTATATGGGCTATGTAGCCTTATTATTCGTTCAACTCGCTGTATCTTTTTCATAAAATATGGATAACTTTGATTTAAGATTTTATATTTATATATTCTTAAATCAATGTAAACCACACACACACACACACACACACACACACACACACATATATATATATATATTGTAAGGAATAGGCTTTTTCAAATCATTATTACACTGAAACCCTCTTTCACCATGGTGCAAGGATAAGAATGTTAACAGATGTACTATGATGTAAAAAGCTAGTTACTTAGTAAGAAGACCTTAAATATTCCGTCCTTGTACTTTCTCAGGTCACATAGCCTTAACTGGATTACATCACCGGATCTTCCCTTTCAATCGAAGATTTCACAGTTACATGATAAATGCATGCATTATTACACTAAAAACGGATTTCTTGTAAGTTTTTACATTAATTCTACTCCAGTTTGTTCCCACACTATGAACTCATACAATATTGCAACAGATGATACACACATATGTACGCCAGCAATGCTGCCCTTAGATTTTCTCTTCTTAGGAGCCCTCTTCATCTCGCTCCTTGACCGATGAAGCGGATGTCCCGAGTTCGGGCCCGATGTAATGGTGGACTTTATATGATCAGTTGTAAATGATCAGTTTATTACTATGTAGTCATCACTTCCATTTATCGTTTGGAATAAGTAAGCATTCCAATAATTTCAGAAATCTTATCAATAAATTGGCACTTGGGGTTAAGCAATTTTCTTGGAATTCTGGCCACGAATTTGTTTCACGAATTTAATACGGTATAGCTGCAAACTGTCCTCACGCATTGGTCTGGTGGCTAGCGCATTCGCCTTTCGTGTGACGATTCAGAGTTCGATTCCCGTGAAGGGAAAGCCGGTGTTGACCGAGGATCGTGATAAAAAGTGGGAAGCTATATTTAGTAGCGCTCTAGGTAGCGAATGCCGGAAGTAAAGGGCGTGGGAACTGCGGCGTGCTCACCACACGCCCCCCTATTCAAATCGCCGTCTGGCAAGCCTTGGCCTTTCAAGGGCTGTGGCCGCCCTAGGTTTGTTTTGCATGAAATATCTCAATAGAGAAAAGTTTACGGTTGCTGTCCCTCCCCACACTCTTCCAAAAATCAATTTTCCTGAAAAAATATTCAAATAGAAGTAATGGGTATTTATATATATATATATTCAAGCCATTTCTCCTTTTGTAAAGATCTTTATTTCAATTCTGAGTCTTTCACATCTTTGCAATTTATACCGAGGCTTCCTCTTCGATTCCGACCCCCAATAACAATTTTTTTTATAAATACTCGCTGTTCTTCCTTCGAACATGACCATAATGTTTCATCTACTGGTTCTTCATGTTGCCTATTATGGTCTCTTCTACTGCATCGCTTTAGGAATATCTACATTTTCCACTCTATCAGGTTTGGAAACTATTGCGGATCGGCGGATCCGAAAATCCATTTCAGTGGCCAGCAATTTCCTGTTCATTTACTCCATTAAAGACCTAATTTCCGTTTTATAACTCATGCACTGTTTACAGTAGCATTATAAATATGTATTAATTAATTTTTAAATGTATATTATCAATTAAAATTGCAATAATTACAGTCAGTGAAAGTTGTCCAAGTGTTTCACATCACATTTTCAGAAACATGGAATAGAGTGGTCTGAATTGAGATCTGAACTATATTCTAATAAAGGCTGTGAGTGATCCTTTAGATATTTGAATCGTATAGTTAAGATGGAGCTCTCTGAAAGCAAAAGCGTAATTAGTACAGACATAATCAGAGGACCAAGTTTAATTTCTCCATTGCATAGAGGCGGTGGAAAGGTCCTATTTGCCCACTCACTTATAATGCGCTCCTCTTTAATATTACAAGATAAACAATATTTCCATTATTTTTCATTCTAATGTTTCATTTTTTTTTTTAAACCACGGGAATGAAAAACTAATATGAAGTCGTTAATGAAATGGATATATATATCCATATCAAGTATAATCATTATCCGGATGATAACGTGCCACTGAGAACTGATTGGAAATTCCAAATGGGAATATTTGAACTATACTGAGGGATATTAGCTCCGTTTAATTCTAGCTATATTGTATGAGAACGCTGACGTGAATAATGTATGAATAGCCATTATATTACAATATAATATATAGTGAAATAAATCAGTCATTTAATCTATTCATTATTAGATCAGATATTTCCAGTTTATTAACAAGAACAAAAACAGATAAACAGGTGATTTTCCTTATACAGTGAATGTCCATTCTGAGGAAATTTCCAAATTTATTATTATATACAATTTTGTTGGTTTATTAGTGCAATTTGATCGGAATATAAGCAAATTTAAAAAAAATAAATAAATAAATTTAGGTAATTAGGAAAGTTCATTTTCGTTATCAATGAAATATTATTTTCTATTAAACTAATGAACTAATTCATAAGATATTGTTTTGCTGGTGACTTTAAATAACTTTTACATAGTACAAATTTTCATGTTCATATTGAATCACATAATGGCCAGTTAAAAAATCAACTTCAATAATTATGTTTTATATATATTTGTAAATAATCTAGAAATGCAAAATAAATAAGCAATTACGAGAAAATCATTGTAGCAGTCTTGTGAAAATTGAGATAAAATCTACAAACAATCCAATACAAACACTAATTATGTACAGGCAAATAAAGATTTTTATGTAAAAGCAAAATAATGCATATCTATTTCAAGAAAACACTTTAGTATCCGGGTTGAGGCAGCGTGAGTGCTTTGCTAGAAACCGACCATTTCGCCCATATACAAAGACTTTTCGGGTTCGATACATTTTAATGGAGCAAAGTTTTGTAGCTACATCACTGACCGGTCTCAACCGGAGAATTCAAGTGTTTTTCATGAAAGTGGTCGCGGAAACCTAAAAGATATAATGCCTATTTTGTTAGGCGAACTTATCGTCCGACTCCCGGTCAGGCATGGTCAAGGGCGAATAGCGTCTTATATAATTCCTAATATACTCCTATGTATTCCTAGCGTATTATATATTCCTATGGACTCAATTAAAGTCCAAGGCCAAGAACGGCAATCGAACCCAGTACCACAATACATCTCAGCTTTGCGGTCCTCGCCTCTAGTCACTCAGCTCTAAGACGCTTTACAGATTTTTATGTATTTCTAACGATATGTAAAATCGTTCCCGCTCGAATTAATTTTTGTTAACGAAGAAATAAAGTAAATATAATAAATTATAAAATAATTTAATAACTCATGAAAATAAAATTAAATAATGAAATAACTAATTTCATTGATTAATGAAGGTTAACGGAGCACCAAATGCTTATCTTTAATTTGGACAATTGGCATAATTGAATAGTTGTAAAGTTTGAATTGTATGGCGTTGACTTGGATTGCCTGAATATAAACATTATTAACTTCTCAATTAGATCTCAATTAATTTCTATATAATTGGTACTAGAACAACAACCATGGCATTTGGACTAACTGTGACCATTTAGTGAAATAGGGATTAGCAAAAAGTTACATAGTTTTACTACGTTCGAACAATTTAACTGTTTACTGTCATTAAACTCTTTGTTATTGAGGCAAGGAGTTGTTGGATAAAGAAGACTTGTAGTTTGGTAAACCATCATCTGAGGTAATTTCCGACGCTAGCATTACTTTATTCACGCTTTGAACCAAGAATTTTTAACCCTTGGAGTATCTGTAAGCAATATATTTGTTTTCGCTAAACTCTAAACTAACAAAACTATCGGCAATAACAGTCTAACCAATAGAATTAAAAGATACATTTCTGCTACTTTTAGCCGATACTAGGATTTATAAAGATGTGGTGACAAGTGCTAGGGTACCCCTCCTCAGAAGGGCATTCTCAAACCAAAAGTCTAAACAAAGTTTGGTACATTTTAATTCTTCGTATCTCCTCCAGTAGTAATTAAAATCTGCTGGTTAATATATACATTCAAGTTAATTCACACACACACACACACACACACACACACACACACACACACACACACAAAATCAGAAATCTATATTTTTAGTCAAAAAGTTATATTTTTAATCAGAAATCATCATCTTTTGCATAGTTTTTTAAGAAGGTGTTGCAGATGGTCGATAGATTCAAAATCACTCTATGTTTATAACAAGTGGACTTTTTTAATACCAATGATCTGTTTGAGGATAAAAGCGCATTAAATAATTAATACAGGTATAACGGTTTTCTTTCAAAGCTTATGCCCATAAATCCCTTGTGTAGGTACATAAGGTAGTGGTTTTAATAACAATTTATATTTCAAGAATTTCGTTACATTCTTCAATATAATTGCAAAAATTGGTTGCAGCAATTTAAATTTTATTATAACAACTACTTCAAATCTCTTTGAAATGAAAAGTAACGCCAAGCAATAAATAAATTTATTAACTAACTTACCCTAGAATTATAAAATGGTACAGTAAACAGCAAACAAATAATTAATTTTAAATGATGCCAATCAAAAAATACCTTCTTTTTATTTGAACTCTATACTGTTTTAAGTTTGGTAAACTTACTAAACTTATACAGGTCTCCTACTTTTATTGAAATGTTTCTAAAAAAAAAGAAAAAACGTTTTTAGACGGGATTGACCTATTAAGCGTAGGTTTCCCTTTTGAAGGTCCATTTCAATATCTATTACATTTTTTAAAATTAAAGAAATCATTCCTTTCTGTTGCAAAACTCTGTATTTTAATCCAAACTAAACATTTTAAATGTTCAAATTTTAAAGAAAAATTTATTAATTAAATTGTAATAATTGTAGGGAACCTATAAGAACAGATACTACATTTTGATCTTAGCCAAAAGGCCGAGAAGCGTCCGGCATATCCTAGTACTATTTCCAGTGCACCTAGGCTTGAAGTAAATCAATTGTATTGAGGAGGATGGAAAACTGAGGATCAATGCGTTTGTGGCATTGAAGTAGTTGTATGTATATTATTATGTATTATGTTTATAATAATTAAAATTTATGAAAGTGATAATTCTGAACAAAATATAATCTTATATAAGTAAACCAAGCATAATAATAATTGCATGATACGTGGATGTATACAGAAGTCTGTTTTATTTATAGCTTCCGAGCGTGGTAGAACCAGTGATCTGGGAATATGGTTTTTATGGTTATGTTTAATTTAGGTAGTGAGGGGGCTAATTATAATGTAATAGGATAATGAAGTTATTAAAATAATCTATATTTAATGAAGAGGGAGTGTCTAAAATATGTTAATAAAATGAAATAGGAAGAAACACAAAACTTAATATAATTAAATAAATAATAAAATGTAAGTAATATGCTTCTAATAATTATTTGTTTGTGAGTTAATAACAGTTAAGGAAAATGAAAATAGTTATTTCCGAAATAAAACTGGCTTTATATTAATTTATAAATATAAGACTTATTATAAATTGTGTTTTAGATCATCCAAAATCCTGTTCTGTACCCGAAACAATCCTTTACACCTACGCAGATGAAATGAAATTAAAAGTTAAGCGCGGAGCAATGAGTAACCAAGAAAACCAATTATCTTCAAAAATACTTATTTCCTCTTTCAGAAAGAGAAAGTAAAAGAGATAATCACAGTTTAAATTGGTCATTTATTTTTTGAGAACTTATTTATTATACAATTCACATTTATTTATTGGGTAGGTTTGTCATAAATGGTAATCGAGTCAGGTAAAATCTGTTCCAGTTCACTGTTATTTCAGCTAAATGGCTTCACTTCTTAATATAACACTTGTAAAAATTTTAAAATTCATTAATCTTTAACCTATAATATCCAAGTTGTAATTTTCTAACATTGAAAAATTAAAAATAATGTACGTAAAGATCAATAATATAATCAATCAGAGTGATTACTGTAAAGTTCACAAAATTTATAATATACGTCACACATGCTTGTTTCATAATTTTAACACAACATTTAACCAGTCAAATTTTATACCCATTTTATTCCCTAATTTTTGAATTAATTTAAATTAACTGTTTACATTTGTGTAACTAAAAAAAGAATCGTTTGCATTAAAATTCTGTAATAATTTAATCACCTTTAAAAATTTCTTCCTGAAAATAACATCAAAGGAGTGAGAGAGACAGAGTTCTGATTTTATTCGGAATATATCATTTTGGGCTACTCTTTCTGCTTTCTGTCTCACTCTGTGTCTCTCTTGTTTCTTAAGCCAGACAATTTACGGTAAACAACTTCCTTTGGCTGTACTTAATAGCTCAGTTGGCACGAATTATTAACTGGAACTTATTTGTATTCATATATACAAAACGTAAAATATGGTAACCATGGAAAGTCTTGTTTACTTAAGGTGTGAAGCAAATTTTAAAAATGGAAATATTCATCCAATCAAAACTTTGTTTCGTGATCAAATATTGTAGAAAATAAAATTTAAATCGATTTTCCTAATTATTTTATATAACAAAGAAGACAATTAGAATTTCTGATTTAACCCCATTGTAACATTGAGAGATAATAACCTAATGAAACAAAAAGGAACCGTATTTAAGATTCAGAAATTGTAAAAATTTAAATGACTAGTTCCAATGGATAGTCACAGTGTTGGGTTTGAATATCGAAAACGGAAAAGTACTCCCCATGTCACCACGGATTAAATACTGCCGGTTATTCATTATTCTTAAATTAGTGAATTAAGAATGCACTGAATTTATGCCATTACAATACAAACTACTCAGTGATATTTATTTAATTTTTATTAGTGAAAATATTCACCTCAATAACACCAAAAATATTATTATACTAAATTATAATAAAGCAAAAAACAAAAACGAAATTACAAAAATTATTATTCATATTTTTAATCTACAAATCAAAATACAAAATATTTTATAATAATTTACTTCCAAATAAATTTAAATTTGTCTTTAAAAAGAACTCATCAAAAATTCTGTCAGATTGGTTTTGTTAATTTAGGAAGAGTCATTTTTGTTTACAAGTCTTTATTTTTACTTGAACTGATGATATAGAATATTTTCATTTAGAAATACAAAAGTGAATACGGGTATTCCTTCAATAGATTTCTCAATATTCTTCACGATCTGTATTCCAGAATACAATTAATCGTAAATATAATTATACTTGTATTCCTGAATACTATCTTGAATGAAGTAATGAATTTAAATAATCATGAGTACACTGGATGCATAATTGTACTAATATATCTATTCATAAATACAAATATTTGCTACACTGATTTTCTAAAACAGATCCCAATACAGAACTTTACAGACAGACCAAAAGAAATTTAAATTTTACCTTCAATAATTTAGAAATGGCGGAAAATTGGCTTTCAGACAGATATTATTATTTCATTTATACCGTTACAGAAAATATAATGACGTAATTTTGCATTCATTAATATTTATTACGAGGATCCTAATTAACTTGTACATTCTTTTTTCCCATTTTTCAAGCAGTGTTTATGTAATCCACTTTCATTTTATTTTCATAATAAATTTCATTCAGGCATTCAATTAAAATCGATACTTTTATATTATTGAATTTGTTATCTGCCCTTATCTTCTTTGAAAGGTTTAATAAATTCATTACTCATTCATTATTCGATTTTGGTATTAATTACCAGTTTAAAACAAATTATTTTACCCCGAATTATTGCAGTAAATGAATTTTATGTTTATTTTAAAGAAGCGATTAAGCAAAGGTTCAGAATGTTATTGGTGAAATTAATGATATCCCAACATAGTGCAAGGTAAAGAAGCTTTGGAAATTCTTTGGGGACATTCAAAACTTGAAAATTCATGATGCTTTTTTTTCCTCCGCCGAGATAATTTCTATTAATTATAAGACAAACTGGCTGCAAACAAATAATAATAAATACAAATCTAGGGCGAACCAATCTCCGGACTGTCTCCTACTGCTGTTAAAACAGTTATAATTCATATATTTTCTTCAAAATTGGAATTTTTATTCAATATCTAATTAAAATAAGTATGGTGGTTGGATCAGCAAATGATAGCAGGTAGATAAATTGAAGATTATTATAAACAATCACTAGTCCGCACCCAACACTCAAAATTGATCATCAGAGATACCCCCTTCCCACCTGCCATCAGTGTACATTTTTTTGGTTCTTTAAGAACCTCAAAACATTCATTTCCATAAATAAGAAAAAACACAATTTTCTCTTCAACCGGTATGAGAAAATAATAATTGGAACACGCTTTTCGAGTGGGTGAGATAATAAATTTTGAGGTCGTACTGAAAATTTAAGAAAATCTTGTCTTTTGAAATATGTTAATTCGAACTGTTGGGGGGTTGTGAATCCTGCATCTCTTTATTGCTTAATACATTATAGCCTAATTCCTAATACGTGAAGTATTTATATATGGTATGTTACGATTTTCCGGCGTTTGATCAATGTAAGCCCGCAGTACAGCTGTTTCTTGCATGTATAGCATAATTGAGATAAAAAATGTTGTTGCAGGCAAATTTTATGTCTTCTACTTTTTTTCTTTTTTTTATGTTGATTTATTTGAAATTTACAACTGCATATTCAAATACAAGTAAATGTGCTATACAAAGAAAATATGGCTTGATGGTCTTGAATAGTATCATCCAGTGATGAATACCATTAAGTAATTATGAGGTCGCGGGGCCATCGACGCTTCAAGCGTCGTTGTGTGTTTCCTGGGAGGGTTTGAGATGAGAGTACCTTGCTAGAGGGTTAGTGAGTTTGAATTCTTGAATGAAATCGGTTGTAGATAGATGAGGCAAGGGTGGAGACGAAGGAAATGTTGAGGTCAGTATGTAAGGTGAGATTGGATACGTAATAAGGACAACGTGTGATATGTCGGAGGATGTTTGATTAAAGGGTTTGGATTCGGTTCAGGTTGGAACGCTTTTCCGTCCCGTACAGTTCTAGTCCATATTTCCATAGATGTCTTAGTAAGGATATGTATAATAGTCTTTTATTCGAATGAGATAATTTAGATCGATTACCGAGATGTCTATGGAAGAGCCGAAAACGATTTTTGTGGTCGCAGCGTTTGAGTCGTGTGTGAGGATTCCATGTAAGACTCTTGTACAGTGCAAGATAACGCACATGGTCAGCAGGTGGGATGGGTGTTTCATTTAGATAGATAGGAGGGAGAGTTTTATGATTTACGGTGAAAGTTATGTACTTGCATTTACATATTTACTTTGATTTTCCATTTTCTAAGCCAGGTTTCAAGTAGTGTAGGATGAAATTGCAGCGAACGGATAGCAATAACAGGATCGGAGTTAGGTGACAAGATTGCCGTATCATCAGCGAAAGTGAATACTGAAGTATTTGGGTGAGTGGGAATATGAGCTGTATGTATTAAATAAAGGAGGGGTGCAAGGATGCTATCTTGGGGCACGCCGGCGTGAATTGGATGGATGGAAGATAATACGGTGCCTTCACACACTTGGAAGAATCTGTCTGAGAGATAAGACTTTAGGATTAAGTACTAGGAACTGGGAAGAATGTCCTTGAGCTTTGATAATAAACCGTCATGCAATACCCTATCTAAAGCGTGTTCAATGTCTAAGAAGACTCCTGGGCAATAATGTTTGAGCTCACGGGGAGAGGCAATGGTGTCTACTACTCGATGAGTTTGTTGGATGGAGCAGTGAGAGGATCTAAAGCCAAACTGATGGTTAGGTAAAATTTTGAGGGTTTCTGTGATTGAATAGAGGCGTTTAATTAAAAGTTTTTCTAGGATTTTTCCGAGGATAGGAAGAAGGCTAATGGGACTATAGGACGACGGAAAGTGAGTGGGTTTTTTGGGTTTAGGAATCATTCGAATTGTAGAAAATTTCCACAGTATTGGGAAGTGAGTAGTTCTGAGGACTGCATTGAAGATGTATGTGAGAAATAGAAGGGCTTTTTTAGGAAGCTGAAAAAGAATTTGAGAAGTTATTAGGTCATATCCAGGACTTTTTTTTTAGGAAGTTTTCTAATTTCGTTTAGAATTTCAGACGGTGTGAATGGCTTAGGAGGCAGAGACAGAGGTAAGGGAACGGCAAGGCTTGATATCACGTCTTCACATAGGACGACGGACGTCTTCGTTGTTTTGTGCATCTTGTAGTTCTTGATATGGAATGAATATTGAGGCGAGGTGTGTAGCAAAGAGACTGGCTTTTTCTTCGTCAGATTCGGAGGAGGAGATTGTTTTTTAACAGATGTGAGAAGTAATTTACAGTAGATAAGAGGTGTAATTAAAGATTTGAATTCATTGATAAAGGAGGTCAGTACGTTGGTAAAGTCTACTGAGGGTGTGAGAGTTGTGTGGATGGACCCGCCACCACTTGCGCAAGTGACGTTGAGCCTGTCCTCCTCTTGGTTATATATTGATAAAGTGGAGGGAAGTCTGCCTTCTGATGTTGAAATTGGTCTTGATTTGACTTTACAGGAGCTGAAGGATGCTCGTAGACTGGACGTGTTCTTCTCGACTTTACTAATTCTTTGTATACTAGGCATCCTTTGTAATTTGCAGGATGCTCTCCATTACAAAGTGCACAGGTTGCCGGGATGTCTCGCAGTTTGCCACAAAAAGTCGTGATATGATTTCCTGCACATTTGACGCATTTGGGAGTAGCTGTTAGTATGGCCGTATTCCTGCCACCTTTTACATTGTATGATGTTTCTCTGCTTGTGCGGTTCTTCCACTTTTATTTTTGTGTAAAACAGTGAGTGAAGATTGAAAATGTCTTGATTGTTGGCCTGCAGTTCTAAGTCAACGAAGAACATAGGAAGTGTGTGTTTTGTGACTGGGTGAATTACAGAAGAGTCTCTTCTGACTCTGTGACCGAGTTCCGTTAGCTCCTTTTGGATCATATCCAAAGGTGTGCTTTGGTGAAGATGTCTTATTACAATGCGGTAGGACCTCTCTTCATTTATCTGATAGGTATGATATTCAGCTTTCTTGTCTTTTAAGTATTTTATTATTTTTCTATAGTCGTCTGGTATTTTTGAATTGATTATGATGTCAGTAACCCTTGATTTACAAAGAAAATTGTCTCTTCCTACTAGTTGGACAAATGCGTTACAAAGGTCTGCATAATTAAGTACATTTTTAACGTAAATTGGAGTAAGTCTTTTTGTCTTTGGAGTAGCTGTATGATTGGTTTCCATTGAGTCCAAAACCGAAAGTGTTGCAAATGGGTTTTTGGAAAGAATGCCAGGTGGATGGATAACGTTTAGTGAATCTGTGGCCGTAGTTGTGGAAATTGATGGCGCATTTTCTATATTTTGTTCACTAAATACATCTAGAATTTTTTTCTGAGTTCGCCTTTTGAACTTCTTTGTTTTTGAAGGAGAATTACCTGCATAATTTGGTCTCTTCAAATCTTTTTTTGAAATTGATGATTCATCCGAGGATAAATCTTCTGTTTCGCCCATTTTTTAGTAATCAATTGTAGAATAATTAAGAGAAAACAAAATAATAGAGACAAATTTACGACAGCTTTATAAATAAATTTGTTTTTAAAGTTTATAAGTTAAAATAATTGAAAAAAAAGAAACTACACAGCCATTATTATAAAATTAAAGAAAATAACAAAAACGTACCGCAATAAAATTTCTAGTCTTTTTGTCTGATATGATGAGCGGCCATGGGTGCTGCCCCTCCTACCACTACTAACAACACACTATCACCACTACTATATGTTCTAATTACATTAAACAAGTTCTAACCTTTACGAATTATTATTATTTTTTTAAATAATAATACACAACGTTAAAGGTCACTAATTAATGAAATGTTATTGGTGATGATGTGTTGTTGTAGTTTGTAGTGGCTTGAGCGGTTTTGTAAAAGGGGCTTGTAAGTATATATGTGTAAGAGAGGGAAGTATCAGAAACAAGAAAGTAGTCACCACTGCTAACAATAAACATATTCTATTAAAATAATAACTACAAGTTATTTGCAAAGTTATTATAAACTTATTTTTTTATTTTTTTTTTGGCATTAGCGTTTCGCGATACAGCCAGCGCTCATGTCATTATACTATAATATATTTTAAGGGAGGGAGAGTGTTCAGAGTATGACGATTTTTATTCAAAAGGTGTTTATTATATTAGGTATCTTCATAGGTCTTTTCCAGCTTTAGCATTATAACCTAGCCGCATTTGTACTTTTTGATGAATTCGTAGAGTAAATTTAGAACTGCGAATATCTGAGAAAATATTATTTGATTATAGTGGAAAGGAGCGGGCAGAAATTTAAACAATTCATCAAATAATTTTTTTCTTTGGATGGAAAATAATGGCATACTATTACGATATGATGGAAGTCCTCTTTAACTTTGCAAGTTGCGCAAAATGGGGAGTCTCTTTGTCCTATTTTAAACAAATAAGCGCCACATACAACGTGGTTGGATCTCAGCCTGCTAATTGCGGTTACCATATGTTTACAAGCCGCCATTTTCTTAAACCAAGGGACTGTGTCAACTCTCTTCACATTTTCTTGGTAGAAATTACCCTTCGTGCTAGAGGCTTCGTATTGCTTTTGCCATTTTTCAATTATTCTTCTCTTTAGTATCCCCTTCAAGTCAGACGGAGGTAACTTGTATTCCAAGTATTCCCCTGACACCGCTGCCTCTTTGGCTAATAAATCGACTTATTAACTATATTAACTTATTAATATGCACTGATGCTAGAGAGAGCGAAAAACAAGTGTTCTGCTTCTGAATGTCTACAACAAACTGTATTGCAGGAATGCCCTCTCTAGCGGGGGATTTTGTTTTACAAAAGAGTTAGCCTAACAGGTTCTTGTGCCTTTGATTCTTTTAATTGCAATGACCTTATATTTCAGTACCTGACTCTAAAAACACTTTTTTTGAAGGTAAATTCACTATTTATTTTCCAAAACTGCTTCACTTAAATATTGTCAAAATTCACTCAACTATTTTTCAATACTATTATTTTTCCAATTCGTTCTTCCATTTCATAAGAAATTATACCACAGAAAAGTACTGTTCACTGTTGGAAAGAAAATAACTTTAGTACAAGCACAGAACCAAGAAAATTGTTAGTATAAAGGGGAAAGATGTTGACCTCACGGAAGTCAATCGAGAACTCATCTACTTTTAATATTATTTTTTTATACTTTCTGGTAAAAAGGGGCCGGAAAGAATTTAAATTAAAAAAATAAAAATAACGCAGTGCTTTACAATTAAATTCTCTGAATTCTCAATAGCAAGGACTCTGATGACGTAAAATTTAGCATTTAAAATTGGCACTGAACCAATGAAATTTTAACAAACTTCGAAAATATTGTTTAAAGATTTTCTCTACATGGTTCATATAACAACGTGCAACAACTTTGTAAACATACAGATTATGTGCCTCAATTATAAAAGGGTTTGTATTATAAATAATATCTGTAGAATCGTACATATGTAATAAATCTTAATGAAGAAATAATTTTTATTTTTCTATTTGTATTACAAAAGTGAATACTTAAAAAATAGACATAAAAGTAAACTCAATCATTAGGTAATGAAAAAACCTTTTCTTAGGAGAAGCAAATCAGATTCGATATATAGAGCTGAGTATTATAGTACTTTAGAAAAATGCCAGTTAAATTTTCTAAAGTGTGTCCATTGTTTACCTCGAGTTACACCAGATTGTGCAGTTTGAATGGAGACTGGGTTTGTTCAGTGCCAACTGAAAATTTTTACCAAATGATGGATTGGTTAATTACCATATTGAATATGGATGATTGTTTACCTAATGCGGTATATTTCAAACTGGTTTAGCTGGCTAATGTTAATTTACCTTTTAACTGGTATAGTGAGTTGATGTCTTATTTCTAATGAATTGGTGGGGACTAATTGTTGCATAACCATGAAGTCTCTCAATTAATATATCATAGAACATTCGATATGAAATTAGTTAGCAGAGAGACATTGAGTCAGTATTGAATTCTTCCTTCAATAGACTACAACGTGTGTGTAGCAGTCTGAAGTTTGATGAAGAATATCTTCATTATTCATGTCACATCAACTAACTCCGTGTTATTTCCCAACAAAGACAATTTAATTAAAAATTTCCATCAATTATTTTTGAACCGTAAACGTTATTATTTTTGGCCCAAGAAGCAATGCTTTTTGTGTCCGAAAAAGGAACTGGCAATATTTATCACTTTTTGTTAATAAAACGCAATCATATCTAAGACAAAACGAAAGAAAGATAAATGGTCGCCGAAGCACATGAAAGGCGTTTATTCATTTTTAGTCATCTGCCTCTAAATATTATTTATTCAAAATAATAAAACTAAAACAAATCTTGATATTTAAAGCAGGAAGTGAGTTTAATTGTTCTGGCGGCATTGTTGAACGGAAGTAATTTTTAATAACTTTAAATTGCTAGAGAAGCTTTTGACAAAAACCGGAAAATGTAAGGAGAATTCCAGTTAATAGAAGAAATTTCATTAAAATTGTTAGCGGCCAGTTGGGCTTAATTATTTGGATTAAGTTTAATCTAATTTATTGCATGAAAATTATAATTTCCTGATTATTTTATTTTGTTTTTTTGTTTTTTGCCTTTCTCCGTGGTCCCACGCAGAGGCCGGTGTTCGGCTGCTTTTGCAGATCCGTAAATTATGTGATATGTTCACACAATGACAGTAGCTGTACAACAGTAACCGACCATTCGAAATCTCACGCTAGCTCGCACTGTGTAAGCAAGGCTTTAGTATATTACTTTCCATGGTGTTCATTTTAAATGAAAGTTTAAAAAATTCCTGGTTCCATCACTATCTTTAGCTTAACTTGGTGCTTTATCCACTATCTTAACCTGGTTTCAAGTTATCTTTCTGGGTAATAAAAAAAGTTACTTTTTAATTTTTTTTTTGTTAATCACTGAAAAATGTAATTTTTTGGAATCCAACCGGATGAAAAAACAGATTTTCCGTTGAGAGGGGTGGCTGCCAAGTCACTCTCTCTCTCGTTTCCCTTTAATGGCCTCCTTTGATGCATTTTTTATTTTTCTAATAAATCTTTTCTAAGATTAATCTAATAAAAGTATTACTTAATACCTAATTTTCTGATCAATTGAAAATAACAGATGATTAATAATAAATATCAATTATAACACACTAATACTGCCTGCCCAGTTGAGGAAGCCTGCAATTTTTACCACCATTGTTGCATTCTCATTTTCATTTAACCTCAGTTTTGTACTGTATAGTAGCTGGCGTCACTTGTATTTCACGATAAAATTCTCTTCTGCTCAAAACTACACGGCAAGTTAATTAAGTTTGTTACAAGAGGTCTCTTCTAGCTGCATTACCTCTCGTGGAAATTAATCTTAAATAATAGTGAATTCAATGTTTTAAACTGCTGTTTTCTTCGTAAAATGTTAATTTTTCTTCTTATTAGTTTTCCAGTTGTGGCTCCTGTAACTTTCACACATATTTGTCAACGTTTATGTATTTAAAGAATTATTATATTTAAATTATGGATTTATTTTAAGCTTTTCGTTTCATCAAATGGTGTTTGAGTCAAGGTAAAAGATTTTCTTTTTATATTTCTGTAACGTTCATTTCGTTTGTTCATTAAATACTTTTCCTCAAACAGCCGCAATTCTATCTGGCTCGAATTGCTAGAAATACTTGCCAATGTAAAACTTATTCTTGCAGCAGCTGTATTCACTAAATGTTTTTCCCCAGTTGGGTCCAAGAGAGAAAAGGGTAGAATTTACGTAATTTCTGTTATAACGAGTTCATATCGTCGCTGAATTCACTTGACTAAATCTTGTATCCATAGGTAGTTAATGATTTATCATCTATTTATTTCCCTCTCCACTTGGACCAGGTTTGCTGTTAGAGTATTCTTAATTTCTACTGTTATCTGTATTCTATAACGTAGAGTTGTTACTGTTTAAATAGAAAAATGTTTTAGAAAGGAAGTTAGACAATCAGTTATATGGAGAAATAAAAAGGAAAACAGAGAAAAAAATGAACAATGAAATAATGGCAAAAAAATGAGCTCACACTTTGAAGTTGCGCACTGTTCCGAAAAAAAAAATGTCTAAAAAAGAGAAGAACCTGTCATGCATATGAATTAGAAAAGTTAGTTATATTTCCAACTTTCTAAATAAAAGAGAGTGGAAAAACTTTTTTAATACAAAGCTGTCTATTAACAGTCATTTCAATATTTGAACTAGACAAAAAACAAAAGACTTGGAGCTAGTATCATTATCTCAGTGAATTTCTTTTTTTCCTAAAACTTCAAACAAATTTGCACCAAAGAAAACAGCACTTTCCCGCTTTAGTGGGGGAAAAAATTACGTTTTCATTATTAAATTTCGAAGAGCTCCTGAAGAAGGACACCAATCGTACCCGAAAGGTAGAGCAACATAGAATCCTTTTTTCTTAAAAAAAAATCTCCTCTGGTCTTTGCCGTATAATTTCTCGACTGACGATTTGAAAACCATTTTAAAAATGATTAAGCAGTTCTCTATGAAGAAGTGGGCTGGATACCTCTGTTGAGAGATTTCACATACTATCCCAATAATTGTACTTTACAAACTTTATCCTAATAATATTTCAAAACAATCTCATTTTTTCAAGTTCACGTATTGTTTGTCCTAAGAATCCTCTACAATGTACAATCTCTAGCACTTCTTTAAGTAGTTTATGAGCTTATCACTTAGTAATTTTAGGCCAGATCACTTAGCGATTTCCTAGAAATGACGTAGGATTATCCTTCTGGGGCAGTGTGCTAGTATAATGAAAAAGCTAGTATAAAAATTCTAATATTTTATTTTAAGAGAATACTATGTAAATAACCTATCCTGTAAATTAATAAATAAATAAATTATTTTAAAGAATAATGTATAGCAGTAAATTTGTAGATAAAGAAATTTACATTTATTTATGTGTTATATTATTTTGCGGTAAGACTATTGTAAAGCCATGTTTGAATTAGCTGATATTGTAATGGCCACCCCCAGACAGTTAAAAGTCTGGACTTTCTGTTAGTAATTTTATTACATAAAAGTATTATAATTTTATTACAAATTAATATCGTAAGTATATTCCATTTTATTGTAAAGATGATATGAGAAGAAAAAGTTAAAATAATGATATCTTGTAATACTGTGTCGTAAATAATAAATCCAAATTAGCGAGTAAGTTCAACTTTCAAGTTAGGCTGATAAAAAGTATGAACAACCATTACTTTCTCTCAATAGCCATTTCTATAATTCAACTCTTACTAGCATGACATCTAGCGGCAATCCCGCAAAATAAGAACTTATTGCAAAACAAATAGCATTGGATTTGAGATTATATCAAAGAGAACAGGAAGTACCATTTTCAGTATTTGAACTTTTTCAATTTGTTCTTACATTCATATAAGTTAAAATCCAATTTAAGGCTATTGCAGAAAAAAAAGTAATAATCAAGCTCAAGCTCAATAAAATATTTTTTCTCTCTCGTTCAGTTGCGCTTGTGGTCCATACCTAAACTGGAGTATAAATAAGCATTACTTCACTCACTTTTAGGTAAAAATCTATTTCTTTATCAAACAGCTATCGACCAATCATTTTTTTACCAGCCTTTGTGAAGTTGCTGAACTTTTGTACTTTGAGAGGCTAAATGCATTTGTTGAAAACACTGTACATTATGGTTTCAGATTTCTTCATTACACCACAGAGCAGCTACGAAGAGTTACCGACATTATAGTGGAGGTTTTATTATGAACAAGCACACAGGCAAGACGCTGATCGATGTTCAAAAAGCTTTTCACTTTTTTGGCACGATGGTCTAATATGTAAGATTACGATTTTCCTAGGTACTTGATTTATTGCGTTGTGATGACATTGATCGTTTCATTGATCATTGTGATATTTTTTAAATTTGCCATTCAGACATAAAAGGCATATTCTTTCATTAACAGGCTGAAACTTTATTAATGAATGCTTTGCTTTGCTTTTAGATTGTTATCTAGATTAGATTGTTAGAAGACACTGCACTGCGACCTGAAAGTAATATTGTGCCGACCCCGAAGCCTTCTCAGGGCACTACAAATCTTCGGGGAGGTGGGCTGCAGAGGCTTCTAGGAATAGAAAATCTAAGGGCACTCTGGATATCTGCCACATTGCCACTATGAATATTGGTAATTTTTCAGTTGCGTGATTCAGTCTTTTTCCACCTAATCTCTTGCAGGGCAGCTAAGGCCAATTTGCATTGGACTACTTTTATCCTCTTGAACTATCAGTAGTTCTTCTGACGGCTGCCGCCCGGTGCGTATTGTACAGATTTTCCAAATCCTCCCTAGGTTGATTCACCAAGTTTTAATAGTTGTGATTTAGTTTAATATTGATCTTTACTACAACAATAGTTTAAAATAAATTTAAATGTGCTATATATATCATACTTATTATTTAGTTTATTTATATAGTTTATTTAAAAAAATGTTTATTTTGAAAATATTCATGTTAAGTTCATATTTTATATTGTTTGTATTTTTTTTATTTATTTGTATTACAACCTTTGTACAGCCCCTGAAAAAGGCAATAAATTTGCCGAAACGTCGGTAGAAATTTAAAAAGAGTTCTTTTGTGGGCCCGAACCTCAACGTCCAATTTACAACATTGAATTTCATCTGTTTCAGGCAGAGAGGGGTGGCACACTTAGTGGCAGCGGATGGCGCGCGTTTGACATCTCTGATTATACAACTAAAGAAGTAGGGGCTACATTAGACCAATATCCTTTCTATTGTAAAGTGAGAGGTTATAAAGGAATTTTTGTCTAAAATAAATAGTTTTGTAAATTCTCAACATTATGAATATGTAGGTTTAAAATATGACAGAATTTCTGCTACTTAAAACAGAATTGCCATTTATAAATGGTAATTATTGAAAAATTTGAAATACCATCATTTCTTGTCTCTATTGAAGATGGCATATATAAACAATAAAATAAATAAGGAAACTTAATAAAGTGAACCAGAAAGAACAATTATTCGGAAGTCGAGGGGGAAAAAGGTTCTGTATTCTAGAACATTTAGAAGGGATTGTAGCGCGTTCATTTCAAGGATCGCGAAATGAAATCGTCGTTTTAGTAGTGGTCTTAGTAGTGGTTTTAGTAGCGTCTTAAATCATGGAAATGTGGCACTAATTGATAAAGTTGGATGTGGTTTTTTATCTTATATGGAGGAGACGGACCTCTGGTTTAACTGGAACATTTTTTCTTTTTAATCTATGTAGATTTTAGATAAAAACAATGCATTTAAATATATTGTAGATTGGGGAAGACACACAACAAATAGACATTAACATTTCAATAATTCTAGAGCAAATGTCGATGTATATAGGGAGTATAAATCCAGTAATACCCGGTAACCTAGGACTAGAAGATCTATTGTGACTTCTATGTGTAACTGTGTTTGTACATAGAAACCACTGTAAAGTGTACCAAGTGAGCTGTATTATATTATTTGCCCGTAAATCCAAGTATTTGACAAATCAGCTACTTCTGTTAGCTATTACTTGTAGTGTGTGAGTGTTAAGGAGTCAGGGTAATTGTCCGCGTATCTCTAGACTGGTCGGGTGTGTCAGTCAGGTTGCTAAGATAAAGTGTCTAGTTGACTTCTCCCTGTTGGAGAATAGTGAAACATCAGGTAATAACATATTAACTTATAGAGTACAAGCTTTCTACAAAGGTAAGGCCAGCTGGTTATATACCAACAATTAGGTGTGAAACACTCATACGACTTTCTTTTATTATAATAATACAATATAATATAACAAATTTCATTGGCATTTTTTTTTTTACTAACGCAAATATAACAAGCGTCCTCTGTCGCAACTAAACCAGGTAGTGGCAGCATAAATTGTAGTCTAATTGACTCGTCCCGAGAACACCACTTGAATGAGATTTCCGAATCTTATAAATAAATATAGAATTGTATTTTGGCAGCGAGCATTCCAAGTTTACAGAAAATCGCAGCAGCCTTCTTCAAGAAAATTTCAAAACCTTATCCTATAAATGGAAGTTGCACTTCGGGTTAGCCGATTTCATTCAAACTTAGAATTTTATCATCAATGCTTTTAATGTATAATAATTTTATGTACTTAGATGTTAAAATCATACATTGTACCGAAGTGATTCTCTAGAGGAAGGAAAAGAGTATACGAAGTTTTAATTAAAACATTCAAGTCGTTTTCGAGAAAATCGATAAAAGTTGAAAATGAAACTTAAAAGTCAGACCTATGGTCGATGGATTTGTGCACGAAACCTTCTTGTTAGAAGCGGTGATAGTATCTAATCTGAGTGGTAATATTAAATCTGAGTCCTCCAGCGATTTTTCGTTTTTGAGTTATTTTGTTAAAACACAAACACACACACACATGTAGACCATTCGCTAAAAACATTTTATTCGTATTCAGGTTACCGCCAAAACATGTATTTCCGGTGAAACTCAATTTAAAAAATCTGGCCCGATCGCATCACTTCCTCCTTCTAGAAGTAAAAAGAAAGAACATATCTTAGAAATCTTACAAATTTTATAGAAATCAGATTACACAAAATCTGAAATCTTTCTATTTAATGAATTTAAATGGTAAAGGAAATGAAAATAGTTATCTAAAAAGTCCAATCAGAAGAGAATTTTTAAGGATTCTAAGAAAATGATTAATATAGGGAAAAATATTATAGGAAAATGAAAGAAAGAAGAAAAATAATTTTTCAGCTAGTTATATTATCTCATTAGAGAGAATTATTTTAAGAGAGTGATAGAATGAAAGCAAATATTATGTTAAAATATCTATAATTGATAGAAATTGTATGTAATAAGATACAATGTAATGAGGCGAGCGATAGATATAATGGTTATCAATGAGATAGCAGTGAAGGTTATCAGTACACTCCATCTGGGTGTGGGTGATAGGTACAAGGGATAATCAATGAACCATCATCACTTTTCGTCACACACTATGACTCTCTTGATTTAATGTTTGCTCATGTAAACGCAAATGAGGATGGCAACTGGGATTGTCAATAAAAAGTACATACTTACCTTCCTCACACGTCAAACATCAAATATATTTTTTTTTCCAAAGATAAATAAATATAGGCAAAGCAAAATAAATATAACCTAAAAATATCAATAAAAAGTAAACTTAATTATTGTTTTTATTTAGACTTCCTTAAGGTAGGTTATAGAAGGATTTGTTGATTTACCTAATCTTTAGGGGAAACAGTCCATGAGAGAGGGCCAAAGTAAATACCAGACATTCATTGTATAATATTTAGTATAATTTATTTTATTGCTATGATAATGTTTAATATATTTGTAATGATAGGGGTTAATATGAATTTATTGTCGGCAGTGTCCGATAAATATCGCAATTAGCAAGTCTAATTGGAGTGTAAAAAAAAGTGTACCAGACTTTGCTGAGAAGTGACTTTGTATTTCTCTTTCTTGTTTAATAATTATCTTCATTTGTTTAATAATTTCTGTCCTTGTATGTATTTCTATAGATAATTCAACAATTGGTAGTAAAAAGTAATTGCATGTTCATCATTTACAAATGATAATTCAAAATTATCTAACAACAAATACATGAAAATCATTAAAAAATGGTGTTAGAAAACCCAATGTATAAAAAAATTAACCATTAAAATTATATCCTTGAATCAAAATAAATAAATAATTCCGTAGGCAAGGAAAATCCGAATGTAAGAGGCCAATTTACCAAAGAGATATTTAATTTTATACATACACTATAACTATTGACAGAATATGATCCAACATTTCATCTACAGATAATATTAGTACCTTCAGATTGGACTAAGATGGTAGAAAGTGGGTGCTAGTGGAATATAAAAAATGCATCAGAAGAAGTCAACTGTAATCATGAATTACTAAGCTTAGAATTCTCAATGCACTATTTCCAAAGATAAAAATCACTGAATGCCCGTCCACCAAGAATAAAAAATTTGATCAGATTATCTGTACCCGTTATTATCCGGGCTATGTAGCCTTATTATTCGTTCAACTCGCTGTATCTTTTCCATAAAATGTGGATAACATTGATTTAAGATTATATATATTCTATGTGTAACTCACATATATATATTGTAAGGAATAGGCTTTTTCAAATTATTATTAAAACTAAAGCTGCTCTGTCCTATTATTTATTAAATCTGAAACCCTCTTTCATATTTGTCCAAGAATAAGAATGTTAACAGATGTACTATGATGTAACAAGCATGTTACTTAGCAAGAAGTTCTAAGTATATATATTCCGTCCTTGTATCTTCTCAGGTCACATACCCTTAACTGGATCACATTACTAGTTCTTCTGCTTCAATCGAAGATTTCACAGTCACATGATAAATGCATGCAGTATTACACTAGAAACAGATTTCTAGTAAGTTTATGCATTAATTCCACTACAATTTGTTCCCACACTGTGAACTCAATATATCTAATCCATCAGATTTTCTATTCTTAGGAGCCCTCTAAAACACGCTGCCCGGCTGGTGAATCGGAGGTTCCAGGTTCAAGCCTGATGGACTTAATTGGTTCTGTTTCAAATAAAAGTTATAGGTTTATTTCTGTGTAGTTAATAATTTTCCTGAAATGATAATTCAAATAGAAGTAATGGGCTTTTATATATATATATATAAACTTCTAGCTGAATTCGATTGGTGTACCAAGTTGAGCTTGCTGTTGAGTGCTAATTAATTATAATTTAGATTAAGATATCTCATAATAAACTAAATTAGCATTTTAAAGGAAAAAATAAGAACCACTTATCCCCAAAAACCAGCTTAAATGAAATTTTCCTCGTTAAAATAAAAGTTGTAGCTCTAGATATGTGTAGTTGATAGTTTAGGTAAAAATCGACTAAGTGAGTTTTGAAAAAGTAGCAAAAAACGAAAATATCCACTTGCTCCTAACCATTTCTCCTACTGTAAAGGTATTTATATCATTTCTGAGTCTATCACACCTTTCCAATTTATACCGGGCCTTTCTCTTCGTTTCGAGCCCACAGAACAATTTTTTTGATAACCACTCTCTGTTCTTCTTTCGAACATGACGATACTGTCTCAAGTACTGGTTCTTCATGTTGCATATTATTGTCTCTACTACTGCATCGCTTTAGGAATATCTACATTTTGAACTCTATCAGGTTTGGAGACTACTGCGGATCGGCGGATCCGAAAATCCATTTCAATGGCCAGCAATTTCCTGTTCATTTACTCCATTAAAGATCTAATTTACGTTCTATAACTTATGTACTGTTTACAGTTATAAATATGGATTATCAATTGAATTCGTTAATTAGAATTGTAATAATTACAGTCAGATAAATTCGTCCAAGTGTTTCACATCACAATTTTAGAAACATGGAATAGAATCATATACGTTCTCTGGTCTGAATTGAGATCTGAAATATATTCTAATAAAGGCTGTTAGTGATTCTATAATTAATCTCAAGAGACGGTAGATATTCGAATCGTATGTTTAAGATGGAGCTCTATGAAAGCAAAAGCGTAATTAGAACAAACATAATCAGAGGACCAAGTTTAATTACTCTTTTGCATAGAAACAGTGGAAAGGTCCTATTTGCCCATTCACTTATGATGCTCTCCTCTTTAATATTACAAGATAGACAATATTTTTATTATTTTTCTGTTTTTTTTTTTTTTAATCTACGGCAATGAAAAATTAATGTCAAGTCGTTAATGAAATGGGTATATAATTAATTAGGTACATATCAAGTATAATCATTATCCGGATGATAACGTGCCACTGAGAACTGATTAGAAATTCCAAATGGGAATATTTGAACTATACAGACGGATATTAGCTCCGCTTAATTATAACTATATTGTATGAGAACGCTGACGTCAATAATATATGCATAGCATTATATTACAATATAATATATAGTGAAATAAATCAGTCATTTAATCTATTCATTATTAGATCAGATATTTCCAGTTTATTAACAACAACAACAACAACAGATTAACAGGTGATTTTCATTATACAGTGAATGTCCATTCTGAGGAAATTTCCAAATTTATTATTATTTACAATTTTGTTGGTTTATTTGTGTAACTCGATCGGAATATAAGCAAATTTTAAAAAATAAATAAATTTAGGTAATTAGGAAAGTTCATTTTCGTTATCAATGAAATATTATTTTCTATTAAACTAATGAACTAATTCATAAGATATTGTTTTGCTGGTGACTTTAAATAACTTTTACATAGTACAAATTTTCATGTTCATATTGAATCACATAATGGCCAGTTAAAAAATCAACTTCAATAATTATCTTTTATATATATTTTTAAATAATCTAGAAATGCAAAATAAATAAGCAGTTAAGAGAATATCATTGTAGCAGTCATGTGAAAATTGAGATAAAATCTACAAACAATCCAATACAAACACTAATTATGTACAGGCAAATAAAGATTTTTATGTAAAAGCAAAATAATACATATCTATTTCAAGAAAACACTTTAATATCCTGGTTGAGGCAGCGTGAGTGCTTTGCTAGAAACCGACCATTTCGCCCATATACAATGACTTTTCGGGTTCGATACATTTTAATGGAGCAAAGTTTTGTAGCTACATCACTGACCGGTCTCAACCGGAGAATTCAAGTATTTTTCATGAAAATGGTCGCGGAAACCTAAAAGATATAATGCCTATTTTGTTAGGCGAACTTATCGTCCGACTACCGGTCAGGCATGGTCAAGGGCGAATAGCGTATTATATAATTCCTAATATTAATACTCAATTAAAGTCCAAGGCAAAGAACGGCAATCGAACCCAGTACCACAATACATCTCAGCTTTGCGGTTCTCGCCTCTGGTCACTCAGCTCTCGTAACGCTTTACAGATTTTTATGTATTTCTAGCGATGTGTAAAATCGTTACCGCTTATTAATTTTTGTTAACGAAGAAATAAAGTGAACATAATAAATTTTAAAATAATTTAATAACTCATGAAAATAAAATTAAATAATGAAATAACTAATTTCATTGATTAATGAAGGTTGACGGGGCACCAAACGCTTATCTTTAATTTGGACAATTGGCATAATTGAATAGTTGTAAAGTTTGAATTGTATGGCGTTGACTTGGATTGCCTGAATATAAACATTATTAACTTCCCAATTAGATCTCAATTAATTTCTATATAATTGGTACTAGAACAACAACCATGGTATTTGGACTAACTGTGACCATTTAGTGAAATAGGGATTAGCAAAAAGTTACATAGTTTTACTACGTTCGAACAATTTAACTGTTTACTGTCATTAAACTCTTTGTTATTGAGGCAAGGAGTTGTTGGATAAAGAAGACTTGTAGTTTGGTAAACCATCATCTGAGGTAATTTCCAACGCTAGCATTACTTTATTCACGCTTTGAACTAAGAATTTTTAACCCTTGGTGTATCTGTAAGCAACATATTTGTTTTCGCTAATCTCTAAACTAACAAAACTATCGGCAATAACAGTCTAACCAATAGAATTAAAAGATACATTTCTGCTACTTTTAGCCGATACTAGGATTTATAATGATGTGGTGACAAGTGCTAGGGTACCCCTCCTCAGAAGGGTATTCTCAAACCAAAAGTCTAAACGAAGTTTGGTAAATTTTAATTCTTCGTATCTCCTCCAGTTGTAATTGAAATCTGCTGATTAATGTATACTGTTTAATATCGGGTCTACAAAACAGGGGGTGGACTGTATGTATTGTCTCCTGGCGTAACCAGGAGTTCCAAAGGGGGGTCTCGACAAGTCTGTATAATATGAGAAAAAGGTTGTGAGCACTCACCTTGCAAATCTTCTAAGCTGGCACGTACGGGGCAGCGTATACCTGTTCAAACAGAGCAAATAGATCGATCTACAAGTCAGAATGAACCTTAAATATACCTGTTGCCCTGGAGGAAGCTGCAGGCAGGCGTCCTTGAGGTAATCCCAGATGAAATATAATGTACTACAAATGAGTTTAACTGTAATAGCTAACACTGAATTTGGAGGGTCAACAAATTCCACTAAAATTGACTGGGTGCTTATCTAAGCCGGGTGTCGGAATAAAACTCTACTCAATCACAGCGGGTCCGACATACAAAACAAAACTTATCAGCGGGTTGTTACTCTTAAAACAGAACTACATTCACTGGGTGATAGTACGAATAGCACTTATCTAAATGGGTGTAACATTCAAAACAGAGGAGTTCCCGCTTGGCGGCGCGGAGAGCCGGCGCGCCCGTAAAGTGGCGCAGCCGAACGGGGAAGTTCGTAAACATACCGCCCACCTTAAAAGCAATAGCTTTTAACAATACGGGTACTATGGATTAAGCGAGGGGTTCAAAGGAAGCGGGGGAGGGAGCGTAAATCCCTCTGCTGCGGGAGTGGTGAAAAGGGAAAAAGGGATGGGATAGGGAAACGAGAGCCGGGAAGAGCAACGCTCATTCCGCGGTAGGTAAGGGAATAAGGCGGCGCACTGGACGGGTGATAACACCGCTGCCAGTACGGACCGAGGCGACTCGGGAAACGTGATCGGGACCAGAGTGTAATGCTACAATACGGCCAACGGGCCAATCGAGTGGAGCAGCGTTGGCGCATCGCACGTACACCACATCACCCACCACGGCATCAGAGCCAGGGCGGTGCCACTTCATCCGCTGGAGCATGGAGTTTAAGTACTCTCGCGACCAGCGCTTCCAAAATGTCTGGGCTGTACGGCGCAGTACTTGCCAGCGATGGCGAACAGAGGCTTCAGCGGGAATAGGGACCTCAGGCAGACAAAGCAATGAGGAGCCAATGAGAAAGTGTCCAGGGGTGAGGTATCCTGCGGACTCATTAGGGTCCGAGGCTATAGGAATTAGAGGCCGGCTGTTTAATACCGCTTCAATGCGGGCAAAGAGTGTGAAATATTCCTCTGCAGAATATGGGCGTTCGCCAGCGAGGCGCACAAGCAGGGTTTTGACTGACTTAACTCCGGCTTCCCAAAGTCCACCAAAGTGCGGTGCATACGGGGGGGTTAAACTGCCAGGAAACGGCACGGTTACTCAGATGAGAGTCAATGACCGCTGAGGAGTCGCGTAGGAAATCATAAAGGGAGCGCAATTCTTTCGCGGCACCCACGAAGTTACGCCCACAGTCCGAATAAATACAATTCGGCAAGCCACGCCGAGCTATAAAGCGGTCGAAAGCGGCTAAAAAACAGTCCGTGGACAGTGCAGAGGCAAATTCTAAATGCAGGGCCTTGGTGGCCGAGCACACGAATAAACATAAGTAGCCTTTCGTGGTTACATAAGAGCGAAGTGATGCACTGCGCGTCGGAAATGGACCTGCAAAATCCACACCAACGTGAGCAAACGGACGGGCGGCTGTAACTCGGTGCGCGGGTAAAGGGGCCATGACCGGTTGATAAGAATGAGCCCTGAAACGATGACAGGTCATGCAGCGATAAATACACTTGCGAAGTAAACACCTCAGAGAAAGAATCCAGTACCTTTCGCGTATAGCTGGGAGCACGGTATTAGAACCAGAGTGCAGGTGTAAGATATGATAATGCGTACAAATGAGCATCGATAAATGGGCCTGCTTTGGCAACAGCAGCGGGTGTTTCGAGCGAAACGGCAAAGAAGACTGCTGGAGTCTTCCGCCCACCCTGACGAGTCCAGATTCGTCAAGGAAAGGGTTTAGGGTAGCCACAGAGGGGGGTGCAGGTAACGAAGTGCGGAGCGCGTGTAGTAAATCAGTAAAGTAGTGAGCCTGGGTTAGGCGAACTAGGGTGAGCTCCGACTGCATGAGCTCGTCAGTGGTCAATGGGACGCGGAGAGGCCCGCGATCATGAAAATCGAGTCGAGTAATGCGAGTGAACCGAAGGATCCAGGCGAAAACTCGCTTAAGTAGGGTGAAAGAACTGAATCTACGTAGGGATTCCAGCAATGTGTCTGGGGAGGGGTCGATGACGCTCGCACGGTGCAGGGTAGCTATTAAATTAGTAGCTTCAGTAACAGAGGTAGGTTCAGGGTGCGTTACTGCAAACGGAGGGGGCCAGAACGCCTTGGATAAGGTCAAAAAAGAGGGGCCATGGAGCCACAAGGCCTGGGTTTCCTTCTTAGTGAAATTAGCGGGGGGTATTGCCCGAGTAGCTAAATCAGCAGGGTTCTGTGAAGTGGGCACGTAAGCCCAGTGAGAGTCTGGCACCAATTCCTGAACCAGAGACACTCGGTTGGCCACAAAGGTATGTAGACAATGAGGGGGGGTGTGAAGCCAGTGAAGGACATCACGGGAGTCCGAGTAAAATCGGGGACGACTGGACACACCAGAGAGGGCGGAAACGCCTGAGGCAACATATAGCCTGCTGAGTAAGACCGCAGCACACAATTCGAGTCTAGGAATTGACAGAGTTTTGAGAGGGGCAACGCGCGATTTAGCTATCCATAAGGTGGGGTAGACATGAGCGTCTTGGCGAAAAATTAAGTAAATAGAAGCGGCATAGGCCTGGGCCGACGCATCGCAAAATCCAACCACCTCAATAGGGAAGGACGCTGAGTGAGGTACATAACGGGGAATGCAAATGTCAGTCACTAAAGGTAACTGGCGGATAATGGTTAGCGCGTTGCCAAGTAACGGCTCGTACAGGGGTTCATCCCAGGGCAACTGGGCGACCCATAGCTGTTGCAATAAAATTTTTAAAGTGGAGGTTACAGGTGCCAGGTAACCTAGCGGGTCAAACACTCGCGCAATGTACGATAAAATGGAACGTTTAGTGAGATCGCCATAAAAGGGGCATAGAGAAAATCTTAACACGTCCGAGTTAGGGTCCCATAGGATGCCCAAAATTGGAAAGGCGTGTTCGCCGGAGTCAAATGGAATGGCACAACACTCGGGTTGATTTCGCCACTTGGCCAATAAAGCAGGAGAATTTGAGGCCCATTTCTTGAGTCTAAACCCGCCCTTATGAGTAGCTCTTCGAGCTGCTGGCGAAGTAACAAAGCTGTAGGGGCGTCCGGGGCTCCGGTAATCACATCATCGACGTAGGTGCATGTTTTAATGGCATTGGAAGCTAAGGGGTACGTTCCCCCATGGTCTTGAACGAGCTGTAACAAAACACGTTGGGCCAAAAAGGCGGATGGCGTTAAGCCATATGTTACGGTATTTAATTCCATTTCCTTGACCTCGCCTTTGGGGTCGGGGCGACACATAATGTGCTGGTGACATCGGTCTTGCGGACGTATAAGAACCTGGCGGTACATTTTTTCAATGTCAGCCGTGAGGGCAATAGGGTTAAGCCTAAAAGAGAGTAGTATCGAACAAATGTCGCGCTGGAGCTTTGGGCCAGGTAGTAGGCGGTCGTTGAGTGACAGATAATTAATGTCCTTGGCGGAGGCGTTGAACACCACTCGCACACGCGCGGAGTCGGAGGGGCCCTTGGTCACCACATGATGAGGAATAATGTAGTCCACGAAAGTGTCAGCCTCAGTCATATGGTTCAACCGTAGGTATTCCTGCATAAATTTAGAATATTCTGTATGAAGTGTGGGTTTACTCCGTAACCGGCGCTCCAAATTATTTAGTGAGGCCCGTGGAGGAATGGCGTTAACGGCTAACGGGGGGCTTCCCTGCTTGAAGGGAAGTGCGACTATGTAACGACCCTCAGCGTCACGGGAGTGAGTTTCAAGGAAGTGTTGTTCCACCCAGGCATCGGCAGGGTCAACATTACGATTATAGGGGACCTCTTCGATCTCCCAGAACTTCTGGAGTTGGCCAGCCAGATCGCAGGAAACATGGAGAGAAGTTAGGCGCATGTCAGGTTGCGCGGAGGCAAGGGCGCCTAGTATGACAATTCCGAAGTGAGTGGGAATGGCGGATAGGCCCTCCATATTCTGCACCGGGTCGCCTTGACATAACAGAAGTGGGAAGACTTCAGCTCCTAGGAGCATGTCCACGGGAGCGGGAGTTCCAAAATGCGGGTCCGCTAGAGGTAAGTGCGAGTACCGTTGAAGTAGCGACTGAGGTATAGAATGCGTGGGTAAGGAAGCTGCTATAGAAGGCAGCACTAACGCGTGTACAGGGAGTTTAAAATTCTTAACGCGTGACTGAAGAGTGCAATTAATGAGTCCGGAGGCGGAAACCGGCGCGTTGCCAACCCCGGTGACCTGAGCGCGTGTAGCGGCAGTGTGCAGTCCTAAAAAGGCCACACAAGACTGGGATATAGCAGAAATCTGTGAACCCGGGTCCAAGACAGCTCGGATAACGTGTGAATTTCCCCAAGCGTCGGAGATGCTGGCGTTGAGGGTGCCCAACAATACCTGCGGCATACCAGTGTCATTGGCACTGAAAAAGCATGCCTGCTCGGGTTCTGCTGGTTTTACAGTGGGGGAAGGCGCTGCGGGTAGTGGAGCCTCAGGGGCTGAAGGGCGTTGAGAAGTGGGTGTGGGTTCGGAGTGCAGCAGGGTGTTATGCCGGTTAGACTGGCACACACGGCATAAAAATCGGGACTGACACTGAGAGCGTAAATGATTGCCTAGACAGTTGAAACAACGCCTTTTAGTACGAAGAAAGTCATATTTGCGGTCCAGAGATAAATTGGCAAACTGAGGGCAGACAGACAATACGTGTGGTGCGCGACATAAAATACAAACACTTGGAGGTGATTTGGAACGGCTCTCCGTACGGGGTTTCACTTGAGTAGGGTTTGAGTTGAGCATAAAAATGCTACGCGAGGGTGTTTTAACTTCTTTAGCAAACTGGGAACTACGAGTAGAGGGTGTAGGGTGAGGAGACAGTTCCATGGTTTGCACCTGCTGAACTACAAAGTCAATAAGGTTTTGGAATGTGGGTATTCCTGAAGTGGCCATTCGATCTTCGAACTTACGGGTAATGTCTGCATTTAAATTTCGAAGCGCTAGGGAGAATAATAAAAAATCAGTTAAATCGTCCAAATTCATGGCCTTAAGGGCACTAACTGAGCTCCTATGTGTGTTAAGGAAGTCCTTCAAATGGGACAGAGAAGATGAGGATTGTTTTTTAAAGAGGTCGAGTTTTGAAAAATACATGGAAGCTATTCTACGTGGATTGGCATACCGAGATATCAGAGCTTGGTATGCTACCTGATAATTTTCGCCAGTTAATGGTAAGCCAGAAATGACAGAGGCGGCTTCGCCTTTCAGAGCGGTTTTAAGATATTGGAAACGCTGGGTGTCATTAATGCCTGGAGCTTGGTGTATCAATGACGTAAATAACGAGAAGAATTCCGGCCAAGCTTGTACATTTCCGTCAAACTGGGGGATCCGGATTTTCTCCAGCGGGTTGAAATGGCTAGTGGAAGCGCCTTGAGGTGTTGAAACAGTGGCCGAAGGAGGCGCAGGCTCTTGCTTTTTAAGAGCTAAGTAGAGACATTCGATTTGGATTGTCAAATCACGAAATGAGTTCCGAACTTGGCGCGTTTCGATTTGATCCTCCTTCTTTAAGACGACATTGAGGTCTAATAATTTCGACTGAACAATCTTAAATTCCTGAGCGAGCGGTTCCAACCGGGAGACATATGCTTGAAGAGCTGTTAGTTGTGAAATATCAAAATCTTTGACGATTTGGTATATGGATGACGCATCAGCGAAAATGTCCTCCCGCTCCGCCACCAAACGCTGAGCCGACTGCAGTACTTGGGAGTAATCGTGGGACGATTCGCTTTTGACCGATACTTGTTCCTTAGGCATTCTGGAAGGGTTAGGATGAATGAGGGTTGAACAATACGAGGAACGAATGGAGTTGAATTAGCAAATTCAATTCGAGTCAGAATGGAAATTGATTTGAACTGGGGAATTTTAAATAGAAATCATAAACTGTAGCGGTATCCAAATACACTTTTAAAAATGAAGAGTTGCAGCTGAAAATAAAATTAAACTACGAAGTGTTAATGTGCGAGGAGCAAATTCCTTCAACACAAGTACCGGAGAAGTTAATAATTTAAACGGTGCTACTTTAATAATTCGGGAGTTAAAGAACAATCAAAAGTCAACCACTTAATATTGTTCTCAATTAGAATAAAATAAATAGTTCAAAGAAATTAACTGTAATTAAATTACGTAAAAATAATCCACAATAGTGAACAGAATAAGGAAACAAAATGAGTTTAAAATGTCCAGCTGTTTATAGACGATGAAGTTTTAATAAGATTAAGGGGAATTTAAACGTGTTTACGGAAATTATCAATTGGTAAACAAGAAAATATATCTGTTGGTAAACAAACGAGTAGGTGTGCGCTCGACCTGCGCTCGTGTGTGAGACGTGGGAATTAACGTGTATGAGTTGTTAGCAAAGCTCACTAGATAGCAGTGTAGGAGGTTGAAATTTGAAGTTCGCGGCTTTTTTATGGAGATCGTACCAACGCGCCCAAAGTTGAGAGCGCCTTCAAAAATCAAACCAGTGAAGAATAATTGAATTTGTACTTTACACCCTCTTCTACTTTGCACACAGGAAATCAACAAATAACTCTATTTTTAGACCAAACCAATACAAACTTGTACTCAACTTTGCAAGATTTGTCGTTTTTAAGACTTTACAATTTACTTATGAATAAAACTTTAATTATGTGAATTTCGAATTTCTGGATTGAAATTTGAAAATTAATGAGTAGAATTGTTGAAAATGACAATAGGGTAATTACTCAAATTGTTTCGAGTAAATTTAATTGAAATTACTTCCGTTTCAATAAATTTGGGTATAATTTAATTTAAATTGGGTTCAAAATTTGCAAAATTAGACTTCTGGGATTTTCGTATTCTACAAAATTATACAAAACCGTACGAAATCCGGTTCGGTATGACCATTTATGTTTAATATCGGGTCTACAAAACAGGGGGTGGACTGTATGTATTGTCTCCTGGCGTAACCAGGAGTTCCAAAGGGGGGTCTCGACAAGTCTGTATAATATGAGAAAAAGGTTGTGAGCACTCACCTTGCAAATCTTCTAAGCTGGCACGTACGGGGCAGCGTATACCTGTTCAAACAGAGCAAATAGATCGATCTACAAGTCAGAATGAACCTTAAATATACCTGTTGCCCTGGAAGAAGCTGCAGGCAGGCGTCCTTGAGGTAATCCCAGATGAAATATAATGTACTACAAATGAGTTTAACTGTAATAGCTAACACTGAATTTGGAGGGTCAACAAATTCCACTAAAATTAACTGGGTGCTTATCTAAGCCGGGTGTCGGAATAAAACTCTACTCAATCACAGCGGGTCCGACATACAAAACAAAACTTATCAGCGGGTTGTTACTCTTAAAACAGAACTACATTCACTGGGTGATAGTACGAATAGCACTTATCTAAACGGGTGTAACATTCAAAACAGAGGAGTTCCCGCTTGGCGGCGCGGAGAGCCGGCGCGCCCGTAAAGTGGCGCAGCCGAACGGGGAAGTTCGTAAACATATACATTCAAGTTAATTGACACACACACACTCACAAAATCAGAAATCTATATTTTTAGTCAAAAAGTTATATTTTTAATCAGAAATCTTCATCTTTTGCATAGTGTTTCTTTGAGAAAGTGCTGGAGACGGTCGATAGATTCAAAATCACTGAAGTTTATAACAAGTACACTTTTTTAATACCAAAGATCTGTTTGAGGATAAAAGTGCATTAAATAATTAATACAGGTATAACGGTTTTCTTTCAAAGCTTATGCCCATAAATCCCTTGTGTAGGTACATAAGGTAGTGGTTTTAATCACTATTTATATTTCAAGAATTTCGTTACATTCTTCAATATAATTGCAAAAATTGGTTGCAGCAATTTAAATTTTATTATAACAACTACTTCAAATCTCTTTGAAATGAAAAGTAACGCCAAGCAATAAATAAATTTATTAACGAACTTACCCTAGAATTATAAAATGGTACAGTAAACAGCAAACAAATAATTAATTTTAAATGATGCCAATCAAAAAATACCTTCTTTTTATTTGAACTCTATACTGTTTTAAGTTTGGTAAACTTACTAAACTTATACAGGTCTCCTACTTTTATTGAAATGTTTCTAAAAAAAAAGAAAAAACGTTTTTAGACGGGATTGACCTATTAAGCGTAGGTTTCCCTTTTGAAGGTCCATTTCAATATCTATTACATTTTTTAAAATTAAAGAAATCATTCCTTTCTGTTGCAAAACTCTGTATTTTAATCCAAACTAAACATTTTAAATGTTCAAATTTTAAAGAAAAATTTATTAATTAAATTGTAATAATTGTAGGGAACCTATAAGAACAGATACTACATTTTGATCTTAGCCAAAAGGCCGAGAAGCGTCCGACATATCCTAGTACTATTTCCATTGTACAAGGCTTGAAGTAAATCAATTGTATTGAGGAGTATGGAAAATTGAGAATCAATGCGTTTGTGGCATTTAATAGTTGTATGTATATTATTATGTATTATGTTTATAATAATGTAAAATTTATGAAAGTGATAATTCTGAACAAAATATAATCTTATATAAGTAAACCAAGCATAATAGTAATTGCATGATAATATGTGGATGTATATAGAAGTCTGTCTTAATTATAGCTTCCGAGCGTGGTAGAACTAGTGATCTGGGAATATGGTTTTTATGGTTATGTTTAATTTAGGTAGTGAGGGGGCTAATTATAATGTAATAGGATAATGAAGTTATTAAAATAATCTATATTTAATGAAGAGGGAGTGGCTAAAATATGTTAATAAAATGAAATAGGAAGAAACACAAAACTTAATATAATTAAATAAATAATAAAATGTAAGTAATATGCTTCTAATAATTATTTGTTTGTGCGTTAATAACAGTTATGGAAAATGAAAATAGTTATTTCCGAAATAAAACTGGCTTTATATTAATTTATAAATATAAGACTTATTATAAATTGTGTTTTGGATCATCCTAAATCCTGTTCTGTACCCGAAACAATCCTTTACACCTACGCAGATGAAATGAAATTAACAGTTAAGCGCGGAGCAATGAGTAACCAAGAAAACCAATTATCGTTAAAAATACTTATTTCCTCTTTCAGAAAGAGAAAGTAAAAGAGATAATCACAGTTTAAATTGGTCATTTATTTTTTGAGAACTTATTTATTATACAATTCACATTTATTTATTGGGTAGGTTTGTCATAAATGGTAATCGAGTCAGGTTAAATCTGTTCCAGTTCACTGTTATTTCAGCTAAATGGCTACACTTTTTAATATAACACTTTCAAAAATTTTAAAATTCATTAATCTATAACCTATACAAATCTAAGTTGTAATTTTCTAACATTGAAAAATTAAAAATAATGTACGTAAGGATCAATAATATAATCAATCAGAGTGATTACTGTAAAGTTCACAAAATTTATATTATACATCACACATGCTTATGTTTCATAATTTTAACTCAATATTTAGGCAGTCAAATTTTATACCCATTTTATTCCCTAATTTTTGAATTAATTTAAATTAACTGTTTACATTTGTGTAACTAAAAAAAGAATCGTTTGCATTAAAATTCTGTAATAATTTAATCACCTTTAAAAATTTCTTCCTGAAAATAACATCAAAGGAGTGAGAGAGACAGAGTTCTGATTTTATTCGGAATATATCATTTTGGGCTACTCTTTCTGCTTTCTGTCTCACTCTGTGTCTCTCTTGTTTCTTAAGCCAGACAATTTACGGTAAACAACTTCCTTTGGCTGTACTTAATAGCTCAGTTGGCACGAATTATTAACTGGAACTTATTTGTATTCATATATACAAAACGTAAAATATGGTAACCATGGAAAGTCTTGTTTACTTAAGGTGTGAAGCAAATTTTAAAAATGGAAATATTCATCCAATCAAAACTTTGTTTCGTGATCAAATATTGTAGAAAATAAAATTTAAATCGATTTTCCTAATTATTTTATATAACAAAGAAGACAATTAGAATTTCTGATTTAACCCCATTGTAACATTGAGAGATAATAACCTAACGAAACAAAAAGGAATCATATTTAAGTTTCAGAAATTGTGAAAATTTAAATGACTAGTTCCAATGGATAGTCACAGTGTTGGGTTTGAATATCGAAAACGGAAAAGTACTCCCCATGTCACCACGGATTAAATACTGCCGGTTATTCATTATTCTTAAATTAGTGAATTAAGAATGCACTGAATTTATGCCATTACAATACAAACTACTCAGTGATATTTATTTAATTTTTATTAGTGAAAATATTCACCTCAATAACTCCAAAAATATTATTATACTAAATTATAATAAACCCAAAAACAAAAAACAAAATTGCCAAAATTATTATTCATATTTTTAATCTACAAATCAAAATACAAAATATTTTATAATAATTTACTTCCAAATAAATTTAAATTTGTCTTATAAAGAACTCATCAAAAATTCTGTCAGATTGTTTTTGTTAATTTAGGAAGAGTCATTTTTGTTTACAAGTCTTTATTTTTACTTGAACTGATGATATAGAATATTTTCATTTAGAAATACAAAAGTGAATATGAGTATTCCTTCAATAGATTTCTCAATATTCTTCACGATCTGTATTCCAGAATATAATTAATCGTAAATATAATTATACTTGTATTCCTGAATACTATCTTGAATGAAGTAATGAATTTAAATAATCATGAGTACACTGGATGCATAATTATACTAATATATCTATTCATAAATACAAATATTTGCTACACTGATTTTCTAAAACAGATCCCAATTTATAAACAGAACTTTACAGACAGACCAAAAGAAATTTAAATTTTACCTTCAATAATTTAGAAATGGCGGAAAATTGGCTTTCAGACAGATATTATTATTTCATTTATACCGTTACAGAAAATATAATGACGTAATTTTGCATTCATTAATATTTATTACGAGGATCCTAATTAACTTGTACATTCTTTTTTCCCATTTTTCAAGCAGTGTTTATGTAATCCACTTTCATTTTATTTTCATAATAAATTTCATTCAGGCATTCAATTAAAATCGATACTTTTATATTATTGAATTTGTTATCTGCCCTTATCTTCTTTGAAAGGTTTAATAAATTCATTACTCATTCATTATTCGATTTTAATATTAATTACCAGGTTAAAACAAATTTATTTTACCCCGAATTATTGCAGTAAATGAATTTTATGTTTATTTTAAGGAGCGATTAATCAAAGGTTCAGAATGTTATTGGTGAAATTATGATATCCCAAAATTGTGGAAGGTAAAGAAGCTTTGGAAATTCTTTGGGGACATTCAAAACTTGAAAATTCATGATGCTTTTTTTTCCTCCGCCGAGATAATTTCTATTAATTATAAGACAAACTGGCTGCAAACAAATAATAATAAATACAAATCTAGGGCGAACCAATCTCCGGACTGTCTCCTACTGCTGTTAAAACAGTTATAATTCATATATTTTCTTCAAAATTGGAATTTTTATTCAATATCTAATTAAAATAAGTATGGTGGTTGGATCAGCAAATGATAGCAGGTAGATAAATTGAAGATTATTATAAACAATCACTAGTCCGCACCCAACACTCAAAATTGATCATCAGAGATACCCCCTTCCCACCTGCCATCAGTGTACATTTTTTTGGTTCTTTAAGAACCTCAAAACATTCATTTCCATAAATAAGAAAAAACACAATTTTCTCTTCAACCGGTATGAGAAAATAATAATTGGAACACGCTTTTCGAGTGGGTGAGATAATAAATTTTGAGGTCGTACTGAAAATTTAAGAAAATCTTGTCTTTTGAAATATGTTTGTTCGAATTGTTGGGGGGTTGTGAATCCTGCATCTCTTTATTGCTTAATACATTATAGCCTAATTCCTAATACGTGAAGTATTTATATATGGTATGTTACGATTTTCCGGCGTTTGATCTATGTAAGCCCGCAGTACAGCTGTTTCTTGCATGTATAGCATAGTTGACATAAAAAATGTTGTTGCAGACAAATTTTATGTCTTCTACTTTTTTTCTTTTTTTATATTGATTTATTTGAAATTTACAACTGCATATTCAAATACAAGTAAATGTGCTATACAAAGAAAATATGGCTTGATGGTCTTGAATAGTATCATCCAGTGATGAATACCATTAAGTAATTATGAGGTCGCGGGGCCATCGACGCTTCAAGCGTCGTTGTGTGTTTCCTGGGAGGGTTTGAGATGAGAGTACCTTGCTAGAGGGTTAGTGAGTTTGAATTCTTGAATGAAATCGGTTGTAGATAGATGAGGCAAGGGTGGAGACGAAGGAAATGTTGAGGTCAGTGTGTAAGGTGAGATTGGATACGTAATAAGGACAACGTGTGATATGTCGGAAGATGTTTGATTAAAGGGTTTGGATTCGGTTCAGGTTGGAACGCTTTTCCGTCCCGTACAGTTCTAGTCCATATTTCCATAGATGTCTTAGTAAGGATATGTATAATAGTCTTTTATTCGAATGAGATAATTTAGATCGATTACCGAGAAGTCTATGGAAGAGCCGAAAACGATTTTTGAGGTCGCAGCGTTTGAGTCGTGTGTGAGGATTCCATGTAAGACTCTTGTACAGTCCAAGATAACGCACATGGTCAGCAGGTGGGATGGGTGTTTCATTTAGATAGATAGGAGGGAGAGTTTTATGATTTACGGTGAAAGTTATGTACTTACATTTTCATATTTACTTTGATTTTCCATTTTCTAAGCCAGGTTTCAAGTAGTGTAGGATGAAATTGCAGCGAACGGATAGCAATAACAGGATCGGAGTTAGGTGACAAGATTGCCGTATCATCAGCGAAAGTGAATACTGAAGTATTTGGGTGAGTGGGAATATGAGCTGTATGTATTAAATAAAGGAGGGGTGCAAGGATGCTATCTTGGGGCACGCCGGCGTGAATTGGATGGATGGAAGAGAATACGGTGCCTTCACAGACTTGGAAGAATCTGTCTGAGAGATAAGACTTTAGGATTAAGTACTAGGAACTGGGAAGAATGTCCTTGAGCTTTGATAATAAACCGTCATGCAATACCCTATCTAAAGCGTGTTCAATGTCTAAGAAGACTCCTGGGCAATAATGTTTGAGCTCACGGGGAGAGGCAATGGTGTCTACTACTCGATGAGTTTGTTGGATGGAGCAGTGAGAGGATCTAAAGCCAAACTGATGGTTAGGTAAAATTTTGAGGGTTTCTGTGATTGAATAGAGGCGTTTAATTAAAAGTTTTTCTAGGATTTTTCCGAGGATAGGAAGAAGGCTAATGGGACGATAGGACGACGGAAAGTGAGTGGGTTTTTTGGGTTTAGGAATCATTCGAATTGTAGAAAATTTCCACAGTATTGGGAATAGTTCTGAGGACTGCATTGAAAATGTATGTGAGAAGGGCTTTTTTAGGCAGCTGAAAAAGAATTTGAGAAGTTATTAGGTCATATCCAGTACTTTTTTTTTAGGAAGTTTTCTAATTTCGTTTAGAATTTCAGACGGTGTGAATGGTTTAGGAGGCAGAGACAGAGGTAAGGGAACGGCAAGGCTTGATATCACGTCTTCGTTGTTTTGTGCATCTTGTAGGTCTTGATATGGAGTGAATACTGAGGCGAGGTGTGTAGCAAAGAGATTGGCTTTTTCTTCGTCAGATTTGGCCCATACGCCGTTGTCATGTCGAAGAGGAGAGGATGTATGTTTGTATTTTAGTAAATGTTTTGTGGCAGTCCATAAAGAATTATCCTTATTTGTTAATGTTTCAGTATATGTGGTGTAGTTAGTATTGTAATTTTCGTATATTTCCTTTTTCAGCTGTCGGGTTAGTTGGTTGAACAGTCTTTTGTCTGAAGGATATCTTGTTCGTTGCCATTTGGCTCGTGCTTGTCTTTTGCGTGTGATGAGCGTGCGTATGTGTATTGGAAGATTATAGGCAATGGGTTTGTGATAGAATACATTCGTTTTTGTAGTTGCCGTCCAAATGCTTTGTTGTATTGAGTTAGTTAGGTCGTATACATTATGGTCTAGCTGTTGGGAAGTCTTTATAGGCACTTTTAAGTCCAGTTTCTGTTCAAGCGTCATTCTGAATAGATCCCAATCGACAGGTCCGGTAATAAGGGTGGGTTTCAGAGGTTTTGGTATAGGGGAGAGATCTAACACAAGTAAGACAGGGCTGTGGTCAGAAGAAAGGTCATTTAAGGTAAATGTATTGGTGTGCAATGTAGAGATGTTGTTGCAAATGAAGAAGTCGAGAAGGTCAGGGCGTTTAGATAAGGAAGAAGGCCAGTATGTTGGATGTGAGGGAGAAAGAAAGGCGTAATTGTTTAAAGATAGGACATCGTGTAAGACACGTCCGCGGGGGTTGGAGACTCGACTACCCCAGTAGGGGTGTTTTGCGTTATAGTCGCCACCACAAATGAAGTTAGGACTGAGCGACTGGAAGAATGTAGTAAACTGGGTATAGCTGATGGTTTTGTTTGGGGGACAATATACAGCTGCTAGGGTATAAGGAAAAGGATGGCATTGCAAGGAAACTGCAGTGGATTGGAGATAGTTGAGCGAATTAGAAGGCATTAGAAAATGAGATAATGATTTACGTATAAGGATAGCTGTGCCACCATGTGCGGTACCATCCGGATGATCGGTCCTGTATGTCGTATAGTCAGGAATGTGAAAATAAGATCGGTCTGTGAAGTGAGTTTCAGAAATGAGCGCAATGTCTATTCGTCTGTCATATAATAGCACGTCTAGTTCTTGTCTGTGATTACCGTTCCATAAAAGGATTATTAGAGAATTCTAGGTTGAAGGTATTAAGGTTTGAGACGGGGGAGGAGATTGTTTACAACAGATGTGAGAAGTAATTTACAGTAGATAAGAGGTGTAATTAAAGATTTGAATTCATTGATAAAGGAGGTCAGTACGTTGGTAATGTCTACTGAGGATTGAGAAGGTGGTTGAGGAATGTGTGACAGTTGTGTGGATGGACCCGTGAGCACTTGCGCAAATGACGTTGAGCCTGTCCTCCTCTTGGTTATATATTGATGAATTGGAGGGAAGTCTGCTTTCTGATGTTGAAAATGGTCTTGATTTGACTTTGCAGGAGCTGAAGGATGCTCGTAGACTGGACGTGTTCTTCTCGACTTTACTAGTTCTTTGTATACTAGGCATCCTTTGTAATTTGCAGGATGCTCTCCATTACAAAGTGCACAGGTTGGCGGGATGTCTCGCAGTTTGCCACAAAAAGTCGTGATATGATTTCCTGCACATTTGACGCATTTGGGAGTAGCTGTTAGTATGGCACCTTTTACACTGTATGATGTTTCTCTGCTTGTGCGGTGCTTCCACTTTTATTTTTGTGTAAAACAGTGAGTGAAGATTGAAAATGTCTTGATTGTTCTTAGTCAACGAAGAACATAGGAAGTGTGTGTTTTGTGACTGGGTGAATTACAGGAGAGTCTCTTCTGACTCTGTGACCGAGTTCCGTTAGCTCCTTTTGGATCATATCCTAAGGTCTGCTTTGGTGAAGATGTCTTATTACAATGCGGTAGGGCCTTTCTTCATTTATCTGATAGGTATGATATTCAGCTTTCTTGTCTTTTAAGTATTTTATTATTTTTCTATAGTCGTCTGGTATTTTTGAATTGATTATGATGTCAGTAACCTTTGATTTACAAAGAAAATTGTCTCTTCTTACTAGTTGGACAAATGCGTTACAAAGGTCTGCATAATTAAGTACATTTTTAACGTAAATTGGAGTAAGTCTTTTTGTCTTTGGAGTAGCTGTATGATTGGTTTCCATTGAGTCCAAAACCGAAAGTATTGCAAATGGGTTTTTGGAAAGAATGCCAGGTGGATGTATAACGTTTAGTGAATCTGTGGCCGTAGTTGTGGAAGTTGATGCGCATTTTCTATATTTTGTTCACTAAATACATCTAGAATTTTTTTCTGAGGTCGCCTTTTGAACTTCTTTGTTTTTGAAGGAGAATTACCTGCATAATTAGGTCTCTTCAAATCTTTTTTTGAAGTTGATGATTCATCCGAAGATAAATCTTCTGTTTCGCCCATTTTTTAATAATCAATTGTAAAATAATTAGGAGAAAACAAAATAATAATAGAGACAAATTAACGACAACTATATAAATAAATTTGTTTTTAAAGTTATAATTTAAAATAATTGAAAAAAAAGAAAAAAGTAACTACGCAGCCATTATTATAAAATTAAAGAAAATAACAAAAACGTACCGCAATAAAATTTCTAGTCTTTTTGTCTGATATGATGAGCGGCCATGGGTGCTGCCCCTCCTACCACTACTAACAACACACTATCACCACTACTATATGTTCTAATTACATTAAACAAGTTCTAACCTTTACGAATTATTATTATTTTTTTAAATAATAATACACAACGTTAAAGGTCACTAATTAATGAAATGTTATTGGTGATGATGTGTTGTTGTAGTTTGTAGTGGCTTGAGCGGTTTTGTAAAAGGGGCTTGTAAGTATATATGTGTAAGAGAGGGAAGTATCAGAAACAAGAAAGTAGTCACCACTGCTAACAATAAACATATTCTATTAAAATAATAACTACAAGTTATTTGCAAAGTTATTATAAACTTATTTTTTTATTTTTTTTTTGGCATTAGCGTTTCGCGATACAGCCAGCGCTCATGTCATTATACTATAATATATTTTAAGGGAGGGAGAGTGTTCAGAGTATGACGATTTTTATTCAAAAGGTGTTTATTATATTAGGTATCTTCATAGGTCTTTTCCAGCTTTAGCATTATAACCTAGCCGCATTTGTACTTTTTGATGAATTCGTAGAGTAAATTTAGAACTGCGAATATCTGAGAAAATATTATTTGATTATAGTGGAAAGGAGCGGGCAGAAATTTAAACAATTCATCAAATAATTTTTTTCTTTGGATGGAAAATAATGGGCATACCATTACGATATGATGGAAGTCCTCTTTAACTTTGCAAGTTGCGCAAAATGGGGAGTCTCTTTGTCCTATTTTAAACAAATAAGCGCCACATACAACGTGGTTGGATCTCAGCCTGCTAATTGCGGTTACCATATGTTTACAAGCCGCCATTTTCTTAAACCAAGGGACTTGTGTCAACTCTCTTCACATTTTCTTGGTAGAAATTACCCTTCGTGCTAGAGGCTTCGTATTGCTTTTGCCATTTTTCAACTATTCTTCTCTTTAGTATCCCCTTCAAGTCAGACGGAGGTAACTTGTATTCCAAGTATTCCCTTGACACCGCTGCCTCTTTGGCTAATAAATCGACTTATTAACTATATTAACTTATTAATATGCACTGATGCTAGAGAGAGCGAAAAACAAGTGTTCTGCTTCTGAATATCAAACACAAACTGTATTGCAGGAATGCCCTCTCTAGCGGGGGATTTTGTTTTACAAAAGAGTTAGCCTAACAGGTTCTTGTGCCTTTGATTCTTTTAATTGCAATGACCTTATATTTCAGTATCTGACTCTAAATACACTTTTTTTGAAGGTAAATTCACTATTTATTTTCCAAAACTGCTTCACTTACATAGTGTCAAAAGTCACTCAACTATTTTTCAAAACTATTATTTTTCCATTTCGTTCTTCCACTTCATAAGAAATTATTCCACAGAAAAGTACTGTTCACTGTTGGAAAGAAAATAACTTTAGTACAAGCACAGAACCAAGAAAATTGTTAGTATAAATGGGAAAGATGTTGACCTCACGGAAGTCAATCGAGAACTCTTTTACTTTTAATATTATTTTTTATACTTTCTGGTTAAAAGGGGCCGGAAAGAATTTAAATTAAAAAAATAAAAATAACGCAGTGCTTTACAAGTAAATTCTCTGAATTCTCAATAGCAAGGACTCTGATGACGTAAAATTTAGCATTTAAAATTGGCACTGAACCAATGAAATTTTAACAAACTTCGAAAATATTGTTTAAATATGTCTCTACATTGTTCATATAACAACGTGCAACAACTTTGTAAACATACAGATTATGTGCCTCAATTATAAAAGGGCTTGTATTATAAATAATATCTGTAGAATAGTACATATGTAATAAATCTTAATGAAGGAATAATTTTTTATTTTTCTATTTTTATTACAAAAGTGAATACTTAAAAAATAGACATAAAAGTAAACTCACTCATTAGGTAATGAAAAAACCTTTTCTTAGGAGAAGCAAATCAGATTCGATATATAGAGCTGAGTATTATAGTACTTTAGAAAAATGCCAGTTAAATTTTCTAAAGTGTGTCCATTGTTTACCTCGAGTTACACCAGATTGTGCAGTTTGAATGGAGACTGGGTTTGTTCAGTGCAAATTGAAAATTTTTACCAAATGATGGATTGGTTAATTACCATATTGAATATGGATGATTGTTTACCTAATGCGGTATATTTCAAACTGGTTTAGCTGGCTAATGTTAATTTACCTTTTAGCTGGTTTTGTCAGTTGATGTCTTATTTCTAATGAATTGGTAGTGATCAATTGTTGCATAACCATGAAGTCTCTCAATTAATATATCATAGAACATTCGAAATGAAATTATTTAGCAGAGAGACATTGAGTCAGTATTGAATTCTTCCTTCAATAGACTACAACGTGTGTGTAGCAGTCTGAAGTTTGATGAAGAATATCTTCATTATTCATGTCACATCAACTAACTCCGTGTTATTTCCCAACAAAGACAATTTAATTAAAAATTTCCATCAATTATTTTTGAACCGTAAACGTTATTATTTTTGGGCCAAGAAGTAATGCTATTTGTGTCCGAAAAAGGAACTGGCAATTTTTATCACTTTTTGTTAATAAAACGCAATCATATCTAAGACAAAAAGAAATAAATATAAATGGTCGCCGAAGCACATGAAAGGCGTTTATTCATTTTTAGTCATCTGCCTCTAAATATTATTTATTCAAAATAATAAACTAAAACAAATCTTGATGTTTAAAGCAGGAAGTGAGTTTAATTGTTCTGGCGGCATTGTTGGACGGAAGTAATTTTTAATAACTTTAAATTGCTAGAGAAGCTTTTGACAAAAACCGCAAAATGTAAGGAGAATTCCAGTTAATAGAAGAAATTTCAGTAAAATTGTTAGCGGCCAGTTGGGCTTAATTGGATTAAGTTTAATCTAATTTATTGCATGAAAATTATAATTGTTTATTGCATGGGTAATAAAAAATGTTACTTTTTAATTTTTTTTTTGTTAATCGCTGAAAAATGTAATTTTTTGGAATCCAACCGGGTGAAAAAACAGATTTTCCGTTGAGAGGGGTGGCTGCCAAGTCACTCTCTCTCTCGTTTCCCTTTAATGTTCTCCTTTGATGCATTTTTTATTTTTCTAATAAATCTTTTCTAAGATTAATCTAATAAAAGTATTACTTAATACCTAATTTTCTGATCAATTGAAAATAACAGATGATTAATAATAAATATCAATTATAACACACTAATACTGCCTGCCCAGTTGAGGAAGCCTGCAATTTTTACCACCATTGTTGCATTCTCATTTTCATTTAACCTCAGTTTTGTACTGTATAGTAGCTGGCGTCACTTGTATTTCACGATAAAATTCTCTTCTGCTCAAAACTACACGGCAAGTTAATTAAGTTTGTTACAAGAGGTCTCTTCTAGCTGCATTACCTCTCGTGGAAATTAATCTTAAATAATAGTGAATTCAATGTTTTAAACTGCTGTTTTCTTCGTAAAATGTTAATTTTTCTTCTTATTAGTTTTCCAGTTGTGGCTCCTGTAACTTTCACACATATTTGTCAACCTTTATGTATTTAAAGAATTATTATATTTAAATTATGGATTTATTTTAAGCTTTTCGTTTCATCAAATGGTGTTTGAGTCAAGGTAAAAGATTTACTTTTTATGTTTCTGTAACGTTCATTTCGTTTGTTCATTAAATATTTTTCCTCAAACAGCCGCAATTCTATCTGGCTCGAATTGCTAGAAATACTTGCCAATGTAAAACTTATTCTTGCAGCAGCTGTATTCACTAAATGTTTTTCCCCAGTTGGGTCCAAGAGAGAAAAGGGTAGAATTTACGTAATTTCTGTTATAACGAGTTCATATCGTCGCTGAATTCACTTGACTTAATCTTGTATCCATAGGTAGTTAATGATTTATCATCTATTTATTTCCCTCTCCACTTGGACCAGGTTTGCTGTTAGAGTATTCTTAATTTCTACTGTTATCTGTATTCTATAGCGTAGAGTTGTTACTGTTTAAATAGAAAAATGTTTTAGAAAGGAAGTTAGACAATCAGTTATATGGAGAAATAAAAAGGAAAACAGAGAAAAAAATGAACAATGAAATAATGGCAAAAAAATGAGCTCACACTTTGAAGTTGCGCACTGTTCCGAAAAAAAAAAGTCTAAAAAAGAGAAGAACCTGTCATGCATATGAATTAGAAAAGTTAGTTATATTTCCAACTTTCTAAATAAAAGAGAGTGGAAAAACTTTTTTAATACAAAACTGTCTATTAACAGTCATTTCAATATTTGAACTAGACAAAAAACAAAAGACTTGGAGCTAGTATCATTATCTCAGTGAATTTCTTTTTTTCCTAAACCTTCAAACAAATTTGCAACAAAATGAATCAGGAAAACAGCACTTTCCCGCTTTAGTGGGGGAAAAAATTACGTTTTCATTATTAAATTTCGCGACTGACGATTTGAAAACCATTTTAAAAATGATTAAGCAGTTCTCTATGAAGAAGTGGGCTGGATATCTCTGTTGAGAGATTTCACATACTATCCCAATAATTGTACTTTACAAACTTTATCCTAATATTATTTGAAAACAATCTCATTTTTTCAAGCTCATGTAATGTGTGTCCTAAGAATCCTCTACAGTGTACACTCTCTAGCACTTCTCTAAGTAGTTTATGAGCTTATCAGTTAGTAATTTTAGGCCAGATCACTTAGCGATTTCCTAGAAATGACGTAGGATTATCCTTCTGGGGCAGTGTGCTAGTATAATGAAAAAGCTAGTATAAAAATTCTATTATTTTATTTTAAGAGAATACTATGTAAATAACCTATCCTGTAAATTAATAAATAAATAAATTATTTTAAAGAATAATGTATAGCAGTAAATTTGTAGATAAAGAAATTTACATTTATTTATGTGTTTTATTATTTTGCGGTAAGACTACTTGTAAAGCCATGTTTGAATTAGCTGATATTGTAATGGCCACCCCCAGACAGTTAAAAGTCTGGACTTTCTGTTAGTAATTTTATTACATAAAAGTATTATAATTTTATTACAAATTAATATCGTAAGTATATTCCATTTTATTGTAAAGATGATATGAGAAGAAAAAGTTAAAATAATGATATCTTGTAATACTGTGTCGTAAATAATAAATCCAAATTAGCGAGTAAGTTCAACTTTCAAGTTAGGCTGATAAAAAGTATGAACAACCATTACTTTCTCTCAATAGCCATTTCTATAATTCAACTCTTACTAGCATGACATCTAGCGGCAATCCCGCAAAATAAGAACTTATTGCAAAACAAATAGCATTAGATTTGAGATTATATCAAAGAGAACAGGATGTACCATTTTCAGTATTTGAACTTTTTCAATTTGTTCTTACATTCATATAAGTTAAAATCCAATTTAAGGCTATTGCAGAAAAAAAGTAATAATCAAACTCAAGCTCAATAAAATATTTTTTCTCTCTCGTTCAGTTGCGCTTGTGGTCCATACCTAAACTCGTGTTTAAATAAGCATTACTTCACTCACTTTTAGGTAAAAATCTATTTCTTTATCAAACAGCTTTACCCAATCATTTTTTTACCAGCCTTAGTGAAGTTGCTGAACTTTTTGTACTTTGAGAGGCTAAATGCATTTGTTGAAAACACTGTACATTATGGTTTCAGATTTCTTCATTACACCACAGAGCAGCTACGAAGAGTTACCGACATTATAGTGGAGGTTTTAATATGAACAAGCACACAGGCAAGACGCTGATCGATGTTCAAAAAGCTTTTCACTGTTTTTGGTACGATGGTCTAATATGTAAGATTACGATTTTCCTAGGTACTTGATTTATTGCGTTGTGATGACATTGATCGTTTCATTGATCATTGTGATATTTTTTAAATTTGCCATTCAGACATAAAAGGCATATTCTTTCATTAACAGGCTGAAACTTTATTAATGAATGCTTTGCTTTGCTTTTAGATTGTTATCTAGATTAGATTGTTAGAAGACACTGCACTGCGACCTGAAAGTAATATTGTGCCGACCCCGAAGCCTTCTCAGGGCACTACAAATCTTCGGGGAGGTGGGCTGCAGAGGCTTCTAGGAATAGAAAATCTAAGGGCACTCTGGATATCTGCCACATTGCCACTATGAATATTGGTAATTTTTCAGTTGCGTGATTCAGTCTTTTTCCACCTAATCTCTTGCAGGGCAGCTAAGGCCAATTTGCATTGGACTACTTTTATCCTCTTGAACTATCAGTAGTTCTTCTGACGGCTGCCGCCCGGTGCGTATTGTACAGATTTTCCAAATCCTCCCTAGGTTGATTCACCAAGTTTTAATAGTTGTGATTTAGTTTAATATTGATCTTTACTACAACAATAGTTTAAAATAAATTTAAATGTGCTATATATATCATACTTATTATTTAGTTTATTTATATAGTTTATTTAAAAAAATGTTTATTTTGAAAATATTCATGTTAAGTTCATATTTTATATTGTTTGTATTTTTTTTATTTATTTGTATTACAACCTTTGTACAGCCCCTGAAAAAGGCAATAAATTTGCCGAAACGTCGGTAGAAATTTAAAAAGAGTTCTTTTGTGGGCCCGAACCTCAACGTCCAATTTACAACATTGAATTTCATCTGTTTCAGGCAGAGAGGGGTGGCACACTTAGTGGCAGCGGATGGCGCGCGTTTGACATCTCTGATTATACAACTAAAGAAGTAGGGGCTACATTAGACCAATATCCTTTCTATTGTAAAGTGAGAGGTTATAAAGGAATTTTTGTCTAAAATAAATAGTTTTGTAAATTCTCAACATTATGAATATGTAGGTTTAAAATATGACAGAATTTCTGCTACTTAAAACAGAATTGCCATTTATAAATGGTAATTATTGAAAAATTTGAAATACCATCATTTCTTGTCTCTATTGAAGATGGCATATATAAACAATAAAATAAATAAGGAAACTTAATAAAGTGAACCAGAAAGAACAATTATTCGGAAGTCGAGGGGGAAAAAGGTTCTGTATTCTAGAACATTTAGAAGGGATTGTAGCGCGTTCATTTCAAGGATCGCGAAATGAAATCGTCGTTTTAGTAGTGGTCTTAGTAGTGGTTTTAGTAGCGTCTTAAATCATGGAAATGTGGCACTAATTGATAAAGTTGGATGTGGTTTTTTATCTTATATGGAGGAGACGGACCTCTGGTTTAACTGGAACATTTTTTCTTTTTAATCTATGTAGATTTTAGATAAAAACAATGCATTTAAATATATTGTAGATTGGGGAAGACACACAACAAATAGACATTAACATTTCAATAATTCTAGAGCAAATGTCGATGTATATAGGGAGTATAAATCCAGTAATACCCGGTAACCTAGGACTAGAAGATCTATTGTGACTTCTATGTGTAACTGTGTTTGTACATACAAACCACTGTAAAGTGTACCAAGTGAGCTGTATTATATTATTTGCCCGTAAATCCAAGTATTTGACAAATCAGCTACTTCTGTTAGCTATTACTTGTAGTGTGTGAGTATTAAGGAGTCAGGGTAATTGTCCGCGTATCTCTAGACTGGGTCGGATGTGTCAGTCAGGTTGCTAAGATAAAGTGTCTAGTTGACTTCTCCCTGTTGGAGAATAGTGAAACATCAGGTAATAACAAATTTATTTATAGAGTACAAGCTTTCTACAAAGGTAAGGCCAGCTGGTTATATAACCAACAATTAGGTGTGAAACACTCATACGACTTTCTTTTATTATAATAATACAATATAATATAACTAATTTCATTGGCATTTTTTTTTTACTAACGTAAATATAACAAGCGTCCTCTGTCGCAACTAAACCAGGTAGTGGCAGCATAAATTGTAGTCTAATTGACTCGTCCCGAGAACACCACTTGAATGAGATTTCCGAATCTTATAAATAAATATAGAATTGTATTTGGGCAGCGAGCATTCCAAGTTTACAGAAAATCGCAGCAGCCTTCTTCAAGAAAATTTCAAAACCTTATCCTATAAATGGAAGTTGCACTTCGGGTTAGCCGATTTCATTCAAACTTAGAATTTTATCATCAATGCTTTTAATGTATAATAATTTTATGTACTTAGATGTTAAAATCATACATTGTACCGAAGTGATTCTCTAGAGGAAGGAAAAGAGTATACGAAGTTTTAATTAAAACATTCAAGTCGTTTTCTGAGTGGTAATATTAAATCTGAGTCCTCCAGCGATTTTTCGTTTTTGAGTTATTTTGTTAAAACACATACACACACACACACATGTAGACCATTCGCTAAAAACATTTTATTCGTATTCAGGTTACCGCCAAAACATGTATTTCCGGTGAAACTCAATTTAAAAAATCTGGCCCGATCGCATCACTTCCTCCTTCTAGAAGTAAAAAGAAAGAACATATCTTAGAAATCTTACAAATTTTATAGAAATCAGATTACACAAAATCTGAAATCTTTCTATTTAATGAATTTAAATGGTAAAGGAAATGAAAATAGTTATCTAAAAAGTCCAATCAGAAGAGAATTTTTAAGGATTCTAAGAAAATGAGTAATATAGGGAAACATATTATAGGAAAATGAAAGAAAGAAGAAAAATAATTTTTCAGCTAGTTATATAATCTCATTAGAGAGAATTATTTTAAAGAGAGTGATAGAATGAAAGCAAATTTTATATTAAAATATCTATAATTGATAGAAATTGTATGTAATAAGATACAATGTAATGAGGCGAGCGATAGATATAATGGTTATCAATGAGATAGCAGTGAAGGTTATCTATACACTCCATCTGGGTATGGGTGATAGGTACAAGGGATAATCAATGAACCATCATCACTTTTCGTCACACACTATGACTCTCTTGATTTAATGTTTGCTCATGTAAACGCAAATGAGGATGGCAACTGGGATTGTCAATAAAAAATACATACTTACCTTCCTCACACGTCAAACATCAAATATATTTTTTTTTAACAAAGATAAATAAATATAGGCAAAGTAAAATAAATCTAACCTAAAATATCAATAAAAAGTAAACTTAATTAATGTTTTTCTTTAGATTTCCTTAAAGTAGGTTATAGAACGATTTGTTGATTTACCTAATCTTTAGGGGAAACAGTCCACGAGAGAGGGCAAAAGCAAGACATTTATTGTATAATATTTAGTATAATTTATTTTATTACTATGATAATGTTTAATATATTTGTAATGATAGGGGTTAATATGAATTTATTGTCGGCAGTGTCCAATAAATATCGCAATTAGCAATTCTAATTGGAGTGTAAAAAAAATGTACCAGACTTTGCTGAGAAGTGACTTTGTATTTCTCTTTCTTGTTTAATAATTATCTTCCTTTGTTTAATAATTTCTGTCCTTGTATGTATTTCTATAGATAATTCAACAATTGGTTGTAAAAAGTAATTGGATGTTCATCATTTACAAATGATAATACAAAATTATCTAACAACAAATACATGAAATCATTAAAAAATGGTGTTAGAAAACCCAATGTATAAAAAAATAACCATTAAAATTATACCCTTGAATCAAAATAAATAAATAATTCCGTAGGCAAGGAAAATCCCAATGAAAGAGGCCAATTTACCAAAGAGATATTTAATTTTATACATACACTATAACTATTGACAGAATATGATCCAACATTTCATCTGCAGATAATATTAGTACCTTCAGATTGGACTAAGATGGTAGAAAGTGGGTGCTAGTGGAATATAAAAAATGCATCAGAAGAAGTCAACTGTAATCATGAATTACTAAGCTTAGAATTCTCAATGCACTATTTCCAAAGATAAAAATCACTGAATGCCCGTCCACCAAGAATAAAAAATTTGATCAGATTATCTGTACCCGTTATTATCCGGGCTATGTAGCCTTATTATTCGTTCAACTCGCTGTATCTTTTCCATAAAATGTGGATAACATTGATTTAAGATTATATATATTCTATGTGTAACTCACATATATATATTGTAAGGAATAGGCTTTTTCAAATTATTATTAAAACTAAAGCTGCTCAGTCCTATTATTTATTAAATCTGAAACCCTCTTTCATATTTGTCCAAGAATAAGAATGTTAACAGATGTACTATGATGTAACAAGCATGTTACTTAGCAAGAAGTTCTAAGTATATATATTCCGTCCTTGTATCTTCTCAGGTCACATACCCTTAACTGGATCACATTACTAGTTCTTCTGCTTCAATCGAAGATTTCACAGTCACATGATAAATGCATGCAGTATTACACTAGAAACAGATTTCTAGTAAGTTTATGCATTAATTCCACTCCATTTTGTTCCCAGACTATAAACTCAATATATCTAATCCATCAGATTTTCTATTCTTAGGAGCCCTCTAAAACACGCTGCCCGGCTGGTGAATCGCAGGTTCCAGGTTCAAGCCTGATGGACTTAATTGGTTCTGTTTCAAATAAAAGTTATAGGTTTATTTCTGTGTAGTTATCATTCCAATTTAATCGTTTGTAATAATTAAACATTCCAGTGATTAAAAATAAGAAATCTTATCTACACATTCGCACTCGCGGTTAAGCAATTTTGTTGGAATTCTGGTCACGAGTTTGTTTCACCAATTTAGCAGGAAATTGCATGAAGGATCACAATAGAGAAAAGTTTAAAGTTTCAGTCCCTTCCGGAAATCAATTTTCCTGAAATGATAATTCAAATAGAAGTAATGGGCTTTTATATATATATATATAAACTTCTAGCTGGATTCGATTGGTGTACCAAGTTGAGCTTGCTGTTGAGTGCTAATTAATTATAATTTAGATTAAGATATCTCATAATAAACTAAATTAGCATTTTAAAGGAAAAAATAAGAACCACTTATCCCCAAAAACCAGCTTAAATGACATTTTCCTCGTTAAAATAAAAGTTGTAGCTCTAGATATGTGTAGTTGATAGTTTAGGTAAAAATCGACTAAGTGAGTTTTGAAAAAGAAGCAAAAAACGAAAATATCCACTTGCTCCTAACCATTTCTCCTATTGTAAAGGTATTTATATCATTTCTGAGTCTATCACATCTTTCCAATTTATACCGGGCCTTTCTCTTCGTTTCGAGCCCACAGAAAATTTTTTTTGATAACCACTCTCTGTTCTACTTTCGAACATGACGATACTGTCTCAAGTACTGGTTCTTCATGTTGCATATTATTGTCTCTTCTACTGCATCGCTTTAGGAATATCTACATTTTGAACTCTATCAGGTTTGGAGACTATTGCGGATCGGCGGATCCGAAAATCCATTTCAATGGCCAGCAATTTCCTGTTCATTTACTCCATTAAAGACCTAATTTACGTTCTATAACTTATGTACTGTTTACAGTTATAAATATGGATTATCAATTGAATTCGTTAATTAGAATTGTAATAATTACAGTCAGATAAATTCGTCCAAGTGTTTCACATCACAATTTTAGAAACATGGAATAGAATCATATACGTTCACTGGTCTGAATTGAGATCTGAAATATATTCTAATAAAGGCTGTGAGTGATTCTATAATTAATCTCAAGAGACGGTAGATATTCGAATCGTATGTTTAAGATGGAGCTCTATGATAGCAAAAGCGTAATTAGAACAAACATAATCAGAGGACCAAGTTTAATTACTCTTTTGCATAGAAACAGTGGAAAGGTCCTATTTGCCCACTCACTTATGATGCTCTCCTCTTTAATATTACAAGATAAACAATATTTTTATTATTTTTCTGTTTTTTTTTTTTAATCTACGGCAATGAAAAATTAATGTCAAGTCGTTAATGAAATAGGTATATAATTAATTAGGTACATATAAAGTATAATCATTATCCAGATGATAACATACCACTGAGAACTGATTGGAAATTCCAAATGGGAATATTTGAACTATACAGACGGATATTAGCTCCGCTTAATTATAACTGTATTATATGAGAACGCTGACGTCAATAATGTGTGCATAGCCGTTATATTATAATCTAATATATAGGGAAATAAATCAGTCATTTAATCTATTCATTATTAGATCAGATATTTCCAGTTTATTAACAAGAACAAAAACAGATAAACAGGTGATTTTCCATTCTTATACAGTGAATGTGCATTCTGAGGAAATTTCCAAATTTATTATTATATACAATTTTGTTGGTTTATTTGTGTAGTTCGATCGGAATATATGCAAATTTAATAAAAAAAAGAAAATAAATTTTGGTTAATAAGGAAGGAAATAATATTTTCTATTTAATTAATAATGAATGTTTAATTCATCAGATATTGTTTATAATGGTATTTTGCTGGTGACTTTAAATAACTTTTTCATAGAACAAATTTTCATGTTCATGTTGAATCACATAATGATGGAAAGTTAAAAAATCACCTTCAATAATTATCTTTTTGTAACATTGTAAAAGCATTTTACAATTATTCAGATTCTAATGAATGCCAAAGTTCAAACATTTTATGATATAGTTAGGGCCGGCAAGAAGGATCTGAAAAGGTATTAGAGCAGCCGAACACCAGACTCTGCGTGGAACCACGGAGAAAGGAAAAACAAGAAAAAAAAAGAAAAGACATTATAATTTCAATCAAATTAATTTGATTAAACTTAGTTTTAAACTTAATCCAAATAATTAAGCCCAACTGGCCGCTAGCAATTTTAATGAAATTTCTTCTAATAACTCGAATTCTCTTTACATTTTCCGTTTTTTGTCGAAAGCTCCTTTTAGCAATTTAAAGTTATTTAAAATTACTTCCGTTCAACAATGCCGCCAGAAAGATTAAACGCACATGCTGCTTTAAATATCGAGATTTGTTTTTGTTTTATTATTTGGAATAAATAACATTTAGAGGCAGGTGACTAAAAATGAATAAAACGCCTTTCATTTGCTTCGGCGTCCATTTCTCTTTATTTTTTTATGTCTTAGATTTGATTGCGTTTTATTAACAAGAAGTGATAAATATTACCAGTTCCTTTTGCGGACACAAATACATTACTTGTTTGGCCAAAAATAATAACGTTTATTGTTAAAAAATAATTGATGGGAAGTTTTAATTAAATTGTGTTAGTTAGGAAATAACTCGGAGTTAATTTATGTGACATATTCTTCATCAAACTTCAGACTGCTATACACACGTTGTAGTTTATTGAAGGATGAATTCAATACTGAGTCAATTTCTCTCTGCTAACCAATCTAATTTCGAATGTTTCTATGAGCCCTTTTGTATGATATATTAATTGAGAGACATCATGGTTATGCAACAATTGATACCCACCACTTCATTGGAATTAAGACATCAACTGACAAATCCATTTAAAAGGTAAATTAACATTAGCAAGCTCAACCAGTCTGAAATATACCACCTTAGGTTAACTATCATCCATATTCAACATGGTAATTAACCGATCCATCATTTCATAAAAATTTTCAATTGGCACTGATCAAACCCAGTCTCTATTCAAACTGCACAATGTGGTGTAACTCGAGGTAAACAATGGGCACACTTTAGAAAATTTAACAGGCATTTTTCTAAAATACTATAATACTCAGCTGTATATATCGAATCTGATTTGCTTCTCCCAAGAAATGGTTTTGTTTCTTTACCCAATGTGTGACATTAATAATTTTTATGTCTGTTTCTTAAGTATTCACTTTTGTAGTTATAATAAAAAATAAAAAAAAATTATTTCCTTCATTACGATTTATTACAGAGCACACATATGTACTATTCTACAGATATTAATTATAATACGGGCCCTTTTATAATTTTAGCATATAATCTGTATGTTTACATTGTATGAACAATGTAGAGAAATTTTTAAACAATATTTTCGAAGTTTGTTAAAATTTCGTTGGTTTAGTGTCTATTTTAAATGCTAAATTGTACGTCATCAGAGCCCTTGCTATTCAAAAGTCAGAGATTTAAGGCACTGCGTGGTTTTTATTACTTTTTTTTTTAATTTAAATTCTTCCCGGCCACTTTTAACCAGAAAGTATAAAAAATAATATTAAAAGTAGAAGACATTAAATTTGTCTGCAAAAACATTTTTTATTTCAATTATGCTATACATGCAAGAAACAGCTGTACTGCGGGTTTACATAAACCAAACGCCTGAAAATCTTTACATACCATATAAATACTTAACGTATTAGGAATTAAGCTACAATGTATTAAGCAATAAAGAGCTGCAGGATTCACAACCCCCCAACAATTCGAAGAAACATATTTCAATAGGCTGAATTTTCTTAAATTTTTAGTAAGATCTCAAAATTTATTGTCTTACCCATTCGAAAAGCGTGTTCCAATTATTATTTTCTCATACTGGTTTAAGAGAAAATTGTGTTGTTTTTTTTATGAAAATGGATATTTTGAGATTCTTAAAAAGCAAAAGAAATGTACACTGATTTCAGGGCGTAGGGTAACTCTGATGATGAATTTTGAGCGTTGGGAGCTGACTAGTGGACGTTTATAATAATCTTTAATTCATCTACCTGTTATCATCTGCTGATCCAACCACCATACTTATTTTAATTAGATATTGTATAAAAATTCCCATATTGAAGGAAATATATGAATTATAACTGTTTTAACAGCAGTAGGAGACAGTCCGGAGATTGTTCCGCCCTAGGTTTGTTTTTATTATTATTTGTTTGCAGCCAGTTTGTCTTATAATGAATAGAAATTATCTCGGCGGAGGAAAAAAAGCCTCATGAATTTTCAAGTTTTGAATGTCCTTAAAGAATTTCCAAAACTGCTCACCTTGCACTATTTTGGGATATCATTAATTTCACCAATAATATTCTGAACCTTTGATTAATCGCTTTTTTAAAATAAAAATAAAATGCCTTTACTGAATAATTCGGGGTAAAATAAATTTGTTTTAAACTGGTAATTAATATCAAAAGCGAATAATGAAATTATTAAACCTTTGAAAGAAGAGAGGGGCAGAAAGCAAATTCAATAATATAAAAGTATATATTTTCAGTGAATAACTGAATGAAATTTATTATGAAAATAAAATAAAAGTGGATTACATAAACACTGCTTGAAAAATGGGAAAAAAGAATGTACAAGTTAAATAGGATCCTCGTAATAAATATTAATGAATGCAAAATTACGTCATTATATTTTCTGTAACGGTATAAATGAAATAATAATGTCTGTCTGAAAGCCAGTTTTCCTTTAATTCTAAACTATTGGAGGTAAAATTTAAATTTCTTTTGGTCTGTCTGTAAAGTTCTGTTTATAAATTGGGATCTTTTTTAGAAAATTCAGTGAAAGAAATATTTGTATTTATGAATAGATGTATTAATACAAATATGCATCCAGTGTAATCATGATTATCTATATTCATTACTTCATTCAATATAGTTATGAGGAATACAAGTATAATTGTATTTGTGATTAATTGTATTCTGGAATAAGATCGTGAAGAATATTGAGGAATTTATTGAAGGAATATTCGTATTCACTTTTTGTATTTCTAAATGAAAATATTCTATATTCATCTGTTGAATATGTCACTAAATAAACAAAAAAAAATAAAAGACTTGTAAATAAAAATGACTCTTCCAAAATCAACAAAAACAATCTGACAGAATTTTTGATGAGTTCTTTTTAAAGACCAATTTAAATTTATTTGAATGTCAATTATTTTAAAATATTTTGAGATTTTGATTTGTAGATTAAAAATATGAATAATAATTTTGGAAATTTTGTTTTTGTTTTTTGGTTTATTAAAATTTAGTATAATAATATTTTTGGTGTTATTGAGGTGAATATTTTCACTAATAAAAATTAAATAAATATCACTGAGTAGTTTGTATTGTAATGGCATAAATAAGTGCATTCTTGATTCACTAATTTTAGAACAATGAATAACCGGCAGTATTTAATCCGTGGTGACGTGGGGAGTACTTTTCGTATGCGTATTCGATATTCAAACCCAACACTGAGAATATCCATTGGACTAGTCATTGAAGTTTAAAGTTTCACAATTCTGAAACTTAAATATGGTTCCTTTTTGTTAAGAAAACTGAGAAAAATAAATGGTTAAGAAAAATTAAGAAAACCGATTTAAATTTTATTTTCTACAATATTTGATCACGAATACTACAAGTTTTGATTGGATGAATATTTCCATTTTTAAAATTTATTTGACACCTTAAGTAAACTACAATTTCCATGGTTACCATATTTTACGTTTTGTATATATGAATACAAATAAGTTCCAGTTAATAATTCCTGCCAACAGAGCTATTAAGTACAGCCAAAGGAAGTTGTTTACCGTAAATTGTCTGGCTTAAGAAACAAGAGAGACAGAGAGAGACAGAAAGCAGAAAGAGTAGCCCAAAATGATATATTCTGAATAAAATCTGAACTCTTTCTCTCTCTGTCTATCTTTTGATGTTATTTTCAGGAAGACATTTTTAAAGGTAATTAAATTATTACAGAATTTTAATGCAAACAATTCTTTTTTTAGTTACACATAATTATATTAATTATAACAAATTTAAACAGTTAATTTAAATTAATTCATAAATTAGGGAATAAATTGGGTTATAAAATTTGACTGGTAAATATTGTGTTAAAATTATAATACATAAGCATGTGTGATATATAATATAAATTTTGTAAACTGTAAAGTAATCTCTCTGATTGATTATATTATTGGTCCTTTCGTATATTATTTTTAATTTTTCAATGTTAGAAAATGCCAGCTCGAATTAGTGTAGGTTATAGATTAATGAATTTTAAAATTTTTACAAGTGTTATATTAAAAAATGTAGCGATTTAGCTGAAATAACAGTGAACTGGAACAGATTTTACCTGAATCGATTACCATTTATGACAAACCTACCCAATAAATAAATGTGAATTGTATAATAAATAAATTCTCAAAAAATAAATGACCAATTTAAACTGTGATTATCTCTTTTACGTTCTCTTTCTGAAAGAGGAAATAAGTATTTTTGACGATAATTGGTTTTCTTGGTTACTTATTGCTCTGCGCTTAACTTTTCATTTCATTTCATCTGCGTAGGTGGAAAGGATTGTTTCGGGTACAGAACAGGATTTTGGAAGATCCAAAATACAATTTATAATAAGACTTATATTTATAAATTAATATAATGCAATTTTGTATTTCGGAAATAACTATTTTCATTTTCCTTAACTATTATTAACGCGCACACACACACAAAAGTATTAGATTCATATTACTTACATTTTATTATTTATATAATTATATTAAGTTTTGTATTTTTTCCTAATCCAGTTTCAATGGAAATAGTATTAGGACATTTCGGACGCTTCTCGGCCTTTTGGCTAAGATCAAAATGTAGTATCTGTTCTTATAGGTTCCCTACAATTATTACAATTTAATTAATAAATTTTTCTTTAAAATTTGAACATTTAAAATGTTTAGTTTGGAATAAAATACAGAGTTTTGCAACAGAAGAATGATTTCTTTAATGTTAAAAAATTAATAGATATTGAAATGGACCTTCAAAAGGGAAACTACGCTTAATAGGTCAATCCCGTCTAAATTTTTTTTTTTTTTTTTTTTTTTTAGAAACATTTAAATAAAAGCAGGAGACCTGAAATAGTTTAGTAAGTTTACCAAACTTAAAACAGTATAGAGTTGAAATAAAAAGAAGGCTGAGAGTTCGTTGTCGTCATTTGAAATTAATTATTTGTTTCCTGTTTCCTGTACCATTTTATAATTCTAGGGTAAGTTACTTGATAAATTTACTTATTGCTTCGCTTTACTTTTTATTTCAAAGAGATTTAAAGTAGTTTTTGTAATAAAATTTAAATTGTAATCATTTTTTGCAATTATATTGAAAAATGTAGCGAAACTCTTAAAATATAAATCGTGATAAAAATCACTACCTTATGTACTATATACGGTACACAAGGGATTTATGGGCATAAGCTTTGAAAGAAAACTTTTATAGCTGTATTTAATTATTTAATGCGCTTTTATCCTCAAACAGATCTTTGGTATTAAAAAAGTACACTTGTTATAAACTTACAGTGATTTTGAATCTATCGGCCGTCTGCAACACCTTCTCAAAGGAACACCATGCAAACGATGATGATTTCTGATTAAAAATATAGATTTCTGATTTTGTGTGTATGTGTGTGTGTGTGTGTGTGTGTGTGTGTGTGTGTGTGTGTGTCAATTGACTTGAATGTATATATTAATCAGCAAATTTTAATTACAACTGAAGTAGAGACGAAGAATTAAAATTTACTAAACTTCGTTTAGACTTTTGGTTTGAGGATGCCCTTCTGATGAGGGGCACCCTAACATTTGTCACCACATCTTTATAAATCGTAGTATCGGCTAAAAGTTGTAGAAATATATCTTTTAATTCTATTGGTTATAGCGAAAACAAATATATTGTTTACAGATTCTCCAAGGGTTTAAAAATTCTTAGTTCAAAGCGTGAATAAAGTAATGCTAGCGTTGGAAATTACCTCAGATGATGGTTTACCAAACTACAAGTCCTCTCTATCCAACAACACCTTGCCTTAATAACAAACAATTTAATGACCGTAAACAGTTAAGTTGTTCGAACGTAGTAAATCTATGTAACTTTGTCCTATTCCCTATTTCACTAAATGGTCATAGTTAGTCCAAATACCATGGTTTTTGTTCTAATACCAATTATATAGAAATTAATTGAGATCTAATTGAGAAGTTAATAATGTTTATATTCAGGCAATCCAATTCAACACCATACAATTATAACTTTACAACTATTCAATTATGGCAATTGTTCAAATTAAATATAAGAATTTGATGTCAGTGAACCTTCATTAATCAATGAAGTTAGTTTTTCATTATTTAATTTTAGGCATACATTTTATTTTCATGAGTTATTAAATTATTTTAAAATTTATTATGTTCACTTTATTTCTTCGTTTACAAAATTTAATTCGAGCGGGAACGATTTTACATATCGTTAGACATACATAAAAATCTGCAAAGCGTTGCGAGAGCTGAGTGGTTAGAAGCTAGGACCGAAAACCTGAGATGTATTTTGGAACTGGGTTCGATTACCGTTCGTGGCCTTGTTTTAATTGATTATTAATATTAGGTTTTTTAATTAGCGTTAATCATTTATTTATTTAACACTTTTTAAGCATTAAATATGTTTTGTTAATAAATAAAACTCTTTTTAGCATTTTTGTCTATTTGTCCATCTTTTTGTAGCAGAATCCAGCCTAAATTAAAAACATAATACTAATAATTTTATTGAATTTGATATAGAAATCTGAATGTTGTAGATGCGCAAGAATTAAAGGGCATATTTCATTTCAGCCTTCTCATTATAAAATAAGTGAAAGTAAAAAACTAAATTTAGGGGTACCTCCAAACAAACTTCTTGCGCCTATATTTAATAATACATTCTTTTGATGATAAATGTGTACAGTCTGTTGATAAATAAATTTGAAGAGAAAGAAATTTACAATCATTTACGTATGTATTATATGTATTTCCGCTAAGTCTACTCACAATGCCCTTTTGAATTGAAGTAGTACTGGGATGTCATTCCCAGGCTGGTATGTTAGTCCAAAAGGTATTTTACAAATGGCGCTCTCATCTCGTAAGCGTCTGTGCCTTTCGATACTCGAAGTCATAGACATTCAAGTTATAGTTTTAGAACCCGGAAGTTACTTTTTAAAAAGAGGTTTTATTTAAGAATACAATATAATAATATAATAAGGGTTATAACAAGTTAAGGCACTAGTTAATACTATAGACTCTTCGAACTTCACTGTACGGTGGTGAGCTTAGAACTGCCTGCCTGCTGGCCGGTGGGAGTATTTATATGTTGTCAGCTCCTGCTGACGTAGCAGTGGTAATTTTCCTAGAGGTAGTGTTATAACTCCTCCCTCCTCAAGTTTGGGGTTCCTGCGACAATTGGCATGGAAGTCCAGGGTAGATATGTCGAGGTATGGGTTGTAGTTGGTCTCCTTCTGTTGCGCCCGGATTCGTCTTCTTTCTACAGACATAGTAAACATACAAAGGGGGCAACAGTAGTAGAAGTATTGGAATGATAATAAGATAGTAGAGATGTGCCGAGTCCCTGGGTGTTTCTTCTAGTACTTCCAGTGGTTCCATCTTTAGGTTATTTTGCGCAGATTTTCAAAAGATATATTTATGTTGGTGTGAGTGAGCACTTGTGCAGTGGTTAATATGCTTTTGGAATCTTTGTATATGGGTATGGCTTTGCTGTCTAGTAGAGTTTCGTCTTTGTTTAATTTTATGAGGCTAGTGTTGGTCAAGAATATAGTGTCATTATGGTTGTCCTTTTTTATTACGATCCTACTGGTCCTGAACGTTAAAAAGTGGTCCACAAAAGGGATGTATTTGATAAATGGTGCACTTGATGTGTATACCGTCTTGCATGCTACGGGGTTGATGTTGGTGATGAGTTGGCGAATACAATCGTTTTGGATGCTGGTTTTGTTGTGGCAGTACATAGCGCTGTTGATTTCTTCACAGGTGGCTGTAAATAACTCATCTTGGATTTTTAGGATCAAAGGTGGATGGACATGAATTGTCAGGAGGTGGTTGTCTTTCTCTATAGGATAGGATAAGAGGAAGTACGTCTCAAAGGAAGAAGTTTTTAGGGGAACGCTAATAAAGTAGTAGATGTTCCAATTTTTTATTGAGCAGTGTACCTTGCTTAATTGCCAAAGTGCTTCTATGTCAGGGGTTATGAATGTTACGTTGTGAGATCTTTGTAGTGACTCAAGATCTTTGAGAAGAAAGATGCTAGAATGGATAGTGTTTAATCTACAGTTCTAGAGATTTTTCCATGTCGTCAATTTTGTTTGCGATAAGGACCAGGTTAAAGAGGATAGAATTAAATTGCTGATTTAGCTCAATTTGGCTAACTACAGGGTTGGAGAAGAATGTTGTCATTTTGTCATTGTTGGTTCGTATAATCTGTATATCGTGATTGAATTCTTCAATTACTCGCTTGTTTATTGCCATTTGGGTTTTTAGGTTATTTTGGAGGTGAAAACTGTTTCGTTCAATAGCGTTGATGACTTTGTCGTATCGTTCCTTGTCGTCACTGTCCATGTTTCCGGTTAACCAGGAAATGGCTTTACCTAGGCCATTAATGAGTCCGCGTTTCGTTCTGGATTTGTTAAGGGTTAAATGGTCTAATTTATTACGGAGATAGTAGTAATATTTAAGGAATGATTTTATCTGGTTCGTCTTGTTGAGTTGGTACGTGGTACTGATAACGGTAAAAGTCTTATCTAATTCTATGTCAATTAATTGCACGTCAGCTATATGTATAAACGTATATAGTATCTGTCTATGACGTAAGCTGGGCGGAAGGCAATAGGCAACATTCCAGACCCGTGCGTCAGGTCTGTTATCTCTAGGCTGGTGGTTAAATTACTCATTGCTATCAGTTGCAATATGTGCAGAATTGCTTGGTTCCCCCTTGTCAGCGATTGTGATATGTGCGTCATTGCTTGCACCTGCGTCTGTAACAGAGATAGTTTGCTGTGTGAATTTTCTTGGCCTTTTTAATAAATTAGGATGCACTTTAAAAGATTTCCTTTGAGTGGTTACTAATTTAGTTTTTGAGAATAGTTTCCTCTTTTAAATTTTGGCTTGGCTTTGCCATATTGTTTGTCACGTATGTAAATTTCGCCTTCCGGAAATTCTATATTTTCTCTGGTCTGGTTTAGTCTGTTTGTCCGAGTTTCTTTTTCTTTTTCGATAATTTCTTTAATAGCGCGGGCTACCGATTCCCTGTCTTCGTGATATTCTTTGACCTTTTGCTCTAAAATCAGGTCCTGCGCGTACGTGGTCGTTTGCAGTCCAAAGGTTATGTCATTGGGTGTCATTTTTAAGTTGGGAACTATGGCGTTATTGTAGGCTATTAGTCCTAGTCTTAGAATTTTATTGAGGGTGTAGTCTTTTCCGTGTTTGATTATGTTCATGATTTCAATTAGTGTTGAATGGGCTCGGTTTATTAGTCCGTTACAGTCTGAATGGTTTGGGGTAGTAAAGTAGGTGTCTATGTTATTGTATTTTAGAAAGTTTTCAACTAGTCCGTTTTTAAACTCTGTTCCGTTGTCAAATTGAATTGTCTTAGGGCAAGGGAATAGACTTAGATAGTGTTCTAAAGAAGTGACGATTTCGTTGGCAGAGGAGGTTCTAATTAGATAACCGTATAGTTTTTTGGAAAAACAGTCGATGAGTGTAAAGATTTGCTTCCCGTTGTAGTGTAGTATGTCTCCTTGTAGTCTCTCGATAGGTTTGGAAGGAGTACGGGTAATTTCATAAATTTGTCTAATTGGTCTGCGGTCGTATAGTTTAAGAACCCGGAAGTTACTTTTTAAAAAGAGGTTTTATTTAAGAATACAATATAATAATATAATAAGGGTTATAACAAGTTAAGGCACTAGTTAATACTATAGACTCTTCGAACTTCACTGTACGGTGGTGAGCTTAGAACTGCCTGCCTGCTGGCCGGTAGGAGTATTTATATGTTGTCAGCTCCTGCTGACGTAGCAGTGGTAATTTTCCTAGAGGTAGTGTTATAACTTTCATTAAATGAGCTTAACAATAAAAAAATAAAAAATCTGGTGTGACGTACTCACACTAATTTCTCTCACTGCAATTAATACAATTTAAGGGCAAATTTTCTTTAAAATTAGGTTTACTTGGACTTGCCATAAAAAAAAAAAAATCTGGTGGGAAACACTCACACAACTTTCTCTTACTCCTGTTCTCAAAATTATAATTGACAAATTTTATATTTGTGTACCAAATTTAACGAAATTCTTCGAAAACTGAAAAAACTTTTCAGTTAAAGCGCACTTCCGGTTTACTAAATTTCTTAAAACTCCGAATTTTGGCCATCTATTTATTTCTAATTAATTTTGTTTGGATAGAATTGTATAGTCAACTGTCGTAGCGCTTTAGAAACAAACATAAACCCACCCCTCCCCCAAAAGTGCCCTTCAATGCATTTTCCGGAGAAATGTCTCAAATAAAAGTTGTAGCTCTTTTTTGTAGTTGATATACGAAGTTTAAAGAAAATCGTCGGAGTCATTTTTGAGAAAATCGCAAAAAAGTAAAAAACCAACTAGTAAAGTGATACTTTCGGTTGAGGAATTTTGACAGATAACATACTGTCAGATCTCATGGTGATACCTAAACGGAATATCAAGTTTCAACTTTCTACGGTTTTTCGTTTTTGAGCTATGCTGTTCACATACACATACATACATACACACAGACCATTTGCTAAAAACCACTTTTTTGGACTCAGGGGACCTCAAAACGGATATTTCCGGTGAAAACTCGATATCGAAAATTTGACACGATTACAATACTTCCTCTTACTAGGAGTAAGAGAAAGTAAAAAGGTGGTAAGTGTTGTAGCTGTACCCTTTGACTCAACCACTAAATTTTTTAGCGATAATTTAAATTTTACCCTAACTGAGAGGGCGGCGGTTTTCCAGGCTCTGCCTAATATTGATTTATTCAGATAAATGTTTATAATACGCTATTCGCCTTGACCATGCCTGACCGGTGGTCGAACGATAAGTTCGTCATTGGAATATGGGCGAAATGGTCGGTTTCTAGCAAAGCACTCACGCTGCCTCAACCCGGATACTAAAGTGTTTTCTTGAAATAGATATGTATTACTTTGCTTTTACATAAAAATCTTTATTTGCCTGTACATAATTAGTCTTTGTATTGGGTTGTTTGTAGATTTTATCTAAACTGCTACAATGATTTTCTCTAAACTATTTATTTATTTTGCATTTCTAGATTATTTAAAAATATATATACAAAAAAAAAAGATGGTAATGGATTATTTACATATTGCGAGAAGCTGACTTGCCAATAGACAGTGGCTGGCCTGCATAAAACAATGGCCAGAAGCTGTACTTGACTTGACGGTTTACACGGAGATAAGTAGTTGCCAGTTGCATGCGAGGCACTTTGCGAATTGATTAGTTTATTGCGCATACTGTTGTAAAAAAATGTGGAGCCAACGAGATATCATAAAGCGGAACATTAAATACGATCTTTTACTGCCGTACTGTGTGCGTAATAAGACAAATTGCACAAACAAAAAAAGAAGAAAGACAAGTGTTTGGGTAAGTAATGGGCTACAAATAAAATCTTCTAGAGCAACCTCTATCAATCACAAAAATTAATACAAAAACGTAAAATCACTTACCACTGGCTAACGAGTTACTGACTTGTGTACAAACGATACGAGGATCCTGCGAGCAACTGACATGTAATGTGGTGGGGGGAAGGCTAGTGGCTATTGAAACGAAAATTGTTGAAGAAACCTGGCTTGCCAATTGCTGACCGATTCGGTTATAACGGTAAATTACCTGATATGTTCACACAATGACATTAGCTGTACAACGTAACTGACGTCTCGAGATCGCACGATAGCTCGCACTGTGTAAACAAGGCTAGTATCAGAGACATTTTCCGTGGTAGCCTACTTCATTTTGTGGTCATCGACCGGTTTCGGGCGTTCGCCTATCTTCAGGATGCGTTTTTCAGACAGTGTGACAACACAGACTTGCACAGAACAAATTCAGTTTACACACAATTTTACTTTATGATAAAAATAAAAAATGCCTCAAACAAGGACATTAGAGGGAAGAGAGAGAGAGAGTGAGTGTGGGCGGCCACCCCTCTCAACGGAAATTCTGTTTTCTCGTCCGGTTGGATTCCAAAAAATTACATTTTTCAACGATTAACAAAAAAAACATAAATAAGTAACATTTTTTGTAACCCTGAAAGATATCTTGGAACCAGGTTAAGATAGTGGATAAAGCACCATTTCGAGTGTGTAAACTGAATTTGCTCTGTGCAAGTCTGTGTGGTCACACTGTCTGAAAAACGCATCCTGAAGATAGGCGAACGCCCGAAACCGATCGATGACCACAAAATGAAGCAGGCTACCACGGAAAATGTCTCTGATGCTTTCCAGCTCTGCGGAACCAACCACCACAACAACCAAGGCTTTAGTACATTAATTTCCATGGTTTTCATTTTAAATGCAATTTTTAAAAAATTCCTGGTTCCACCACTATCCTTATCTTAACCTGGTGCTTTATCCGCTATCTTAACCTGGTTCCAAGATATCTTTTAGGATTTTTTTATGTTTTTTTTTGTTAATCGTGAAAAATGTAATTTTTTTGGAATCCAACCGGACAAAAAACAGATTTTCGTCCCCCACTCACTCTCTCTCTCTCTCTCTTCCCTCTAATGTCCTTGTTTGAGGCATTTTTTATTTTTCTAATAAACTAAAATTAAATAAAATAAAGAATAATCCAATAAAAGTATAACTTAATAAAGATTTTTCTGATTAACGAAAAAACAGATGATTAATAATACAATATCAATTATAATACACTAATTTGACTGCCCAGTTGAGGAATCCTGCAATTTTTGCCACCATTGTTGCATTTTCATTTTCATTTAATCTCAGTTTTCTAATGTACAGTAGCTGGTGTCCCTCGTATATGACGATAAAATTCTTTTCTGCTCAAAACCACAAGGCATGTTAATTAAGTTTGTTACAAGAGGTCTCTTCTAGCTGCATTATCTCCCGTGGAAATTAATCTTAAGTAATAGTGAATTCAATGTTTTGAACCGCTGTTTTCTTCGTAAAAAGTTAATTTTACCTCTTATTAGTTTTCCAGTTGTAGCTCCTGTAACTTTCACACGTATTTGTCAACCTTTATATACTTAAATAATTTTTAAATTTAAATTATGGATTTATTATAAGCTTTTCGTTTCATCAAAAGCTATCTGCGTCAGGGTAAAAGCTTTTCTTTTTATAATATTCGAAATGTTCATTTCGTTGGTTCACTAAATATTTTTTCTTAAAACAGCAGCAATTCAATCTGGCTCCAATTGCTAGAAATACTCGCCAATGTAAAACTTATTCTTGCAGCTGCTGTATTCACTAAGTGTTTTTCTCCAGTTGTTTCCACGAGAGAAAAGGGTAGTATGTACTTTGTTTTATATAGAGTTCATAACGTCGCCGAATTCACTTGACTAAATCAAAGCATTCTTAGGAAGTTAATGTTTTATCATTTATTTATTTCCCTCTCCATTTGGGCCAGGTTCACTACTTGGAGTATTCTTAATTTCTACTGTTATCTCTATTCCATAGCTCCGGTGCATTCAAAACATTTCCTCAATATATATTGTTGGTTTTAAACCTGGTGTGAAAAACTTGGATCTAAACTGTTTTAGATTTCCAACATCATTTTATATCTAAAATTACAGTTAAAATGTTCATATAATGATGAAGTGTGTAGATTACTGATTGACGTTTGATCACGAGATTTTTGATTCTTAAATTATCTACAGATAATAAATATTTTCTTAGTTGATACATAAAAAAAGGTAGGTCGCGTCTACTAAAGAGTATTTACTGTTTAGATAGAAAAATGTTTTAGAAAGGAAGTTAGGTAATCAATTATAAGGAGAAATAAAAAGAAAAACTGAGAGATAAATGAAGAATGAAACAAGTTCTTGAAGTAATGGCAAAAAATGACCTTCCGCTTTCAAGTTGCGCACTCTTCTGAAAAAAAAAAATTCTAAAAATGAGAGAAACCTGTCATGCATATGAATATGAATTAGAAAAGTTAGTTATATTTCCAACTTTCTAAATAAAAGAGAGAAAAAAACTATTATTTAATACAAAGCTGTCTATTAATAGTCATGTCAATATTTGAATTTAATCAAGAACTAGACAAAACACAAAACACTTGGAGCTAGTGTCATGATCTCAGTGAATTTCTTTTTTTCTGAAACCTTCAAACAAATTAGCACGTTATTTTCACTAAACTGAATGAGTAATACAGCACTTTCCCACTTTAGTAAAAAAAAAAAAAAAAATTAGTAATTTCAGTGTTCATCCATTTGCCAATGGATCATCTTTTTGTTTGGCAAATTTTAGGATTGGGATATATCGCTAAAATATATTAATGTCTTCTTTCTTCGGAGATTAATAAAATTCATAAATGAAATATTTGTTTTCACTTTTTTAAAATCAATAAATCAGAGAATTAAAAATATATATATAAATGAGGTAATTTTTTAAGCAAAACCCACAGGAGGGATAAAGTTTACGCAAGTAGACGCTTTAGAGCTACAAGCGGATATTCAGCCTTTGGCCGAGAGAAGAGTGAAAGCTGCGATTCTCCTTAGTGAAAAACGTTTAAGGAAATCTAACAAGAGTTAGATTTGCTGGCCCTCGTACAAGCGTGCACAAGACCGCTTGAAGATGCAGAAGATATGGCTAGCCAGATTAGAGGAGCTTCGTGATAAGACAGGTCTTTCTTTCACTAAACGCTCTCCATGTTGCCATAGACTTAATGTGTACTAGACCTGGTTATATTATCGCTTTCTACACTGGAAACCAGCAAAGGTTGGCTAGAAGCTGCATGTAAAAACAGCATTAGCCGCCTGACATAAGCGGGTAAACGCATTGTATTGCAGGGGAATTTACGGGAACGAGCAAGCTGATCGTTTGGCTAAGGAGGGATTGAAAAAAGAACAATCTGATCTATCCATTCCACTAAGAAATTTAAAGGCTCTAGAGTCTTCGTCATTAAAGTATATGTGGCACAATAAGTACATAGAAAAGGGAACTGGACAATAGTGGGAGATATTGGTGGAAGGAAGCGACAGGATTCCCGCCACTCTTCCGCGTCGGTTGCTGCAGCGTGCTTCTGTATGAAGTGCTCCTGCGCAGCAGCTTTATCAATTTTCATTAATAAATTTTGCAGAGCTCCTGAAGAAGGGCACCAATGGTTCACGAAAGTTAGAGCAACAAAGAATTCTTTTTAAAAAAAACTCCTCTGGCTTTTGCCGTATAAACATCTCGTTATAATTTCTCGTCTGACCATTGGAAAACCATTTTATAAACGATTTAATAGTTCTCTACTAAGAAGTGGGCGGGAAATCTCTGTTTTACATACTATTCCAATAATTATCCTAATAATACTTGAAAGCAATCTCATTTATTCAAGCTCACGTATTGTGTGTCCTAAGAATCCTCTACCGCCTACTCTCTCTAGCACTTCTCCAAGTAGTTTATGAGCTTATCGCTTAGTGATTTTAGCCCATATCACTTAGAGATTTCATAAAATGACGTATAATTATACTTACTGGGACAATGTGCTGGTATAATAAAAAAAAAAACTAGTATAAAAATGCTATTATTTCGAGAAAAGGAATAAATTATTTTATCAATTCATAGATAAAAAAATTCATAATTTAAATCAAATGTGCAATTTAATATTACAAAAAAATAAATAAATAAATTCTGATTTTAAGTGAATACTATGTAAATAACCCATCCTGTAAATAAATAAATAAAGTATTTTAAAGAATAATGTACAGCAGTAAATTTGTAGTGAAAGAAATTTACATTCATTTATGTATTATATGTATTTTGCGGTAAGACTAGTTGTAAAACCGCGTTTGAATTAGATTGTACTGAGTTGGTCAGTCCCAGATAGTTAAAACTCTGGAATTTTTGGTAGTAATTTTATTAGATAACAGTATTATAATTTTATTACAAATTCATCGTATATTCCATTTTATTTTAAAGATGATAGGAAAAGAAAAAGTTGAAATTTTCAGTTACTTTGCCACCGGTGTGTTTGTGTGTGTGTGTGTTGGGGGGGGGGCTATTGTACTGTACTGCGCAAACAGTACTGTATTGCAGCATTGACGACGTTCTCCACACTTTTCAAGCAACAGTACATTGAACGGTATTGATAAATTTAGAAAAATTATATTATTTCAAGAAAAATACTTATTTTACCAATTCATGGATAAAAAGATTACTAATTTAATTTCAATGATACAATTTATTATTAAAAAAAAAAAAAAAATCGATAAATAACCTATCCTGATTTTGTCGTAAATGTTCGGCAATTTGAAAATGGCCTTATTTAAAATAATTCTTGTAAGAAATGGTATGATACCCAATATAAAGAAGTTCAGAAGTGTTTAAATTTAAATATATACTGCAATCTACCAAAAGTATATTAACATACATTAAAATATTTCATAAAATCATAAACGCATTTTGAATATAACATTTTCATCTTTATTGGAGTGATTTAAACCAAGAATAATCATTATCATTACTATGAATAAGTTCACAACTTATATATCTAAATTGCCTATAAAGTTTCTATTAGTCTAATACCCAGCTTATTTCTTTATATTTTATTTTCATTATTCCATCAAAGATTGTTTATTTAATTATATATTTAAGGTAATTCATTTTGATTTTTTATTTATTTGTTATTATTATTATCATTATTTTTTTCTAACCATCTTGATAATTTTTTTCTTTTTTCTTAAATTAATTATTTTTATCATTGTGTCCAACTCTGTTTGTATAGGAAATAAAGTTTTGAAAACAAAGATTTAGCTGTAATTATCAATAATATTATTAACCTATCCTGATTAAATAATACTAGGAAAATGTAACAATACTGATATTGTTAACGGCAGTAAGTTTGTTATCTCACTTTTATCTCTAATTTATTTTAATTTTGTTTTAATCAGTAATAATATAATGAAACGTTACTTTTTAATTAGCGTTAATCATTTATTTATTTAACACTTTTTAAGCGTTAAAAATGTTTTGTTAATAAATAATACTGTTTTAAGC
>JAAEAF010000694.1:0-189718 GCA_011037195.1 Triatoma infestans
CAAACTTCTATCAGGGGTTGGATAGAAGAACAGCATCTGCGTTGGTGGGAGGAACACCAGGACAGAGGCAGGCAAAGCTCTTCATCAAAAGACATTTGCCTAAATTTACCAAAGACCTACTGAGCCAAACCCGAAGGGATATAAGGTTAATTGTGGGTCTACTAACAGGGCATTGTAGGCTGAATAGACACATGCACCACCTACAACTTGCGGACATAGTGCGGTATGCCGATTCTGCAAGGTAGAGGAGGAGACATCCTTTGTGAGTGCGCCGGCCTGGCGAGGATTAGACAGTCGAGGATTTCTTCAATTGGGGACGGGCAATCCCGAAGCTGGAAGCTTCATGACGGAGCCGCTCTCAGCTTTGCTAGGATTGATTAGGAGGGCAAAGCTGGGGGCGGTGCTGTAATTTAAGGGGATCCACAATAGACCTCGATTTGCAGGTCGCAGTGGAATGAGGCTCATCCCCCCCGCTTCTATTCTATTCTATTCTATTCTCTAGGTTATTGTGGAACTTAAGAAACGGGTATGGATTAACTCGTTAACAAAGAGATACTGAGGTCTTTGTGGAAAGTTAAATTTGAGACATAATAGGGAGCGTTGACAATATGGCGAAGGACTTTAAATTGAAAGGATTGGATTCTCTGGATGTTGGATTGTTTCGCGGAGCCCCACAGTTCAACTCCGTAAGTCCAGACAGGTCTCAGCAATGTTTTGTATAGAGTCAGTTTGTTTTATACGTTGATTGTTGATTTCTGTCCAAGCGTCTTCGTTGTCCAAAACGTCTATTTAATTCTTGTCATTTCATCTCGTATGAGGGTTCCAAGAAGGTCGACTGTCTAAATACAGTCCTAGGTAGCGTACTTATGTGGAAGTCGGTATTTCTTTATTGTTAATATGTACGGGAGGGCAAGTTTTGTCTACATAAAGTGAATATAATCTGTTGGCATTTGTTTTCATTCAGTCTTATTTTCCATTTCTTGCACCAAGAGGGGATGAGGTCAAGGTGTTCTTGGATATATGAGGAATTTGAGCAGGGTTAGGATTTGCAGATAATATTGCAGTATCATCTGCATTGGTTGTGATCAGGGTTTCCGGATGTGTGGGAATATCAGCAGTGAATAGTGTGTACGAGACCGGGCCAAGGATGTTTCCTTGCGGTACGCCGCCGTGAATGGGTTTGATGTCATAGAACTCCATGCCGCACCTAACTCTGAAGTAGCGATCCGTCAGAGAGGATTGAAGGATTTGGGGTAATATCGGGTAGGAAGGAATTGTTTTAGTTTATAGATAGATAGATAGATACTTTATTCGTGCAGCACCAAAGGTACAGAACAGTGTCAAATAAAGAAAAAGTTTCAATCAATTACAGAGGTACTCGTTTATGGAGTAATAATTTTTATTTAGTAAATATTTTGTAAGTTCCTTTTTAAATTTATTTTTTGATAGGCTCACCTGAAGCAAAGATTCAGGCAAACAATTATAGATTTTAGCGGCCATGTATAGTGGGGCTTTTTCCAACTTTTGAAGTCCTTCTGAAATCCAAAATATAACACCCCTGGGTGCCATACCCTATCGAAAGCCTGTTACAAAACTTTTTAAACATAATTTTTTGTAACTCTGAGGATAGAAAAACAAGTATTTCCGGTGAAAACTTCGAAAATTTGACAAGATTTACTCACCTCCCACCTCCAAATAAAACTAAGAGAAAGTACAAATTAATTTATGAAAGATAATTGTTAAAACAGTAATAATAATTGTTTAATTTCCCTCAAAGTAAATAAATATGAAATCAAGAAATTATTTATTATAAAAATTAAAATGAATAATAAAGATTGGTTTATAAAATTACATCTTACACTTAATCAATTATTAGTTTATAAAGTTAAATATAGTAATTATTTTTAGAAAATTTACTATTCATTTTCTTATTATAACCGATAATTGAAGGATATCATTATTTTATACTTAAATAAATTTTACTTACTTGCAGCCTTTATGTAAGTAATACTGTGTGCAGTTATGTTGCAATGTTAATTTGTTGCACAATTAGCGATAGTAATTATAAACCTAGAATATAACGGTAAATAATCAAATAATTGAATTATTAAATTATAATAATCTATTTAAACGTAAATAGTGTTGTTTGTCTGCTAGTTTCATTCACTTAATATATACATTTGTTTCATTAATTCTCCTCATTCAAATATTTTTGTTGGTAAACATGTGACACTTTTCCATTTTCTGTAATAGAAACTATTGCAATCATGTCAAATTTTCGAGGTTGAGTTTTCACCGGAAATGCCCTGATCCCCTGATTATGAAATAGCTTCCAACATGAGCGACCTCCTGGCGATGGTAAACATAGTGAGCGAGAAAAGTAAGCAAATGTGCTACACACTTCTCATCAATATGTCCAAACGGATGGTTATTACAAAATGATCCTTGCGAGAGAGCAATGAAAATTAGTAGCCAGTAAGTAGAGGGTGAGTTTCGATTTACTGTATATTGTGATAGTTGTTACTGTGGCTAGTAATATGCAGATGCGCTACCGTATCGAATAAACCAATGCGGAAAAGTTCAAGAAGATGAGCAAAGTTTTGAGTGGGCGGCAGCTTTTCTTTGGGCTTGAGTATACAAATCCTTCAGTGTTCTTTGTTTTCCTTTATGTTGTAGAGACATGTACAGTAAAAAAAAAAAAAACTATGTGCCGACCTGTAGAGCCATTTGAAATGTGAGTCTACCGGAAAATGCTGAAGGAGAGACTTTCAGAGAGTTACGAATGCCGAGATTTTTCAGAACAATGACTAAAGAATGTGAACTAATGGACATTGTAAAGCGGCGTAAGTTGCAATACGTTTTTTTTTTAGTGAGGAATGACAAGTATTCCCCGTTGCAGAACATCATGCGGATCGAGGCGTAATTTACAATATTTAGATCTTTTAGTGGGAATGACAGGGATTCCTTGTTGCAGAACCGGATCAATGGTCGGTGGTTGATTAACCGGTGCTGGCCGTCGGTTGATCTTGGCTGCACAACCTCTGGCAATATTTGGGCAATCCACCGCGTCATTATTCCGAAGGGCTCTGGATAGAAATCTTATAGCGGTGATGATCGTCAACGTCTGACGCAGACAAGGCACTTGAAGAAGAAGAGTACGAAAAAAAATGTGTTTAGTGTGTTTGTAGTCTTTGTGTGTATGTATGTGTAAAATATCCCAAAAATTGATATTATGTATTTGAAACACGGATAATCTGCAAATCGGATAATCCGCAACCGCAATAATATTAAATCTGAACAATAATAATACTGCAGTTACAACCTCAAGAAAATGTATAAACTGTTGAATTTAAATTAAGTTTAAGTGGGAATTGAAATTATCTTGAGGCAAATTATTGATGGTATATATGTGTGATTTCTTTAGAATCCCTGAATAGACGATGTTGAGATTGTTCAAATCAATTATTGGATTAAAACTAGGTGGAGATTTCTGAATATTCATGTCATTCATAATTTTTTTTTTTTTTGGCGGGGAGGCCCATGTACTGCGACCTTACGATCTATTGTGCTATGCCCCCTAGGTGCCGCAGGCTGCCCACAGCACCCAAGCAGATGTCCCAGATGAACATTCTTTCAGCAGAACCTTCATCAGGTTAAGATTCCTAAGGAATTCTAATCCTCCTAAGGCTCTAGGAGGACATATCCTCCTCTTCCACCTGCTAACTACCCAGGTTCTTAAATCTTCTTTGAGAGGCAGTCTCGCAGTCCATTAGGAGATGTAATGGAGTTTCCTCCAACTCCCCATAGACTCTCCATGTGCTGTCACTTTTCAAACCCATCGTCAGGTGTCAGGGAACCGGGGAGGGAGTTTCAGAGTTGAGACCTCTTTGCCTCCTCCTTTTTCTTGAGTTCTTCCAAGAGAAACTGGTCGTTGTCTCCACAAAAAGTTTCCAGCCCTTAAAGCGGGGTCGAAGCACCGATCTTTGCCAGGGCGTCAACCATCTCATTCCCTTCAATGCCAACATGTTCTGGCACCCACCAAAGGGTAATTTTATTCCTCCTGAGTAGGTTATTAAGTTTACCTAGGCATTCCCAGACCATTTTAAAGCTGATAACAGAGGCGCTCAATGCTATAATGGCTGCTAGTCTATCGGAAAGGATTACAATCTCCTGATTTGTATATCCCCTATCGAGGTTCAATTGAACGCATTTTCCAATAACGTATATCTCAGCCTGGAAGATGCTGGGAAATTTACCCATGGGTTCCGAGTGCTTGGTCCTTGGACCGAGCTCCCGTCCCCTCGAGGATCTTAGACCCATCAGTATACCATTAATGCCATGTTCCTTAATGCCCAACAGAGCAGGGTCCTTTGCATTCATTCTTAATTAGTCTGCGTTGTAGATTTAGATCTCTCTGTCAAGAATACTCGTACTGTTAAAATCAAGTAGTGCCCTTTCATTTGACTGTGTTTTGAAACAGCTGATCAAATTTTCTTTTTACATTCTCTTACTCTTAGCAAGAGGAGGAAGTGTTACGATCGTGTGAAATTTTTTGAAAATTTAGTTTTCACCAGAAATTCAAGTTTTGAGGTCCCCTGAGTACGAGAAATAAAAACGTTTTTTGGCGAATGGTAGGGTTGCTTATTGCAGGTGTTAACAAATATCTCAAAAAGGAAAAAAATCACGAAATTGATCTTCCGTTTAAATATTACCACCGCATCTGCTTGTTTAAGCTTCGTGTACTATCTACACACATTTTATACGAAACATTTCTCCAGCAAAATTGATTTTTGGGTGGGTTCTGGGGGTTTTGCAACGTTAAACTTTCCCCTAAAGTACCACTTCAGTATAATTTATGGTTCTACCATCTACATAATATTGAAGTACTGTAGAAGCGTTTCTAGAATACCAAATTGTGATGAAAATCGATTACCCAGAACTGGGGGCTTTGCAGAATAGATTTTTGAGAGTTTTGGTATTTTCTCGAAAATGGCTGCAATGATTTTTGCTTTAAACTTTGGAATGCTCACTGCATATTATAACCGTGACACTTTTATCTGGAGACATTTTTCTGAAAAAAAAAATTGATTTGAATTACGTTGACGTTAAATGCCAAATGTTACAATGTTTGTATGTACAATGTTTTGATGTTATCTTTTGGATTACAGTGTAATCCAAATATATATATTATATATACAATATATAATCCAAATAACAATAAATATAGTTGGTGACTTTAAAATTGTATTAACGTTAGTAAGAGAAAGTCTACTGAGTGTCTCATATCAGTTATTTGCTATTATGTAAGTCTACTCAGTTTTAAAAGCCTTTTAAACTGGATTATATTTCCATTATAATTAGTTTGATAAAAAGGATATTGCTTAAAATAGGCACCCTTATTGTTTTTTTTAAATAAATTAAAATAAACTAACAATCAATGTGACTCATCTATAGCTGGATTTAATAATAAAATTTATCCCATTATCATTTGTAATAAAAAAAAAATAATAATAAGACATCAAGGAAGTAATAAAGTTTTATGGTTATTAAATTTTGGTGTAAACATTGTGTTGCATAAGTCATATAAACAATAAAAAAAAACAAAAATCTCACCAAAGAAGAAACATGTTTTGTCTCTGTTAATAAAAAAAATAATATAATACTCCTACAAAGATTGTGTGTGCGGTTGGTTTCGTGTGTGCTTCCAAAAAACTGGAAGACAAGTTCAATGCGAGAGAGAACAGCCAGGTCTTGGTAGAAGATGCTGTAGATGACCTTGAGATACCTAATTTTGTAATACTATAAGACTTTTTATTTTTTTTTAATCTCTCTTGCTCTCTAACGATCATTTCATTATCTTGAGATAGTGTTTCTTTTAGCTTTTTTTTTTTTTTTCAAATAGTGATGGAAAAATTTGAAGTCAATATTAAAATACTATATCGAAAGGTTGGATCCATTAAAAAAAATGGTTGACAGATAGATCGAAAGAGAAAGAGAGAAAGAATAATAAGAAGCCGAGGAAAGAACGAAAGGTTTCTTAAAAAAACATGACATCACTGGTTGTTTTTAAAAATGTGGCACTATTTTAACGGTGTGGTTGGGCCTTAGTGGCTGCACCGTCTTTCCTGTACTCAAATCTCTCTCTCTCTCTCTCTCATGGATCTCCTTGTCCGTTGTTGTTGTTGCTGCTGCTGCTGCTGCTCTTCTGGTGTGTGTATTGAATGGCCAGTTTTTTTTTTGTTTTAACATTGTTTAGAGACGATGTTATATCTTTAAAACGTCCAAACTATACACATCTACACACCTACGTACATATATAATCGAATATAATAATTGCTAACTACAACTCTCCCTAACTCTTTATATAAAATCATCTTATATTTCTTAATTAATTATTGCAACACAGCGTTCATTAAAGGTGATTATAATTTTTTTTTTAATTGAAATACCCTGAAGGTATCTATGTTGATTTCTGCATTTTGTGTTTTTTTTTTAACCTCTGTTTTATCAATAATAGTTTCTTTAAAATAATTTGGTTAAAAAATAGAAAAAAAACAAAGATTATGATTGCAGTGAGTAATGTTTTAAATATTGCGTCTTCTTAAAACACGAAGAGTAATCGATCGAGCAGATTTGATAGTACGATCTATTATCATTAATAAATGATTGAATGCTGAATGATTAGAAATGATCTAATAGTGAGCGTAATTTAAAAAAAAAAAAAATCTAGTCTGAAACACTCAGAAGACGACTTTCTCTTGCTCCAATTAATACAATTTGATTGGCCAATATATGTTGAAAAATTCCCTATGTTCATAAATGTTGAGGTGAGCTTGCCACAAAAAAGGTTTTACATATTTTGATAAATGAGCGTAAGTTCTAAGGTAGATTTTTTTTTATATTTCTGTCAGACGTGTTTCTAAACTGTCGATCACAATAACAATACTCGTTTAGCAAAGCAAATTAAAAAAAAAACGCATATCTATTTAATTTTGCAAAACAAGCAATTTTTATTCGATTCTCATATATGTTGAAGTTTTCACCAACTAGGAAACACTTCCAGTATAATGGCCAATCATCAAATTCACAGTATTACTATAGAGATCGATAAGCCATTTTTGCCAACTCCCTGTGTAATACACCATGAGGAAATAAATACATTTACAAATCCAACTACAAATAACATAATATAAGTTATTAATAAAACATTACATAACTTCGCTATATTTAATACCAAATACCATAGACTAGGAACAAATATTTGACAATGTGGATGATATATAGGGTGTCCCATTTAAATGGGCCACTTTTGAAATTACTCTTAAACCAAGAAAGATATCAAAAAAGTGAACATAGCTTTTGTTAAAGTATTTGCCCCCTAGTTTATGATGGTGTTAATGTTATTTAAATTTATTGCCGCCTTACACCTGAAATAGGTGATTGAAAGTTGCAATTTCCTTTTGACCACCACTTTTTACTACTGTATTGAAAACCACTAAAAAAATGCCGTTAATTTCACTTCAATATTTCAAACCGTTGCCGAGATATTCAATCATAAAGATTAAATTTTCGTCGTTTTTTTTCTATTTTTCTGGTTCGTAAACTAAAATTAAAAGCGGATTTTCTTATTAATTTCTGATAAATAAGAGAGTTCAATTGCTGACAACACTTAAATTCTATTTTAAACCATAAGGGACTTAAAAATCAATTAAAACATCATTAAAAAAACAATATTCCAGTTTATTTACAAAAATCTATATTTAGTATTTACAAAGTTAGTCTGTTTTTCAAATTGAGATCTGAGATGATGGACTTCAATTATATCAACCATGGAGACAAAACTTTAATTATAATTGCTCACTCTGTAATTTAAATACTTATGAAAGTGTAGCTCACTTTCTGGGTGAATGCCCGATTTTGTCGCCTTACCGTTTAGAGTGTTTTGGATCCAGAAATCTAACTTTGGATAATTTGTATAGCCATTCTTAATGGTGAAAATTGGAACCTTTTATACAAAGCGATGTCTTATAGGAAGTTTTTAGTGAGTGAATTTAATTACAACTAGATGGATAAGAAAAAATTTTTACTTTGTTAGTTTGTTTAATAGCTTCATTTAATATGATTGTATTTTTAGTTCAAAAATTGAATGTTATTTTCTTTTTTAAACACAGTTTTTTTTTTCTTTTTGGATACATTAGTTATTAGCCAACTCGACAGACGGATATTGTCCAGTGTCTATTAACGTAAATATTAATAATTTTTTGTATTTCTTTGGGCAAAAATTAAACACTTTTAATAATACAAAAATCTATAAAAAAAAATTTCTTATCGTAACTAGGAAATATTAACTATAAAGGAAATCGCAACTTTTAATCACCGATTTCAGGTGTAAGGCGGCAATAAATTCAAATAACATTAACACCATCATAAAGTAGAGGGCAAATACTTCAACAAACGTTTGTTCACTTTTTTTGATATCTTTCTTCGTTTAAGAGTTATTTCAAAAGTGGCCGTTTAAATGGGACGCATATGACAGATACTTGAATTTGAACATATTGTCCTTCTCGGAAGTTACGGATTAGCATGATTGTCTGCCCACGTAGTATAGTTAATCAAAATATCATTCCAGGTTACATTATTAGCAAAGTTAGCCGATTTTCTTCAAATTTGTAATTTTAACAATACTACCAATATATCATAATATAGGTAGTAGAAACATAAATTGTATTGAAGTTGAAACTTTCGAAGAAAGCTAGGGAGGGGATTAGTTAAAGGTAGCGCACTGGACTTCCACCGGGGAGGGGCCTGGGTTTGAATTCATCAGAGCTGCCCGTAGGTTTTTTTTCTCTTTTTGCAGCTCATTGCCCATTTCACACACTATCTATTCACAATTGGCTATTTCTTTTACATCAAATATTTTTTCCAGGTAAACGTTGGGGGGAGGTCATGGGAATTTGTGACATTATATCCCTATTTTTTTTTTTTTTTTTTAAATTTAAGGCGTCTCAACATCTGTGGTCATTTGCGCCCGGTGCCTTCTCAGTGCACTGCCGGCCTCCGGACAGTGTTCTCTCGTTACAGACAGCACTGTCCATCACCGGACAGTGAGCTGTAGAGGCTCCTAGGAAGAGAAAATCTAAGGGTAGCACGGCTGTATTCGAACCCGTGATCTCCGCGTTGCTAGTCCAGCGCGCTACCACTGAGCTAATCCCTTCCCTATTATATCCCTATTGTTATTAGCCTTCTGAACTATAAGTTTAAAGTCAATTTGACAATTTTTTTAAGTGTATAACACGGCAAGTAAGTCATGTATGTAAGACGTGTATGTGCGCAGATTTTACTTTATTTTTCTCCTAACAAGCGAAAATTGACTTGGAAAATTTTGAAAAATTAGTAAGAAAAAACTATAAAAAAAAATTAATTAATAATTTGTTATTCGTTATACAAAGATGTGAAAATTTTTAACAAAATTGGGATTAAATGTAAGTTAACAGAATAAATGTCAAGCCTCCCCTTGCAGAACAAGTTATTCATCAGGCAAAATGATTAAAAAACAAAAAGAAGAAAAAAGCGAAACTCTGGAATTTATATTGAATTTTATTTCATACTTTACTGGGACGGTTAAAAATGATCGTGTAACCCCCATCTTGCCTAGGAAGAAAGAATAAAAACTGCCCCCCCCTCCCACTTTCTTTTGCACCGGAAGCACCTGTTCGTTCATATCATTTATGTATATTTAACGAAGGTCATAAGACTTGCTAATCAAAAAGAACTTTAGTCACTATTTCTTTTTTTTTTTAGTAATGAACTTCAGAAAAAATTTTTAATGGCTAATTTGTAAGCCAGCAGTACAATAATTATTCACGTTTAATTAAACAAAAACTACGTACATTTATGTGTTTTTTAGGCAAATATTAAATTAAATTGAGTACTTAACTTTAGAAGACTATTTATAAAAAAAAAATTACTGTAATGATACTAGAATTGTAATTTGTCAAATTACCTTCAAACCTTTTATTTACATTTATATTTTAACAATACACATAACTAGATGATGCTAAGAATGAGTACAATCTAGTTCTTCTAACTAATAATAGGTAATTGAATGAGATTACTATAGTCCAGCAGTCAGCGGTTGGATCATTAAAGTCATCGTCAGTGTTTTTGGTAAATTAATTTCCTTTAAACGTATTGAGGTATTGGTGTAGTGGTTATGAGCATGGACTTGTAGCTGGGAGGTCCCAGGTTCGAGATACCCGCATATAACTGCTAAATTTTATATTCGTTTAAAAAATATTAATGGTAAAGTAGGTGCTTCCGCCCCTGTCCACGAGACCTAAATTGGTATTTGGACGTTAAGCCTTCCTGAAAAAATAAGTATTATTTACTACTTTAAGGAATTTTGACTGAAACCTTTGCATCGGATCCTATAGTAGTATACCTGAACGGAATATCAAGTTTGAACTTACAATTCTTATTAGGTTTTGAGGTATTTTGTTCGCATACATGCGTATTCGGTGTGCTGACGAAAACCTGAGATTGGCTCTTAAAAACAAGGAGATTCTCATCTCCGACAGCAGCTGCACTGGCCATCTTATCTCTAATTAAGGAGTGTAAAATTTCCCAGACACAAAAAATTTCGGCTGAATGGGGGGAGGAGCTTTTAGAAGCAATGAAACAATCGATCAGCTGGCCAGGAATACTCCATTTCTGTGGTTCAGAATTTGTCCTACGGAAAGGAACAGTATGTGCATCTCTTAGAAGTCTGACTCCGGAAAGAGCACAACATAATCTAGAAATTAAGGAGCCAAACACACCAAGATAATGATATCAAAGCTGTGTAAGACTAAAAGAGTCCGTCTGCTTAGGAAGGAACCGTAGATTATCTGGGACAGGCCTTTGACGGAGTAGAGTAAGTTCAAAAAACACCTAAACAAGGCGGGAATAATTAGACCAGAACCTTTGGGTTGACTATGTGCAGGAGGAGGAGGAGGAGAAAACGGCCTCGCACCTGTTATTCGATTGTGTTGCAATCGCTTAACAGCGCTATGAGATCTTTGACACATTGAGACTAGAGGAGATAATAGCGCAATAAGAAGGGGGGAGGTTTCTCATACCAGTCCTACAGGGGTAGGCACAACAAGCCTCTATTAGTTGTAGTGCCTGGGATCGGAACCTACCCGATGGATCAGTCTAATCTAATCCTCATACTCGATATAGACCATTCAGTTAAAACATTTTTTCCTACATAAACGGCCTCTAAACGGCTGATTCCAGGGAAAATTCAATATCCAAATTGACATTAGCGTTATAATAATACACTCTTTTAAAGCAGTAATAGAAAGTAATATACATATATAAATCCTTCAGAAATCTTATTAACTTCAGTTCCGAAACTTTGTTTTAAATTATAACTTGACCTCATTTTTACTTCCTATAATTAAGATTACTAGAGAATAAGTATGAAAATGCCGTTGAGAGTGAATTCTTATTCAACCATTCAGTAATCAAGATTTATAAATTCAGTATGGGTTATTAACTGTAATCAATTTTAGTAATGAATTTCGTGCTTGATTTGCCCAGAAATATTTGCCACTTAGAAAGCAGATGATCTTACAGGAAATGCTAAAGTATGGAATGGAGAACAGCTCAGATTTTGTCGGTCAGTCTTTTTTTTTTCTTTGTTAATAGGGACCGGTTATGGACATTAATGTGCATCGTGTATATCAATATATCTGTACTGTTTTATTAAATAATTCCGAAGATTGACCAACGCCTATAAATGGTCAGTAACAAATAAAACAAGGAAGGTGAGTTTAAAATGCCGAATTACTGGGAAACCCAATTAAATATCATTATGGGAGAATCTTACTTTTTCTTGTTGTTTGGGGGGGGGGCATGTGAACTAACCGCTTCCTCAAGGATCTTGGTAACTTGCAGCTTAGTAACAAGAAAAATCTCTCTGTTAACCCCAATAACATACAAATCTCACAGAGCCTGATGCGTTAGTTGGTATGTGCAATTCACAACCAAACTCTAGTTCACCACCACCAAACAGTTACAGTTTACTGACTATATCAAAGTGGCTCCCCGGGAATAATAATAGATCTTCTAGATCGCAGTAGTACATTCCCAGTATACATTTAACATGCGAGGGAATGACTTCTTATTTATGAGGTTACTAACACATTATTTTCCTGTGAAAATTCACTGGCATCCTCAATTTGCTTTTTCCCAACTGACTTTTTTTCAGCCTTTCTTTTAGGAAGTTAGATTCTGTTTACTTCTTTATTATTACTACAACCGTCTTATGGTCTGTCAAACTGGGAAAGTGCTAGTTATCAGACTGATAATGAAAGCCCGAGAAATAATACAGAAGAACTCCTCCAAACTTTCATTAAACGTTTCCTAACATTCTACAAATTCTCCATCTCTACTTCTCCATGTTCATCCTTCTCTTCCGCTTTTTATTCCACGCTGTAAGCTAGCTGTTGAATCATTCTTTTTCAACTATGTACACGTAACACCATTTTTACGTTCTACTGGTCTGCTCATGATAATTTTTTTTGTGCAAAACTTTCTCTTCTTCCTGTATAGGCCTGAGCTTTCATCTAAGGTTTTTCATATCAGAAGATAGATTCAACTTTTGACTTTCAGTTGTGAATCAATTATCGCTTTGAATTAATTATTGAATATTGAAAGTTTGGAGTAATTTTTTATGGCTTTTCCTGGAGCTCTTGAATAACGTTTTTCAAATGGTTTATCTAAGCTTAGAAGAGCATGTGCTGGCTGCTGAAACTCCTTGCGGATTTTTTTTTTCTGCCATCAATCATCAGCGAACGGATTTTCATAAACAAACGGAAATAAAATTTCTATCGGATTGCGAAATCTCAGAATATAATCAATCTTATCGTTTATTAAGAGTTTATTAAAAAGAAATTTTAAAACCATTTGTGGTTGATTGAATAATCATATTTTATTGCAAAGAAAAAAAGTGTAATGTTATTAAAAAAAACCTATATGTCTGACTTGGGTTATAATTTATTTGCCATTTAACTTATTACGCAAGTTAAAAGGGGCAATTTGGTTCCTAAAATTGAAGGAGATATTTAAAAAATTAAAATACAAAATTATACTGCACACAAGTAAGAAATAAGTTTAATTTCATTTTAATTGTTATGTTTAATGTTTATAACTGACTGTGTCATGGTTCTTAACAATTTGCCACCTGTTTGAGAACTGTATTTTACAGCATTTTACTGACTTTCTCATTCGTTCTGTGTTTAATTACACAGTTTCTTTGTTCTTAAAGTGTGTGAAAGAATATATTGCATTCACTTTTTTCCCTCCTAAGATTTCTTAAAATATCTGTATGATCTTAATCTTAAATGAGATCCATTGCAGTAATCTCAGTCATGAAATTAATATTTTATGTTTTTTAGTTCAGGCCACTTTCTAATTGTGGGCACTAAATAGGTACGAGAATTGCTTTCGTTTTAACTACAGTTTGCCCCTTTTAGAGGTGTGATTGGGAATGGAATAGCCAATTTTACTGACAAGCCATATCCTTGCGTACCTGCGAAAATCCCAATCCAATAACTCGAACAATATTAAGACTAACAAAGCACATCGAACCTGCAGAATAGTTGTTATGTGCAACTTACTTCGGTTTAGCCAACAGTACTTACTCTACCCCTGTGGTAGAGGGGAACTCTAAACTTACCGCCACAAAAACGCCGACTTATATTTAAGTATTGTGCATTTTAAAGCCGGTTAGTCTACACTCTGTCATTAGACACCCATGTTAGCTGCTATAGAGCTTTTAGTTCATAATGGATTTCTCTTCATAGCCACTCCTCTAATTATCTACCTCGTTTTGCTTCCGGTGTTTGCATAATATCGGTCTTCGTTTTGGCAGCTTTCTGGGGATCTGGGGGTCCGCCTGAAATTCAGTGAGATCTATAGCCATACGACGATTAGAGAGCTGATATTATTCAAACGATTGGATTAGTAACGCGGAGATCTTAGGTTCAAGTCTAGCAGTGTAGCCCTTAGATTTTATCGCCCTAGGAGACTCTACCGTGAACTGACTGGTGAAGGGCAGTGCTGTCTCTAGAGACAACATTTTTCTCATAAGGCATTTCTGACATAAGTTAACTTGCAATTTTCACAAAACAAAACAAATGTTACAACATAAGTGATGTTACGACAATAAGTGAACATAATTGGAGCATAAATATTTATTTAAAAAAAAAATACTGTTGGAGCTTTTTTCGAGGAAATCGAGAAAAACTGGTGAGCAATTTTTCGTTTTAGAATGATCTCTCTCTCTAAAGCAAACCCACACATACAGGCGGCAGGCAGTTTATGGAGGCTTTAGGTTCGAATTCAAACTGTGCTGACGTTAATCTTTCTCATTCTTGGAAACTCTACATTTAATATCCAGAAGTGGACAGTATTGTCTACAACGAGAGAACTTACATGTGCACTGGTAAGTCTCCTGACGCCACTGACCAAAGTAGGTGTGTCGTGTCTAAAAAAAAAAATAAATTACGTATACCGGTCATCCGTTACTATTTCCGGTGATACTTAATTTCGAAGTGCAAGATTTTAATACTTCCTGTTACAGCAGGGAAATAAAAACTAATCAACAAATGATTTTAGTAATTATACCTGTTTGTATTACTTTTTCCCACAATCTTGTTGTAACTACAGTATTTACTTGAATTTTTCTCCATTCCAGTTGCCCAGTTTCCTCCATTAAGAACGCAATCTTTTTCTTACAACTTATTATACCTTAATTATCTTTTCTCCCTAATTATTCTTAATTTATCTTTCATGATAACTTTCTGGATTGAATTAGAAATAATAACTAACTGAACTTTATATCTACATTATACTCTTTGCCATAATGACTCCTTTTTAAATAACAACAAAACAAAGTCTAAAATTGTAAATCTAAATATTTTATTATAATTTCCAGATGCTTGTTCTTCGAACGAGGCCGTACATTTACAACAGAGACTAAGAAGTCTTAGTTCAGAGCTGGTGACATTAAGAAACAGACTGGGAGAGCAGGCTACCACCCCAGCTGGCAGCTCTGCAGCTGCAGCGGCTCCCGTCCAACAACAGTCTGGAGGACATCAAACACATTCGAACAGCGATAACAGGCGCGAAGGTAAAAAAAAAAATATTGTATTAACCTTTCTTTGACATTAAGAATACTCGTACTTTAACTAGTTTCTTCCACTTAAAATTTCTTTTTTCTTAATCATCTGACTTCTTTGGATCTCTTTGTCTTTACTAACTTACAATAATTCATTCTAAAAAAAAATATCTTCTTTGAGATATTGTAGAATCTCATGTCTACCTGCTCAGTTTGGCCAATTTCTGATGATAAATCTCATACGATTCCCCCAAAAGAGGGTTGAGGACGTTTTGCTATGTTATCGACCAGCACAAATCCATTCCTATTTTTCTCATTGAATTTCTGGATGATTTATGATTTCCGGTGCCAGACAAGAAAGATGGGGATTAATAAGGATTTCTATATTTACATATATTCATTTTTATCACAAAAAGGAACCGAAATCTTCAATAAATATTTTCTGTGATAGCCTGCTTCTTTTTGTGGTCATCGACCGGTTTCGGGCGTTCGCCCATCATCAGGATGTTTTTTGTCAAACAGTGTGATAACATAGACTTGCCAGAGCAAATTTAGTTGATACACTCACTTGCTCTGTGCAAGTCTATGTTATCATACTATTTAACAAAAAAACATTCTGATGATGGACTACGCCCGAAACCGGTCGATGACCATACACAGAAGGAGGCTATCAAGGAAAATATCTCTGATGCTTTCCAGTTCTGCGGAACAAGCCACAACAATCTTCAATAAAACTCAATTTGGATTACAGTCAGAAATGCTAGGTATTCCCGAGGATTTTCAAATACCATTCATCCATCTTTCTGAACATCGACTCTTTCTAAATGGTTGGGCTGGCCTAGTCACTGACCTGCGGCTAGACGTAAAGACATTCTGAAAAAATACTTCCTAACCTTAAAACTCTTTTCCATTTAGTGTTACTTTAAAATATACACACAATAACTGAATGTAATCCACTAAAATAAAACTAAAATTAGATAATGATAAATAAACACAGTACTCTGGAGTAACTAACTAATCGAAAGATAATTTGTCACGTCATCGCTTACTTTCTTTCCTTTAGTAATTCACTTGATATATTATAGAGTGCGCTGTGAAAGTACATTTAGTGATTGGTAAAGAGAAGTGTCAAGGGTATATAATAAAATCCCTATGACTTGGAATTAACTCTTATGTACCTAATGTAACCATTAAACACTTTACATACCCGAGGAGTGCCTTTCTCTTATTTTATCATATGTTGCCTCGTCAATTTATGTTGTCATGCTCACCAACATACGTACATATTTTATGTAATGTATCATCATCCTGATTAATTACTTTTATCAATATTATTAATAGTAGCAATAGCACTGAACCACAATGAATAACAATTATACCGAAAAAATATTATATAGGAATATCTTATTTAGAAAATGAGATGTTAATTTTATGCAAAGCTGCTGTAGTCTCAACTAGAGGAGCTAGTATGCTTGTTTATTGCTTTAGGTAGCTCTGGATAAATCTTTATTCATATTTATATTCAATATATTTTTTTGGAGCAAACCTCCAAAGGTTTTGGTAAATTCTGTTTCTTTTTTCTTTTGTGAGCCTGTTTATAATTTTTAAATTAAATAATAACCAATTCTAGAGAATTCCAAGACTTTATATGTCTTTTCCAATTCTTCCTCTCAAAACGGAAATAGTGCTTCTTCAAAAAAGGCAGTCCCAATTTTGTCAATTTTCTACCTAAAAATGATCTTAACTTATTCTCTTGAGGTTGCTTGTGTGACTGTTTGGAATGACATTAAAAATCGTTGCCCGTAAATGCTATGACACTTATTTCTAATAAGTTGCCGTACACTTCCAGAGGTGGGGTAGAAGTAAAGAGGAAATGGGTATAAAAGCTAAAATCTGCTACGATCGAAAACATCTATTTGATTTTCCTAGAATGTTAGTGTTTCAACTCATAGAATGTAAGTCGTGTATAAAGTGTAAAATAATGTGAGTGAATGTGTGTGTGGGGGGGGGGGTTAGAGTTTTACCATAGGATATGCTAAACCAACAGTTAGTTGCACAAATCCGACCAGTTCTCTGAGCCCATAATGTGTTGCTAAGTTGTGGGATGTCAGTGTAAGCTTCTTTTCATCAAGTTGTTAGTCTTGAGATATCCGTGGAGACGCCAATTTCCATCAGAAATGGCTGGTCTACTTCTTTCCAACGGGCGGTTTTTAATAATAGAAATGAAATAAATTTTTGCCACTTGTCCATGTGTCGACGAAGTTTCTTTCCATCCTCAACCTCGTGAGAAACACTTTGGCGTAGATATAACATGAATTACTTGCAGTTAATAATACACAAGAAATAATAAGCAATGTCTTGTGACCATTTTGCCCCGAAACATATACAACTGGCAAGGGTTATCTCATTTTCCTTTGTGGCAAAACCCGTCATATACTAAATAACTAGCGATCGGAAACAAGGCAACAAAAAAGCTTGACAAAATATGCGATTACTGCTTTAAATAAAGATGCACTTACTGAACCGAAGACAAGATTTCTCTAAATTTCCTATTGATATTGATAGTGTGTAGATTGCATGTAATCGAGTTTACATTAAATAAGATGGCGGATAGATTGCAGACGCTAAGTAATAAAGAGTTATTGATATTTAATTTGGATTTTTGTCTTTTTTGTTTGTAATAGTACCACAAATTCATACAAGCTGGACCCGTTAAGCTGCAGTTAAACTGAGATTTATCTTAAAACTCCAATTATGCATCTAGATTTGTTGTTATGAAAGTTTGCTTTGAATAATGAATTACTATCACGTTTCTGATCTTCACAACTTATCGGAGAAGTCAGATTTTATTTGATTATCATTATCCTTATGGCACTTTTTAATGAATGACGGTTTCAATGAATTCTGCTTTTACAATGACTTCTTATAAAATGTTAACTTTCATCTTCCAGATTTATTTTGTTATTAATAATTTTATTTGGCCTAGATTTCTGATTTCACTCTCATGTTGAAGAAAAGAAAGAGAGAGAAAAAAAACTTCTTTTGACAGGAGTGTGTCTGGAGAAATTAGAGGCGGCTAACAACGGTTGCTTACCGGTTCCAGGTAGGTCAGAACATCGTTTACAAGAGTGCCCATTACCAGTCGGCCCAACTGCTCGTCCACCAGTTGACATTGATGATCTCATCCATCTTCCTGGCCCGTTAACCGAGGACGCTCTATTGAAAGCACTTGCCGCACGATTTCATGACAATCAGACTTATGTAAGGAGAATGATTAAAATTCTATTTATTTATTTTAATAGATTAATAATAATAATAATAAAATATGTGTTTATGATTGTAAAATTTTGTTGTTAATTACAGACCAACGTAGGTCCAATATTAGTCTCAGTTAACGGCTATAACGATATTGGTAATCCGTTAACCCTGAGCAGCACACGTAGCGTTGTATTAAGCCCTAAACTGCTGAGAGTTGTTCAGGAAGCTGTGAGGCATCAATCTGAATCTGGTTACCCGCAAGCCATAATTCTGTCAGGTATTGTAAATATTTTTACAGTAAGCTCAACTTGTACAGTTATAAAAAAAAATAATGCATCAAGATTATAACCCTAAACAAACCGGATTCACATGATATTTTGCACAAATTAGTCTAAAACTGGGAAGAATTATCAAGGAAGAAAAGCTTTTCCAGTCTAATTGGGAGGAATACAATGTGAATATGAAACGTTATTCCTTTTTTTCATAATAACCTGCACTTAAGGAAGATAAGCATGGAGAAACTTGTGTATTAATTCATGGATAAATAATACAAGCACTTCTAGGTCTCATCGCCTAAACCCTCCAAAGCCTGTGGGCCAAATACTTAATCCAATAAAAGAAATCCAATATCGAGTAAAAATCCAAAATCTAGGATCAAATCGGACAAATCGGGCAATAACTAAAGAAGTTCCAAACTCTCGTCACGACGAAAGGTCTTGAACTGATATCCTCCCAACACAGTAATCTATTCTGAAATGAATGGCTGTTTCCTTTTCTGTCTCACAACTTGACAAGAAAAAAAGGATTATGATCAGTTATATAATCACAATATCCTGTAAGGCGTCCAACAACATACCTAAGAGAAGTTCAGAAACACCCGGCAAAATCTCATTAATAACTCTCATAACTCCTGTGTAGTACATTCTTTTGCCTATAGAGCTCTCTATCCAATTCTTTAGGGATTAATCCTCTTTCTCAAGATGCGGAAGCCCAATCCAGCGAGGCATAAGACGCGCCGGGATCTCTTCTCCGACTCATGGGAAGTACTATTGTCAGCTTCCAAAACATTCATTGTCTATTGTAGCGATCTTAACCTATAACTAGACCAATCATCTTTCTAGTGGTGAGCTAATTTTGCCTGATTAGGTACTTGAGGCAAACGACGAGGGTTTTTGATGGTCTAGAGTATTTTTATGGACAATTTCATTCATAAAATGGCTCGGAAACAAAAAATAGTAGAAATAAAAGAAAGAGCATCCCTGCATCCTCTCGCTTCATTTTTCCCCCTCGATATCCTGCTTCTCCAAAGACTAGTGCTCCGTAAATGTCTTCGATTAGTGGACGGAAGATTCGGATTATTTTTCAGGGGTCTTAACGTCCAAATACCAAATTAGCTGCCATGGACTGCAACAAACGCACTTATTTTACATAACTTTTTTTTTTAAACAAATATAAATTTAGCAGTTATACGCGGCACCCGAACTGGAGCCTCCCAGTTACAAGTCTATGCTCATAACCACTACACCAAACCGCCCCAAAGATTGGGACTATCCAGTTTTATTATCGCGCCTAGACTGTCTTAAAGTCTATGGAATCTGGTATGCATCAAATGATTTTGATGTCCTTCTACTTGAAGAACCGTAGATTTATACCTTCATTTTGTGGTCCAAGCACCTGTTCCATGGAACAAAATTTTACAAAAATAAAATATTTCCTGAAACTTGGTTTCAATAATATGTTATAATTTTGATGGATTAGGCGTATTTCAGTTTATAATCTAACAAAATAAAGCATGACAGCTTTGTGGAAGAGACTCTTAAAGTAGGAAACGAAATGACGTCACAAATACAATTTCTGCTGGTTATACTGTTATTTTATTTGATTAATTAAAAAAGAAAAGTATACCATTAATTTTACCTTGAAACTAAATTAGAATCTATAAATAATGATAATTTATCGGAATTAATAAATTTAAATCTTAAGAAATAGAATTAATAAAGTCAGATTTAAGATGTAAACAAACTGAGTTGTTTACCAATCTAATGGAAGGTTTTTAAGCAATACACAGAACGACGCTTGCGTAAAGCGGTCTCTTTACAAACTTGTTTGAGCTACCCTTAGTCCAAATATGCTGAATATGAATAAATCAATAGAGTTGGACCCAGTGATTGATGCAAATATAATCAATGTATTTGATAACAAAGGAATTTATTTTTATTATTAAAATTGATTCAAACAAACTGATTCATTGAAAAAGAAAGCCTGTGAAACTGCCTTATGAAAGTTCTTGTTTGTATTCGAAATTGTCAAAAGTTGATGCAAACTTAAGTCTTGACGAACGTTCTCTTTTTCTTTTTGTTGAACTATTTTTTAATTCTTTAATCATAATAGAATATGTCGAATTCATTGATGATCTGTTTAGAATATTTATCAGTAGTTTCAAGTGTTTGTCTTGGCATGTAGCTCATAGTTATTATACAAATTTTGAAACAAAGAGTGGGGGTGAATCTGGTGGCCAATTAATGATATGGTGGATAATTAATGTATTTTATCTTGTAATAAATGTAGAACAACCCGAGGGAATAAAAATATATTTTTGTTTCATTAATCGTAGAACATGTTTTTTTTTGTTGAAGTGTGGCCGCCCTATGCAAATTTATATTTATATTTATATATTAGTTCATACATGTATTTTTATTACGCAAATCACACCGCCATGCATCCACCACTAAAAGTCTCAACTTGAGTAGTTTCCTTTAATATGAACATTGTTTAAAATAAAAATGTTTTAATAATTAAGAGCAAGTATATTTACTGAAAAAAAATTAACGATTTAAAAATTTATCTCCCCCTCCTACACAAAAAAAAAAACAATAGGAACTAGCGGATCTGGCAAGACTTACGCCTCCATGTTACTATTACGTCAACTGTTTGAAGTAGCCGGAGGTGGTCCGGAAACTGATGCTTTTAAACATCTGGCAGCAGCTTTCACCGTATTAAGATCTTTAGGATCAGCGAAGACAGCCTCGAATTCTGAATCAAGTCGAATAGTAAGTACATATATTTTTTTTAATATTATTTATTATTTTAAATTAATATGTATTTCTATTTTTGATTATGTTGTTAACATTCTAATCAATATTTTTGTAAAATACAAGCATATTGGAATAATTTGTCGTAGTATTCTTTTTTAAATGAAAAATAATTAGCTCAATCATAAGCAGAGACAAATTTTATAACTATAATATATTACGTCATAAAAACACACCTCTCAGGCGGGCTTAACGACCCAACTATCCCAAATTAGGGTCGTTGACGAGGGCGGAAGCACCTTCTTTACACTAGTGACATTTTTTAAACGAATTTAAAATTTAGCAGTTATACGTCGGGACTTGAACCGGGGACCTCTCAGTTACAAGTCCAAGCTCATAACCACTACACCAAAACACACCTTTTAGCCTAGGTTTGTCGTAAGTTCTTTCAATGTTTAATATGGCAGTTTCTATTATCTTCAATACTATTTCCATTATGCAGCAAGACCATAATAAATTATTATCCCGCCATAGTTTCACATTTTTTGTTTTACTCATCGCGGCATGTTATTCCCCATATAAAATCCCTTTCCCCGCATATTTTAATTATCAGTGACCAGATTCATGGCTTAGCCATGAGAGTTATGTTAGGAGGAGGCAGAAAAAGTAATTGTCAACAGGTCAATTGTAATAAGAGGAATTGAAATTCTATAGTATTTTTCATTTTCAAAATCCAGATAAATTTAAATGTATTTTTTTTAAAAAAAAGATAAAGGAAGGTAACTTTGTTTGAAACTCGCATATGGAGCTTAAACAACTCAAATGTTACGACTAAAAAATAAACAACTGCAAAAAAGAAGAAAAACGGTAACCTATCGCAGACAATAAGATGGTAAACATAAACAAGTTTATTGTTACCAACCATATACAACAAAAATAATAAAAAGATGAACAAATAATGCGTGACTATATGTATAACAACGATGATGATGATGTTGCGTTCACATTTGCAATAGTTTTCTGCTATTTCACTGTCTGTAACTGGGTATATAACTGCAAAGCTAGTTTTTTTTTGTTATGTTGGTACTGTATTTATTTTCATAACAAGTAAATACACTACTGAATACTATTTAAAAATTTATTCTAAAACGGTTTCAGTTCATTTTTGTCGTATGATATTTAAAATAGGCGTAGTTAAAGCTGCATACAGAGAACTTTCTCTTTGTAAAGTAAGCATCCATCTTACTCTTGGCAAAGGCAAATAGGCGAAGGAACTGCAATATTCTACAGTTTTACAGATTCAGTAAAATTTTGAACAGATTAATCTTCTGACTCGGGGCCTCCCGGAATTTCTGCACATCAGCTAGCGTTATGCCACCTGTAAAACGGCTCATATTAGTCCTCTCTCTTCAAAACACATCAGGGCTTAGGCGTGGGAAACATCCGATACCTGGGTTCAGGACCAAATTACACGCGCCAAATTTAAGGACTCGCTTGCAATTCTTCAAAATGATGAAACTGAACCATATCCAATAGCGTGGATCCGCAATGAGACCCATACCGTGTAGATACTTCCTTAAAAGGCAATGCCCTGTGACCAAGGCAATAATTCTCCTTAGTTCTATTTTCGTTTTGCCAAGGAGATAGATTCTGCGAGTCTTTGAAGGGTCCTCCAAGGAAATCTTGGGAGGGAGTGCCTCTGCCTTGCAATATTTTTCAAAGAATTATATGTTTCCGTGCAAGCCATTTCTCAACGGTCCCAACTGTAGTTTTGTACTACGGATGCCGCCGGAAAGGCTCAGGTCCAATCGGGCGACCGAGAGGGTATGCCCTCCTTAGGGCAATCTGTCGGTCTCTTCGTTTCCTTGAATGCTCTTGTGCCCTGGCGGCATAACATAGGCGAGGCTATTAAGGTTCGTCAAGGATTCCAGTTTTTTACGGCATTTTTCAACAATCTTCGATCTGATGCTCTTCGCCTTTAGTGCGGCCAGACTACAGTGAGGACTTCCCTTCTTGTGCACGTTATGCTCTGATCTTAAATGGCAAAAATTTCAACCTGAAAGACTGATGGAGATCTACCCAAGAGACATGCCGATGCTGACGCCAGCGCATTTAATACATCCGCCTGTGTCCACGCTGGCATAGGTCCCGGAGCAGTTTAGTTTTAATAATTTTTGCTTTATAATTTGAAAAAATTGATTTTCATCATTTCGACATAAACTTGATTTTTACATTTTAAAAAAGTACAGTTGATTATGGCTATGATAAGCAGTAAAATACGTTATGAAAATACGTTATATTCTTAACCTAAAATGAAAAAATAATTATAAAAAAATAAAGAATAATGCTAACAATTCCTTTATTTAATTATTCGAAACGAGATTTTGTTTGTTTATAAATAATATTTTAGTTAAAAGAAATATTATATATATATATATATATATATGTATGTGTGTGTGTGTGTGTGTGTGTGTGTGTATTTTTAAACCAACGACCTTGATCGACCTTCCTCTTCGCGTCCTCAATACAAATATTTTAATATCTTTCAAATATTTTTAGTTTATTGATATCAAATTTTAAATTTTTAATTACAAAACTAAAATTATATGATTATTATCTATGTTTTTTTTTTTTTTCAACAGGCATTAGAATTTAATTTGTTCACTTTCTTGTTTACATACAGAGATCGCGTGTGAAGATTGCTTTCATGTAAACTTTACAAATAATGTAACATACTTTCTCTAATTATCACTGTAATGTAATTAAGAGATACACATTGTAAAGAATTGAAACCAAAAAATAAATAAACGGATACTTTAAAAAAATTAAAGATATAGTCGTAAAATTTAGAATATTTTACTTTCCCCTCGATGAAGGAAAGTTCAGCTTTTACTATGAAAAACGAAGGTAATCGTCTACCTATAAAAAGAAACTACATAATTAAGAAAATTAGTATAAGGCATCGAGTGTTTGAAACAGGGAATGTGATCATGGCCATCCTAGGGAATATATTAAAAGTTTGTGACTTTCATAAAGAATATGTTTTTCAGCCTCTGGACGTAAAGATAATTTAATGTTTTTTAGTTATTCTTTTGGCTATTGCTGTGTAAATGTATGGTGAAGATAGTCCCAAAATAAAAAAGAAAAGAATACTGGGATCTAAAGGACCTTCCTTTGTGGCCTCCTTATGTCGTCTAGGGTGGATGTTTATAGAAGGAGTGGCTAAAAAAACCAAATCCACTGTGATTGATCTATTGTGATACCCTTAGTTGTTAGTTTGTTAGTTTTGTTCACAGAATTTAGTAGCCGTAAAGTGTGAAATGAGTAATTCTTAATAAGGTGTCCTTACTAGATATGGTGAACTAGAATTTGCCTGGGTTGTTTGATAAACCCAATTATTTACACACATCTACTCCGGCACGTCCTGAGACTATTGTCTGTGAAAGTTAGGCATGTTAGTACTGTTCTGGAATACACGCAGGGACGCAAGATCGGTGAAAATTAATCTGATGATCTTGCCTCCGCTGCTAGTCATATAAGAGCCTTCAAGAATGAAACATATAGCGGTCAGCCTCAAAATTTCTGTTTGCGACTCTTTCTGTACATGATATTGAGTCATATTATTTGTGGTTTAGCACAATCATTGTTTTTTCTTTCCTTGATCCTATACTCAGACACAAATTCAGAATCAGAGACATTTTCCGTGGTAGCCTGCTTCACTTTTTGGTCATCGACCGGTTTCGGGCGTCCGGGATGCGTTTGTCAGACAAAGTGATAACACAAACTTGCACAGAGCAGTTTTTACACTGAAGTGTGTGTTATCACACTCTCTGACAAACGCATCCTGAAGACGGCGAACGCCCGAAACCGGTCGATGACCAAAAAATGAAGCAGGCTACCACGAAAAATGTCTCTGATGCTTTCCAGCTCTGCGGAACCAACCACCACAACAACAAATTCAGAACTTCAAGAAGGACATTAAACTTGAGTATTTGAGAATGGAAAGCCAGCTGCTGCGCTTCTAAAAGATTTTTACGCTGTGTAAAATAAGTACACGTATTCCTCAATCGGGATGAAACCGAGCGACATCAATTTTGCCGCTTCCATGTTATATAATTGATTATGGACCACATGTCTAGATTCTAGTGTTAAGAAGCACCAAAATGCATAAAAGTGTAAACATGAAAACAATATCATCAACGCTTGTGGTAGTAAAAAAAATATACATCTTAAATCTGTAAGAGATAATAGTCATAATTAAACAAAGAGATCATCAAGATGATATCAAGGTTGCAGAGCAATCTTGAATTATAATCTAAAGAGAATATCCTTAAATTAGATATTTTCAGTCGCACAGTACAACTTATCATATAGATAATGAAAACAAAATAAATAATGGAGAAAAAAAATAATGAAACGTCATTAAAATAACGCCTAAAGTGATTTTGGGCAGAGTTTGCTTGTGTATTAGAGGTGAAGGAATGGACGTGCCAATGTTTACTTCTTCAAGTTAGTTGGTGTTTCGTATCTTAAAATATTTACAAAGGAACAGAAGAGACATAGTGGTGGTGTGGAAGGCGCAACCATTTAAAAAAGAAAGAAAGAAAAAAAACACCTATAATTATCATAATTGCCAACTATTATCTTTTTACTTTCTACCCGATAATAATGATTTGTAACAATTGGTCAAAGAATTTACTTTAAGAATTATGTTTGGCAGATTCTTTGTATGTATTAGCTACCCATGTTCCAAGGACAATGCTCAAGATTATCTCCCATCTGTTGTTGATCGTATTGTTGTTGTTGCTGCACTCTTGAATAATTTACTTCTTTTTTTTTTCAAAAAAAAAGGAAAGACAAAAAGTTGTGAGTATCTAGGAAAAAAAAATCTTGATATGAACCACCAAAATAATTTTCTGTTAATAATGCACTTAAATGGACAATGACAAACTTTTACTCAACTTCAAATTTGACTCATTTGTCCCAACATCAATATAGAGTTAGGGGGGGGGGGTACACCAATAGATAGTGCCAACAACATTGGATGAAGCAAAAACATTTGAAATTTAAATTTCGTAAAACTCCCTAAAAATTTATATTTTTCAGAAAAGTGTTTCAAATAGAAATAATATGTTTGTATGTACGCAGTTAGCACAACAAAGTTTAAAAATAATCTCGCTACGGTCATTTTCAAGGTATATTGCTCAAGGGCCAAAATTCACAAATTTATTCTGTAAAGTCGTACTTTCCGATTAGTTTGAAATTCCAGCATATTCTTCTAGTGTATATTAAAACTATATAGTTAGTAAAGCCTAGTTACTATTCCGCCCCCCCCCCGAATCATTTTTCCCATGATTTTTAAATTCACCAATTGATAGCTCGTGCAATTCCCTTTCTGGGAATCCCCGGTAATGAAGAGGCCGACAGGCTTGCGGGAGACGGCGTGCTGTCTGAACAACCGACCGCTCCACTTACATTAAGTACAGCCAAGCGCCTGAAGAACTCACTATTCAGAGATCCACCCAAGAGAGATACCGGCAGCAGACCGCAGGAAAACAGCGAGCCCGGTTATTGTCACAGAACGGACGAATCCCACCTACACTACCCCGCAGAGTGTCCGTGGCCTGTTTCAGATTGCTGATAGGCCACGATTACCTCCAAAAACATTTACATTGCGACGGGATTGGCAACCGATTATGCCAGTCTGCCCATTATGCCTTCAGGATGACATGTCCACAGATCACATTGATGCTTGTCCCGAATTAACAGACAAAAGGCGCGTTCTCACGAGTCAAGTTTACTTGTCCGATTTTAGTTGATCAGCAAAAGTTGAATGCGATCAGTTTTGGTTCATAAGTTTCAACTGAAATCGATCAAACCGTTTCAATAACGACGCGGAGCACTCTGTGAGTTGAAAGCAAACTGAGAGGCCAATTGGGCGATCCGGAGGTTCACATTTGAAAGATGGCGGGTTCAACTGAAAGGCGCCTCATACTTGAACGATGAAGTTTGACTCGGTCACTAAAAACTTGATCAACTTTATTGAAACAAAAGGTTCTCACTAGGTTTTTCATTCAACTTCTGTTGATCAACTAAAATCGCTCAACTAAACTTGACTCGTGAGAACGCGCCTTTAGATCTCTCTTTAATGACGATTAGATCTCTCCTATTACCGATTATCAATTTTATTTTGGGCCGCGCGACATAAAATGGTTGAATAACCTAAGTCAAAATGGCGTAAGGAAAAAAAAAATGCTGTTTAAAGAAAATCATTGGAGCCGTTTTCGAGAAAATTGTGAAAAAATGGGGGAAAAAAACATTCAGTAGAGTGATACTTCCTGTTGATGGATTATGGCAGAAATCTTTCTAACATTAGAAGTTGATAGTACCTAACCGGAATACCAAGTTTGTGTGATTTTTCGTTTTTGAGATATTTTGTTGTTGGACCGAAATGCATGTACAAGATCATTAGACAGAAAACTTGTTTTCTGTAATGTTGGGACCTCAAAACATGTATTTCCAGCGAAAACTCGGTTACTTCCTCTTTAACCAGGAGTAAAAGAAATTGAAACGACACTTCTGAGAGGGATGTATGACCATCTTCCTCACTGCTCCCTCCAGAACTCACTGAAATCAGTTTTTCTTGAAAAAGAAAAATTCTAACAAAGATTATAGGTCTGTATAAGATTATTAGTATACAAAGTTCAAAGAAACTCCATTCTGTCTGTACGTAGGAAATCGCAGAAAATTGAAAAATTCGTTCGGTAAAGTCTTATTTCCGGTCAATTTGATTTTCTCCAAACGCAGAATTTCAGCAACATATTTATAACTTTTTAATATTGCATAAGCATTGCTGGAATTCTATAATATACCCAAATGCTTGACGTCATTTCTCCCCCAGAACATCCCTAAATTGTATGTTTACATATAAAAAAAAATTTCAAATAAAAATGATAAAGCTTTAAATGTACTGATATTTTAATTCAGATTCTACATTTTTATACAGATTTCGTAGAAAATTGTTGGAAACGTTATCTGAGAAACTCGCCAAAAAAAAAAAACGAAGGAAACCCATTCAAGTAAAGTTGTCACGCCGGTTGACCTAATTAAGCCAAAATCTTCAAAAATCCATATATCACTTAAACGAAATATCAAGTTTAAACGTTCAGCTATGGTGACAATAGAAACTTCCATTTTTACGTTTCTAAAACATGCAAATTTCACCCTTGCCCTGCCACCTTAACACAGTTCATTAATCCTTCAGCTTATCTCCAGATAATCCTCCTCGACGATTGAGGCGACTAGGCCTCATGATCACTTATAAAAAAGATATGCAAGTGAAATAATAATGAGCAGGGTCTCAACTGAATTCCCTTTCTTGTCATTTAGTCGTTGCCTAGTTACGTTAGCAAATAAATTAAAAAAAAAAAACTTCGGTATTTGAGTTAGGCTGACCAGTGGTATGTGTGGTGTACACATACCACTGCCTAATTTTTAAAAACCATTTTTTACACTTAAGGAACCCTAAAACATATGTTTTCGTTGAAAACTAAATTCAATAATTTCACGCGATTGCAATACTTCCTCCTACGTCAGGAAGAGAAAATAAAGAGTAGCATATCAATGAAGAAGAAAAAGATAAAAAGGAGAAGGCGTGTAGTTTCGTTTGTTAATCATTGCTTCTTTTTTTTCTTTTTTTTTAACTTGAGAATTTATTATTCAGACAAAATAATAAATCGGCCACGTTCCAGGAAATAATTTAAAAATGATTAGGACTAGATGGAATTCTTGGAGAGTAGACCAGTTGGTGCTTTCTATTTCAGTTATCTTTCCAATTAATGTCCACAATTAACATAATAAAAGAAATAAAAGTCAACACATAATTGACTGCTTCCGTTCAACCAACGAAACCAATTTCATATATAATCAGGGAGAAGAAAAAGAGGAACTAATTTGAATGACTAAAAGTTACGTAATAATTTCCTGGAGAAGATATCTTATTTTATTACTCTCATAAGGACTTACTTTTAATTTCATTAAAATATCACTTTCCTGAAGGAACAGAGGATTCGTGTGGAAGTTTGTTAATACTGAATACTTTATTGAATTTAGGTGATATTTTATATGAGGAGAGATTCATAAAAAAAAAAAAATAACCGGTATGAACCATTCACACGACTTTCTCTGACTGCAGTTTTCATAGTTGTTAAATAATTGATGAATTCTCTTCAAATAAATATAATTCTTTATAGATATTTAGCTGTCTTCAATATATATGAATGGGAGAATCTTCTCGGAAAAAATTGCAAACGAAAGTGATAATGTACAGTTTGTAAACCAAGTTCTATGAAAACTGACGGTGCTTTTGATGAAGAAAATCATAGAAAATTAAAAAAGAAAAAACATATTTAATTCTCATTAGCTTATAGACGATAGAATCATATAATAAAGTAGACTTCAGAGAAAACCATTACCCAAAACTTCTCTTAAATGGAGAAATGTTTCAAATAAAAGTGGTGTTAGCTCTTTACAATATATATATTATGCAGTTGACCTCAATGTATGCTGCAAACTCAATTTCGAAAATTGGACATAATCACAATACTTCCTCTTCCTATAAGGAGTGAGAGAAAGTAAAACTGTACAGTAACAGTCCCATTTCCAGTCAACCGAATTTCTTCAACCTAGGAATTATGACGGAATCGTATAAGGAACTAAAAATATCACTTTAGAGGAAATCATAATCTCACCCCTCCAACAAAACTCGCATTAAATAAATTTTACCGAAGAAATGTTAGTTTCCAATAAAAATTGTAGCTCTTAAATAATATGTGTAAATCTTAAATAATAATTCGTTCACTGGAACCTCAAAATGTGTATTTCCGGTGAAAACCCGTTATCGAAAATTTGACACGATTATATTTCCTCTTTAATAGGAGTAAGAAAAAGTAAAAATTAACCATTTAGTAAAAAATATGTATGTGTGTGTGTGTGTGTGGCCGAAATTCCGAGTTTCAAGAAAATTAGTAAACCGGAAGTGCGCTTTTACTTGACAGTTTTTCGACGAATTTCATTAAATTTGGCACACAAACTATAAAATTTGTCAATTATAATTTTGAGAACTGGAGTAAGAGAAAGTTGTGTGAGTGTTTCACACCAGATTTTTTAGTTGTAATAAAATCATTAAATATAAAATTGAAATATGTTCAGTAACGTGTTTCGAATGTAAAATTTGTTTAGCCAATGCCTTGATATGATCTGTTTTTCTAAAAGCACAATAATAAATATTCACATTCAATAATTGATGACGAACTGGCAAAGAGGATAGGAATTACGAAAAGTTTCTTGCTTTCCAAATGTATAATGACAATTTAGACTAACACTTAAGTAAAGAAAAAAACAGGTATTATAAAAAAAACAAATAAACAAACAGATAATGAGGAAATTCTTTATAAATAAATTGACCATGTAACAAGTATCGGAAATGTTTACTGAAATATCTACAAAGGTTATTAAATAAAAATTCGGCACTTTTACAAGATTACAGTGTAAAAATTGTCATTAAAAACGGAGAGGAGAAGAAGAAGAAGAAGAGGAGATGTGGATGATGATGAAAGGAAAGGAAAGAAGGAGAGGAGAAGTTTAAAGTTTTAAAAGAATGCATCTCGTCATTGTAGATAATTAATACAGTGCATGCTTTCTTTTCTTCGTTCTTTCTCTATATTTCCCTCCCCCTCAACTCCGAACACATTTGTAAGGAAAAGAAGATAAAAAAAGAAAAGAAAAAAAAGAAGTAGTCTCCGTGTTAATTCCATATTAATTTAACTCTACAATGTTCACTCAATTTACAGTTGGAATTTCAATCCAAACTAAAACTGGTGGTGGGAAGATGAAAGGAAATGGGGTGGAGAAGGAGACAAACAAACTGACTGACTGACAAACAACAAACAAAGTAAAAAAAAAAAAAACAACATACCCCACTTCTGTTTGTGCTTTTAGATTAATGCACCAAGTAAGATCATTACGTTGGAATGCACAAATCGGCATTTGTCACCAACCAAGTACGTAGGTAGTATGTTCTTGGAAATACAAAAATTTATGACCTAAATATTTCTTCTTGCACTTAAAAGAGTTTTTAAGCGATATAATTATATAATGAAAAAACAAAATGCTAGAGGTTATAGTGGGGAGAGGGGTAAGTCACAGTAAAGAGAAATAGGGAAATTCTAGCACAGAAAATATAAATACTTTTCTTTGGTGGGAAGTCAGAGTTATTTTGGTAGCTCCAAGAAAGTGCCCAGCGACGGAGGGAGAAAGTAATATTTTTAGTTGATTACCAGGCTGTCATCAACGCTCTCTGCAGTAATTCCCAATTAGAGAGGGACTTGTTTCTTGCCTATAAGAGAAAACCTAGCCCAGCTCGGAAAAAAAGAGATGCACCATAATAATGCAATGTATCCTCAACCATGTGGGCGTGCGTGAAAATGAGAGAGAAATCTGACAAATTAGCCCAACCTCCCATAAAGGTCTTTATAGACTCCTCCCGAAGAAGTATTGAAGCGGCAATACGATGTTGGCTGAAAGAGCATTATTCTAATGCAGTCTACCGCGTGATGGATGTAGTATAACTGTGTTGGCTGATATGAGTCGCTTGAAGAAGTGATGTGGGTAGTTAGAACTGCTTATTCTAACGGTGGTGGGGCTAGTGTGGCTAATGAAATGAATCTTTCAAGGTTGATGTTGATGATAAGGTTAATGTCAAAGTTGACGTGCGCTTGATGGCTAAGTGGAGGCATCTCTTAATGCGGTTGCTAATATAAGCAATGAGTTCTGCTTTTTGTGTGGTGAAATTGCTGGCGATTGGTTCCATTATATAGGTCTTCCATAGTGGTACATTTACAGGTATCTAGTTTGAGCTTTGTTTTTGAGATCTATGTTGTCTCACACACATACTCACACAACACACTATATAATATATATTTCAGACCAATTGCCAAAATAACAATTTTTGGTAATCGGTGAACCTCAAACCATTTATTCCCAATGATAACTCAATATAGACAATTAGACACATCGCAATAAGACATCCCTCCTTACAGTAAGAACAGAACAGATGCAAATGATAAATAAATCTAAGAATACACAAGATGTAACAAGATATGCTTTTATTTCGGTCGTATTCTATAATTATTACCATAATTTTGAAAGTACTATATCATACTTTTTTTATTTTATTTTTTTAAAGCAATCAAGTTTTATTGTTCATTTACATAAATATTTTTTGTATAATTGCCTAATAAAAAACATAACATAATATATAAAATCTAAGACTATTAAAACAATGATATTATACAAATGTTTTACATAATGAATTCATATTTACATAAACTCATATACAAATGTTCATAACAAAAATATTTTCACACTGAATTAACAATATTCTCCCCCGTCCCTTTGTGATTATTATCAAACATAATAATTTATTTGTATAATACGTATGTATGTATGTATGTATGTATGTATGTACATGTTAATGTAATTAACTATCACATAAATATTTCTTTGTATTTGTAGCAATGTGCTAAAATAAATTTCCTACTAATAGTAATATATTTTTTTCTTTCTCACCAGGCTGCATTTATAAAAATTAATTAAACCAGTTATAAAAATGTTTCGCACATTATTTTTTTTATGTTTTAATTGATAATCAGACAAGTTTTTAATATTATGCCTTATTTCTCAGATTTGTTGATTATTTTCGAGAGACCATTTGTGATTGTATTGCATACTGTCTCTCCTCACCTTTCCTTTCCCATTTCACTTACAGATTACAGCTGTAAGTGAAAGCAAAGCGATTGTGTTTAAATATAGGAAATTGAATTTTCGCCGGAACTTTGAAGTCCACTGAATAGAAAGAAAATATCCGTCAACAAGCCTTTGCAAATTTACCGAATATTGTTGTAAATGCAAATCAATGTTTTGAGAGGTTGGACAGAAGAGAAACACATAGTTTGAATAAAGTTCTACTTACTGAACACAGTTTGTATTAACTTGGAATAATAGAAGTAATTATATTGAAGGAATAGAACGTCCATTAAAATTTTTAAATAATTAATGCAATTTCCACTATTGTTAACCACTGTCATACAATACAGTATTAAAATAAATTAAATTTTCTTACATAATTGTACTAAATTGAGTCCTTTCATGCACAAATATCTGCCGATGCATGCTTAGACTTTGCAATAATTCATGACTTGCTTGTCTATTCATTTTGTGTGCTTATTTAATAAAAATTATCAGTACGACTTTATTTTAGACAAAGAATATGAAGGAAAATAACGTTTTTTGCAAAATTGTCGTATCAGTTTCTTTTGCTTTAATCTTCCATCGCCTCCTTAAAGTTTCTGTTCGACTCTTTCCCAATTATAAATCCCAGCCATCGCTTTCTTGGGGTCTTCTTCTTTGCCTGTGGCCGCAGATGCGGTAAACCTCACTTTGGGAATCTTACATTTACAGTGTGCCTCTTTACTTGACTGAGTTTCTATATTGCATGTAGTCCGATTGGAAAATTACAAGCGTGGACAGACAGAAGATGAGAACTATATTTTAACCCATAGTTTCCCGAACCCACACATATATCAGAGGTATTTTCCATCATAGCCTGCTTCTTTTTGTGGCCATCGACCGGTTTCGGGCGTTCTTCCATCATCAGCATGTTTTTGTCAGAAAGTGTGATAAATATAGACTTGCACAGAGCAAACTTTGTTGATACACTGGTTTTAATTGTTTTTGTTAGGACATAAACTAAGTTAAGAAGGGGTTCGTTTATACATGAGTGGGTAAACACGTGTTGTTTTCGCTTTTTAAAAGGCTGGTGTACATTGTTCCTTTTAAAAATTGGAACCATCCAACAAGTGGAAATGTGTAACTTAAATTACGTTTTTGAAGGAGATTTACTTTCATAATTAATTACCCATAGTATCTTACTATTTAATTTTTTTTTATTGTTCTTTGAGTGTAGAACAAAGTGAAGGAACACTGTGTCAGCCGTGGGATTACTGTGGAATAATTAATGATAAGTAATGATAAAACATTCTGCATATAACTTTATGTGAGCTAGCAAACATTTATGATTTAGCCGATAATTAAACAGTTACATTAGCTGCGATGAATCATTCCAATTTGCTTATCCAACGCTGAATTGAAATTCGTTAAATTTTAGAAGTATTGATGCCATTCAATTTTTTTTTTTTTTTTAAATAAATTACATTACTTTATTTTTCTTCTTTATTTTCACTAATTATTTGAATTTATTTTTTCCAGGGACATTTCATAGAAGTGCAAGTAACCGATGGTGCTTTATATCGTACTAAAATACACTGTTATTTTCTCGATCAAACAAGAGTTATCAGACCGTTAAATAATGAAAAAAATTATCACATTTTCTATCAGATGTTAGCCGGACTTACACAAGAAGAAAGAGGTAATGCATTCCAATTCTAAATTAGTGTTAATGACAATTTTATTGCTACAACAGGTGAATAATGGAAAAATTATTCCTTTGGGTTAAGATATATCTTTATTCACTACAGATTAACAGTAAACAAAGTGTTACCACCTTAAAAAAAATAATCCAATTCTGGGCTAAATTTACTGCAATATATTAATAAATTTAAATAAAAATATAATTTCAAATATCCCCCCCACCGGTATAAAGTGATTTTAACGAAGTAGTAGTTGGATAGTAGTAGATTGATGTCAAGTATTGTTGTGGACTGATTAAGGCGCTGACTGCTGGATTACAATGTAATCACATTCCAGTGACTGCCGTTTGCTGAGAACTATTACATACCACTCATACTTACTACCACAACATATTTACGATATCTCCCCTCTTCCTTTAAATAATTAAGTTCATAATAGTTATGTTTCACTAATGAGCACTAGCGTAATTAGAAAGGTGTGTTTATAATGGGTGTTTCTATGTTAACTCATTAAAGTAAATTTTTAAATAATAACAGTATTTTTGTTTAAATAGTTATTTCAGAAAAAATATTAGTCAAGATTTGATTTGTTGTCTAACATTTATAAAAATAATATTAAATAATGTAGTGCTTATTTCGTCAGAATAGTGGGGAAACTTAGACTTGTATCAGAATATAACGCACAGTTGTGCTAACTAACAAGCTCTTATCGAAGGCAGCCGACAAATTAATTCTTATCTTGGGCAGTTATCATAAGATCTACACTTCTAAAATTTTATGTAAGCTTTTTCCTCCATTAATTAATTTAACTTCAATCAAATTCATATAAAATACATGAAAATTAAATAAAGAATAGTTATTTATTAAACAACTGTGGAATTAGAGAAAAACACCCAGTTTAAGCATGGAACAGATTTGAGGAAACCTACGTATTTCTTTGAATCGAATTTTAGGGTCGCAGCTTCAGAGGTTGCTTTCAACTGCGATTTTTCACTAATATCAGGCCGCAATAAAAACATTAGAAGCGAAATGTATTAGGTCGAGGATTGTTAATGATTGCCGTAACGTATAGGAATCTCTGGAAAACCATAATTGCCTCCGGCTAGGTTAGGTGCTGGGTCGCAAGGACTATCAAGAAAACGAAGTGGCCGACAAAGTGGCAAAGGAGGGCACCTTTCCACTCCCAATTGCCCTGAGAGCCTTTCTGCGGCATCTCGTACAAAACCTCTTGTAGGGCCATTGAAAAACGGCTTACGCCAAACATATACTTTATTGGAAAAATATTGCAGGACACATCTAGTTAGGTATGGGTCTCACAGCGAATGATCCCCCTGTAGGAAATGTGGCAAGCAGAACAAAACATCTATTAACCCTTTTGGAGAGTGTGAATACTATGTTCACAAGCGATTCCAAAAATTTGGCGCCTGGAATTTTGTGCCGATCCCCGGATCAGAGATTCTCTCGCCTTAGCCCTGCGTTTCTTAATAAGACAAGGCAAGGGAAGAGATTAGCTCAGTGGTAGCGCGCTGGACTAGCAACGCGGAGGTCCCGGGTTCGAATCCAGCATGCTCGAAGACCGGCAGTGATCTGAGAAGGCTCCGGGGGCACAATAGATCTTTTACGTCGCAGTCTCCTTACAAAAAAAAGAAAAAAGAAGGCTAATTTGATTTGTATACTTTCTTTCCTGTGGAGGCCCCTTGTCGTGGATTGGAACAGATTATTTGACAAAAAAGCAAAATGATACTTTTACTCACTGAGTTCAGGTTTTGCCCACATAAGTGCGACCGAGTGTCACAACTGATTTTGTAACATCACTATACTCTCGCGTTCCACGAGCATCTCATGGCGCGTTGGAGAGGAAGCCGTGATCTCTAAGGATGCCGTAAGGTATTTGGGACTAACAATCGACAAGAAGTTGGCTTTCGGCAAGCAAATACAGTATGCAGCGGACAAGGTCGCGAAGCATACTGCTGCACTGAGCCGGTTGATGTTAAACGTTGGCGGCCCACAGGCCAGTACGCGTCGTGTACTAATGAGCGTGACCCATTCGATACTCCTCGATGGAGCCGAAGTGTGGGCAGATGCGCTCAATAAAGAGACCTATAGAAAAAGGCTAGCCAGGGTACAGAGGCTGGGTGCATTAAGGATCGCCTCTGCGTATCGCACTGTCTCCGAACCTGCAGTTATGGTTATCGCCGGAGTGATCCCCATTGCATTCCTTGCAGGGGAACGAAAGAGATTGTAAGACAAGAGGGCGGAAGGAAGAAAAGAAATACTCTCCAGGGAAGAAAGAAATCGAACCTTCCGGAACTGGCAGGCCTCCTGGGAGAGCGATCAGCGGGGTCGATGGACTGCCAAACTAATCAGGGTAGTTAAAGAATGGGTGAGAAGACCGCATGGAAAGGTAGACTTCTACCTCACCCAACTTCTGAGCGGGTACGGGTATTTCAGGACGAACCTGAAGAGGATGGGGAAAGCTGAGAAGGACGCGTGCCTCTACTGCCCGGAAAGCAGAGATGATGCCTCGCACACCTTTTTTGCGTGTAACCGATGGCAGCGTCTGAGGAGGGACTTGGAGGCGGTGATTGGGCGGCAAACTCCAGACTCTCTGGTAGAGACAATGCTGTTCAGCGAGACGAACTGGAGTCTGATAGCGAGATACGCGAGGGAAATTCTCGTCGCAAAGAAGAAGGATTTAGAGGAACGGGAAAGGAGGAACCCCTAGGGGGTTAGGACAGAGGCCTAGCCTGATGTAGTGCTGGAATCAGCGAATCCAGGCTAGGTCCCAGCAGAGGGGGGGTGTTAAATATTCTATATTCTCGCGTTAAATATTCTATTTTTTTTTTCAACAACAGTTAAAACAAGAAAATTAATATGAATAGTACTTTTAATATGAATAAATATTAATAAGAATAGTAGCGCACGTGAATGTTCCCTCTGCAATATAAACAGCTAAGTTAACTTGTAATAGTTTATTAGAAGATAATGTCTCATTCCTGTATATTATTTACTGATAAAATTTTTAAAATAAATAAATAATTAATTTAAGACTTATATTTTACTCTTACTTAAATTTACATATTACCGTTTGTATTGTTTCCTTGTATTATATATATTTTTTTAATTTATTAATATATTTTAGTTTTTCCCATTCTCCGTCAAACCATTATAAATATTTTATAATTAAATGAATTCGGTCGGATTATATCTAGAAAGGCAAAACCTAGATCAAATTAAATAATAAATTTAATTAAACAAAATACTAATTGGCGGAGATGTTTTTTTTAAATTAATTTTTACGGCAAATGTTCCAAAAATTGCGCACTTAAATGTTAGAAAATGGTGTGTACACACTACTACATGTATATAAAGCCATTCAAGTATTAAAACATGTGAAACCAGTTCTTATAATCTTAAACGAAGTCAGTAGCCACTGTTTTTATAACAAAATAGTGGTGAACACACAGTTCACTCTACTATATTGAACTAACTTAACTCATCTTCTACTATTATTATTTTGTATCGTAAGACACAAAAAAAAAAAAAAAAACCTTCTCTTGGAAATAAATACTTCTTGTTTTAGCTTGTTCATCTGAATTTCTTAATAGTGAAAAATGATTTAACTTGCCCAATCTCTAGTTCAGCACAATTAGATCATTATTGTTACTTTGTCACTACTATTAGAACCCCACAATTATGGTTATATTCCATTGTTAAAATTAAATGTTTTAGATGTGTCTTAGGTCTTTTATTTGTGCCTTAACCTCTCTTACCAATTAGATTAGAATTAGAGTGCAATCAATCACAAAATTATCAAAAACTTTAAAGAAATTTCCCTAAAAACTCACCTTTTAAAATTAAAATATAATAATCAATCAATGTAAAAGAGATTGAATTACAAGAGTGGCAAAATTATTTGGCCTAGTTTCGGCAAGATTTCATTATCAAACGTCAGAACGATAAACATCTTCTCACATACCGTCTGTTTGCCTACTTCATTCTTTCTTTTGCTTCTAATCTGGATTTCAACTCCATAAAAAGGATGTTTTAGAAAGCATAATGAATGGATATTGGCTTCTGGCATAATGGATGTAAAAGATAATCTGATATGAAAATGAATTTATAAAACTGCACGAATTTTCATCACTGCAATTAATTGCTGATTGATAGATTTTTAGGAATTTTTAGTAAATCGTTAGTTGCCTTAATTCCAACTTTATGGTAGAACAGTAAATTATTCAGATATAGCTTAACGTTTCAGCATCTCTAGAATTCCCCAGGAATCAATTTTTCCTATTTTCCCTGAAAAATGTTTCGAATAAAATTGATAGGTCTCACTCTCACCTTTTCTTTTGGTCTTTGTCTGATGTTTGACTGAAACCTTTGTGGTCAATCCTCATTTTGCAAACTTTATTCTTTTTTTCTTAAACCTTGCTACACAAATATATAGCGCTTATTTTGAATTGCAAAACACCATGTGTATAATCATCTGAGACCACTATTGATCTACAGACTGGAAATATCAAAACCCCCTAAGCGCTATCTGAACCTATCTAAACCTATCCAAGCCATCCGATCCTAAATCCTTCGCCATATTACTAACTTTCCATTCTGTGACATACCCGTACACCCGATCTCACTTTGCTTTCGTTACTACACTAGCAAAACCCATTAACAACAGATTCCTCTATAAGCTCGTATCCTTTAATAATAAGCCCTCGCTTACATTCATTACAACCTCTTCAATAATGGTAATTATCAGTGGATGATCGCCATTCAAGTCTACCAAGCCAGTGCATTTACTTTTTGTACAAATTTTTACAGTTGTAAAGTAAGAAAAAAAAAGAAGAAAAGTGCGCGTCCTAAATTGATAACTAAACAAAATAATTACACAGTTTATTAACTAGTAGAACCTTTGTTTAGTGATTTCTCCAAACTTTAGGTCTTGCTTAGAACCTTTTCAAAGGCTTTCTGCAATAAAAAAATTACAGCTATTTATGGATATAATGATTTTTTGTTGTTGTTCATACTGTGAGAGTTCAAATCATTTATTTTTTTGGAAAACTCAATTTTGAACATTTAACACGTAAAAGAAATCATTCGTTTTTTTGTGATATACCAATTACAGGTACTTCTTTGATCTTATTTTCATGTATTTATTTATTTTTTACAGCAAAACTAAACCTAGAAGGCTATAACTTACATAATCTAAGCTATCTGAAATGTGGTGACACTAGACAAGATGAAGCGGAAGATGCTGCAAGATTTCAAGCATGGAAAGCATGTCTAGGTAATGTAATAGAAGAGTTATTTTGCATAGATATTCTGCCAGTAATGCAATGTTGTTTGGGTTCGGGGCGGAGGAAAATTAGATGAATGCATTCAAAGTGCATTAATAATTTGTATACACGCGCACACAAACATACAACACTAAACTCAGACACATTCTAACAGTGTATAATATTACTCTACTAAACTCAATCCATTATAATTGCATAGTTAACAATTTAATGTAAAAATCAACCCTGAAGGAACGTATTAAACAATCTTCTACCATTCCGCCTCTCACATTCTTTATCCTTTCTCTCACTCTCTTCCAGAATTACGAATTCTTTACCTCCTTTATTCTTCTTTCCTTTACTTCCTACCTGAATTTAAACTTCATAAAAATGACGTTTTTGAATGCATAATGAATGACGTTGGATCTAGTTTAAAGAAGAAAAGAAAAAAAAATATTAAAAAAGGGGGGAGAGCTATTTTAACTAAAACTGTCTGGCAGTCTTCTCATTTTTTCGAAGAATGCATTTATAACTGTTAATTCATAAGTGTTTTGCAAATATTTTTAGTCTTAAAATTAAATTATTTGAAATTTACATTTAAATAGAAACCGTTTTAATTGTGGAGGAAAAACTGTAATAATAAATTACTGAGAAAAACAAAATTGTACAAAAAAAACATACTTCGTAGCCTTTTATTCTATTTTGGAAACAAATAATTTTCTGATTTTATAATACTGAATTGATGCTGGTTTGTATTTTATTGAATGCCTGTACCATGTTCTTTAATTTTACAGTTTACATATCTCGATTCATATCCTGTTAGTATTTATAAGCTTTCCATTAAAATGCCACTTTATTGGAAGCTTATCTTTTTTTTTTGGCATATTTTCATGATAAAACTGGTTTTTAGGCGGTTCTGAGTGAAATGGCTGCACCATTTTTATTTTATTAGGGTAATCATGAAGGCACTTAGAAATAATAATAGTTCGGAATAGGTCTGAGATTTTCGGAAATTTGCTTAATAACTGCTCCAATTTATATATATATATATATATGAATCTGTCCTCTTTTTGAAGCGGAAGAGTACGATTTCGATGCCTAGCAAGAATTTGCATTAGTCTACCAGCAATATTTACTGAAAAGCGATTAATAACGTACCTCATTAATATATCATTAAAATAGGATGGGTCACACATAAGTAGATGTGAAATATTTGTTAAAATGTCACTTTTCAGCCTAGCAATGGTACCTCTATATTTTTTTATTTGCTTCGCAAACTCTGAGTTTACTCTTACTTATACGGCGGTAAAAGAAAGTAAAATTGTGATATGTGATTTGTAAATTGTGATGTAATGTTGATTATTGTTTTCAAAAAAATCAGTCCCTAATTATTACGCAATCAACATCAAAGGATCAGATTACAAATAATAATTATATATATATGGATTGACTCCATACTGGTTAGAACATGAAATTGAACCTTTTGCTTTCATCATATATAATTTGATTGTAATATGAAACCTTGCCCAGTGCTACACTGTACCAAATATTTTACAAAACCACTAAAGACTGCAACAGTAAATTGATATTAATGGAATTTAATTTATCTTAACTTGATTACAGCATCTAATTACACATTATAAAAGCATATGAAAAAAAGAAATGTATAACGAATGTAAAGGTCGCAATCGAGGGCAAGGTCGATAGCAGGGAAAAAACAACAAAGAAACCAGTCTTATATCTACATACAATCAATTTTTAATACCGAGTCATTAGAAACCCAATAGTACCAGTTTTAGCATTGAATACTTCCAGAAACTCGCAGGTTTATTTGCTTAAATTTAACGGTTTTGTATTCAATAAATTAAAAGCAAACAAACTTCATAAATCGAATTAATAATTGAACAATTTTCAATGGAAAATGAAAACAGTGGTTGCTTCTATGTTGTTCAAGTTTATAAGGGATCGTTAGGGTAGACTGATAGGCAAATTATTTATTTAGTTTAGATGCATTTTTTTTTAAGGTACAGGTTATTATTATAGACTGAAATGGAGAAAATTCTGGGATGGAATCCCACAATGGAAGGCGCAACCACATTCCATATTAAATTAAATATTTCAAAAGATATTATCAGGCTCCCTTAAAATCTACTAAGGATGCATTATGCTCTGTTCGTTGGGGCTGCCTTATAGCTACTACCTCAGACCATCAAGCCAAAGTATGTAAGATTCATTCCATCTCAGAATCTCAGCACTCCGACAATAAATCGGACAGTAATCTTGAGAGGGAACAGCCTAAGGCTTTTCCACTAAGATATCCCTCCATTCCAGCCAAAGGTTCTGGATCGAATCTCCACAGAATAAGCCCTCCGAAATCTATCATGAAATGAATGACTGTCTCGCAAACTATAGAATAAGTGTTCTGGTATAAGCGTAGTTCGCGGAGATGTCTCCATAGAGAGGTTCATGTACGACAATCAACAACTCTGTTCTAGAACTCCCGCCACTAAAGCATCTTAAACTGCCGACGAACCCATCAAGCTCATTCACAGTGTTGAATGGTGTGAAGCACTGGCATTTTGCATGGAAAACATGGCAGGTATCTAGCTTGTCTAAACCACCTCTTCATTTCCTGCTTGTGATTCCCACAAAATTTGGTGGCTAGACTACAAAAAATATCATTGGAGGAATTTAACTCTTTCAAACTTTAGAACATTTCGAAAGTGGAAAAAAAAAGTTTCTAATAAAACGAAAATATCTTTATATATCAGTAGATATAGACCGTATATAGACAGAGAACGTCAGCGAATTATGTTATTTTTTTGTATGGAGAGACTGGTTGCGAATCGAATTTCTCAGCAGTCAAGAAAATCTGTTGTAGCTACACCTAGATGCCTGCCAAGTTTTCCACGAAGAATACCAATGCTTCACACATTCAACACTATGGAGAACCTTGACGGGTTTGTCGGCAGTTTAAGATGATTTAGCGGTGGGGGGGCCGAGAAAAGAGCTGTTAGTGAAGATATTGATTTGTCGTTCATGGACCTCTCTATGTATCTATGTTTTTACATTATAGATCGCAAAATGCAGGAATGTATTGTTAGAGAAGTCAGTTAGTTTGTTAATGGATAGGCTAAGCCAAAAAAAGCTTCATGGATAGGCTGCGTCAAAAATCACTAAAAAAATTGCTAGTCCCACATCTATAAGAGAATTGAAAATACTTCGCAATATTTTCTCTTGTGGTTAAAATATAAAAGAAAGCGAAGTATAATAAAATTAAATCTTATGTTTTTTAACAGCTGCTTTTTGTCATCATATGTTTTTATAAAGTGATAAATTGGTAGTTACATTCTTTGGAAAAAAAAAAAGAAAAAAGAAATTAAAAAGCTAGTTGACCCCTACCAGTAAGTACGCCCTTGGCAATTTAAAGTAGATTAAAATATATGAAGTGGGCACTCACATGTATTAAAGTATATATATATATATAAATTTCATATTTTATTAGCATAACATAATAAAAAAGAAATAGCTTATTATTATTCGCTACTCTATACTAGATCTATCTATCTTTCTATACACTAAGACAAGCTAAACTACAAAACTGCCTTGCAATCAACTACCTACACAGGTAGCAGCACAGTGCTCAGTATGTAAATAGGTTTTTATCTTGGTAATCAAACTGATTAGCTGAAAATATGACTCATATTTTCTGCTTCTAGATCGTCACCATGGTAATGTAGTAATGAGAAGTACAGTAATGAAGATGTAATCTTTTACATACAATATATTAAACTACATAATAGAAGACATGTTCATATATCTAGCTGAATATTATTAGAAATGTTTCTAACAATTTTATTATACGTTTTCACAATCTTTGTTTAATTAATTATTTGCGATATACAAGTTTTCACATTTAGACACACTGTTAAATCCAGTTTGTTTTATTTTATTTTTTTATTTTAAATTTATTCATTTTTGCACTTCATTAAATGACCTACCTAATATGTCTTATAAATTAAACAAAAGGTTTCTGTCAGATCTGCCAGTGGCACTTCTAGGGGCTAAAATAGAGAGTATTATATTAAACTAAAGCTCTTTTCCATAAATCCGTAAAAGTCATAAAATTTTTTACAAAGAAAACCGCCATTTCGTCAAATAGTTAGCGTGACTTTCCCTTGCTACTGTTAATTCACTTGTAAAAATGGGGAAGGGATTAGCTCAGCGGTTAGCCCACTGGACTCACACGCGGAAATCCCGGATTCAAGTAGAGAAGCCTCTACAGCTCACTGTCCGGTGATGGACAGTGTTGTTTGTAACGAAAGAACACTGTCCGGTGGCCGGCAGTGCACTGAGAAGGCTCCGGGCCAGTGGCCACAGATCTTGACGCGCCTTAAAAAAAAAAAAAAAATTATAAAAATGATAATTTTCATTAAACTTGAAATTATTAGCCCAGTTTACACGTACGCTCCGATCTGTCTGTTTCAACATGCCGCTCCGGAGTGACATGCCGGAACGCGCGCTTGGTGTGTGATGCAAAAAATGTGAACGCGCTAGCATGCACATCAGATTGTAGGTATGGAGCGTGAAGTCCAATACCGTGCACAATTTAAAGGATTTTGAGAGGCGTGTGAAATTTCCACCGACATAGAAAGTTTTATGAGACGCGCCAGCACTTCTTACGCGCCAAGACTGAGCTCCGTGCATGTTTGAAGATCGTGTATTTACACAGGCAGTTTTAGAATGCACGTTTAGAGTGTACGCTCCAAAAGTATCGAAAAACCTCTCCGTGTAAATGTAGCTAATGGTTAATGCAAACACCAAAACCACAAACATACAAATAAATTCTAATATTTTGCACGTCGTAGCATGCATATTCCATTTGTTCCTAACCGGTTTCGGATTTTCAACCATCGTCAGAGCAAATTCACGAAGTACGTATAGAGACTTCACTTCAACATAATGTTTCTGTTACACTAACAGTTGTTGGTTTGTTGGTTGTATATACAACAACTATTTCTGTGTAACAGAAACATTACGTTGAAGTGAACTGTCCACACAAATTTGGTGAATTTGCTCTGACGTTGGATGAAAATCCGAAACCGTCAGGAAGGAACAAATGCAATGTGCATATGGAATATCAGATATTATCCAGCAATGCAGACCTATCCACATATCAAACAAATAAATAATAACTTGTAATTCCATTCAATTGACCTAACATAAACATATGGGTGGTGGGAATTCATGTACCAATCTTCCAGTTTGTATTAAATGATTACATAGTAGTCCAGAAGATACTGCCAATAATATTGAACAAAACATTTGAAATTTAATGTCGCGATTTCCGGATGACCCTCTAAAACCAATTTTTCCGGGAAAATGTTTGAAATAAAGGTGAATCGTTTATATCTGTACAGTCATCATTCCAAGTTTAAAGAAAATCGCAAAAAAAGGTGAGAAAACTATTCAGTTAAATCTACTTCCGGTTGATGGGTTTTGAAAAACTCTTATTGTCATCCGGTGGTTGATGACACAACGGAATATCAAATTTTAGCACCCTGCAATTTTTAGAGTTTGAGATATTTCGTTCATACACTCTCTCTCTCTCTCTCTCTCTCTCTCTCTCTCTCTCTCACACACACACACACACACACACACACACATACACCATTCGGTAAAAACATTTTTCCGTATCCAGGGAAAAATGTATTTCCGGTAAATTCCCAAATAGCCCGAAGGTTACACTCTGCGTTCGTCCACCCTGTTAGCCATCCGCGCTTCCACAAAAGTAGAGTGTAGATGTTACCAGAGCCGCGATGAGGACGCGCAGGTTTGACTTGAATGAGGTTCCACAACAGGATTTCTGCCTCTAGGAAACATATATCGAAAGAGGAAGTATTGTAATCGTGTCAAATTTTCGATATCAAGTTTTCACCGGAAATATACATTTTGAGGTCCCTTGGCCCCCCAAAAAGTGGTTTTTAGAAAATGGTCTGTGTGTGTGTGTGAATGTATGTATGTGAAATAGCATAGCTCAAAAACAAAAAATCGCTGAAAGTTCAAAGTTGATATTCCGTTTAGGTATCACCATGGAATCCGACAAGAGGTTGTCTGCCCTAATTCCTCAACTGGAAGTACCACTTTACTGAATGTTTTTTTTTTCCATTTTTTTTGCGACCTTTTAAAAAATGGCTCCAACATTTTTTTTAAGATGAAATATCAATCACATGTATAAAGAGCTATAATTTTTATTTGTAACATTTCCCTGTGAAAATTCATTTAAGGTGCTTTTGGGAAAGGGGTGGGGTTTTTTTACTTATAAAGTGCTATTTCAGTCTATTACACAATTCTATCTTCTACATAATATTAATTAGAATTAAATATGTTGCCGAAATTCCGAATTTAAAGAAAATCGGTGGACCAGAAGTACGTTTTTACTGAACATTTTTTGTTTTGCTTTTCACCATTAAAATACCGACGGGATTTTTTTAAATTTGGTACACTAACTATGTGTACAGAAACCTATCACTTTTGTTTGACCTTTTTCCTAAAAAAATCATTTAAAGAATTTTTGAGTGGAGAAGAGTGGATGTTTTCCTCAAAATAGTCATTTTTAGTAAGTTAACTTTCTCCAATTAATTTTATGTCCTTTATCCAATTTAATTTTTATTTTACAACTTAAATCTACTTTTCCACATTCTATTTCTTTTACGAACCAATAAGGATTTATACAATGTCTTTAGATTTTCGAACTCTATTATATAACGCTTCTACTTTCTATAATTTATTTGTTTAATTGCACTAATAATTGGGAGGCTGCCTGCCTCCCATTGGAAATCACATATCGCTGCGATAGAAAGACTATCATCACAAACCACACTGTTATCCAAAGCAAACGGCCTGAAAGAAAAGTATAATCTATTTTGGGAGGAGCGCGAAAATTTCTATACGCCCTGTATAGAAATTATAAAATGTAAGGCATCCGACGTGGTCCTATCAATTGGTATAGCAAATAAGAAGCAAGACGTGCTCCCAAATGAGTTGAAGCAGCCCTTTCTTGAGATGAAAGCAGAAAAGTATCCTCAGGAATTATGGGTACATATTTATACTGATGGTTTCAGTTGTAGTGGATATTTGATGGAGGCAGCGTGCCAGTGGGAAGAAGGTCCACAATTTTGAGGCTGAAATTACCGCTTTAAAGGAGGCAGAATAAAGCTCAGCAGCAAATGCTTCAATAAGAAGCAAGACTTGTTCTTCGTGGACTCCCAAGCCGCCATTCTCGCCCTGGCCTCTAGTAGTGTGTACGCATGTAGTTTAGTTAACATTACCAGAAAAGTATTAAACCAGTTAATATTAGAATGTTGGAGGGTTGTTCACAATGGGTGCCTAGCCACTAGGACAGTCTGGTCAACGAGCAAGTAGACAGGCTAGCGAAGGGAGGTTGCCAGCTTCCGCAGCCTGAACGACCAGCAACATTTCACCAGGCGATTAGAGAAATAAATAATAAAATGAAAGAAAAGGTAGAAACCGTCTGGAAAAATAAAGCTACAGGAAGAAGATGGGAGAATTTATTACACGATCCAATTCCCCTTGACCTTCCTCGCAGTGACTTCACAGCAAACTTCCGACTGGCCACTGGGCACGACTACCTGCAAGCCCACCTCCACCGAATAGGCGTTAAACCATCTCCCACCTGCCAGCTATGTGACAGCGGTGCGGAAATGGATGCTGCCCATCTAATAACTTGTGCCGGATTGCATGAAGAAGGTAAAGACGAAGGTGTCTCACACTGGAATCAAAAATTAAACAAATATTGGACTGCCCGAAAAAAAATGGGAACTCTCCTTTCAGAGTCGTCACAGGAAAAAAAAAGAAATAATTAGTTCGAATCTTTTTTTTTATGTTACTTCGAGAAACCAGATTTTGATTGAATTAGCTCTTGCGTAGATTTCCATCTTTAAAGTACTCTTACAACACTTTGTGGACTGCGCCTCCTAAATCAAATTTATAATCCATAGATAAAAGCTCCAGAAAAGCCTAAGAAACCTTTTTCACCTAAATATTATGAATTACTTAAAGAAATTTTTGTGGGTGTTTAACAACAATTTTATTTTGTTCCATTAGTACAAACGGCCAAATACAAAATGGCGGATTTTGCATTTCCGCCTAATTCTCTTTTGCTTTCTTTTTCAACCATGGAATGAAAATGCTAACGTTTTTCTTTATAACTCATTTTAATTATTATAAAACAGTTAATATTATATCAAAAAAACTTGATGTTGTGCATTTTTTTTTTTATAGAAACTTTATTTCAAAAATTTTTATTGCAAAAATTGATAATTTATAAAATACCTACGGAGGGAAAATTACTAAAAAAAAAATCTAAACGAGGTGTAAAAGTGAAGGTATGAAATGTGGGAGTGGTCCACAAGATAATTCTAAATATCTGATTGGCTTAATATACACACCCACATTTCATACCTTCTCTTCTACTAATTATTTACTGGCTAATTATTTCTATGAAAAATCAAGTTTAGAATTTCTCATAGAACATCGTAGCTATTTTATAAATTATGAAATTATGCATGTTACGGTGTAACAAAGATTGAATTGTTCGGCCCCTCTAGTTGTATGTTTAAGATATGATTAGTAGTAAGATTAGGTAGTCTGTAGGTAGATTAAGATAGCGTAATTAGTTAAATTAAGTTAGAATAAGTAGTTTATGAGTATATGGGTATGAATGTGTATGATAGTATAAGTATAGTTTTATTTAGTAATAAGATAATAGGATTAAGGAAAAAGGAAAACTAGAGAAGACTGGAAGAGAGAAGAGGAGGATAGAAAATAGGGGAGGAACTGGAGGAGGAAAAAAAGAAGTGGGGAGAAGAGAAGAGTAAGGTTAAGCGAGATAACCAGAGGGTAGGTAGCCTAGCCGGCTAGTGAGAAGTAGAGCTGTAGAAAAATAACGAATTTTCCAACGCGAAAGCGGATAAGCAGACTTCCTCGTAATAGCAAACCTGTGAAGGGGATTGAAGAGGAGGAGCAGCACAGGAAAACCAACAGGTGCCTTTGTGTGTGGGAAGGAAAATTAACTAACTGTGTATGTAAACCCTACTAACCAGGCCTGGTATTAAATAATACTCGAAATTTAAAGAAAATTAAAAAGAGTAAATAAAAAAAAAAAAAAGAATTAACAAAACAAAAAAAGAAAAGGGGGAAAACCTTGTTGGCCCAAATTTTATGGTAAAATTGTACATAGTAAAAGTTATAGCGTTTATTTTATTTCATTTATTGTATTTTAGTTCATTAAGTTTATTTTATTTCATTCCTTATTATTTTTCTTATTTTCCTAGTGTAAATATTATGTTATTTTAATTATATGTATGTGTGAAATTTACTTTGTGTTTGGTTTTTCCCCGTTTGTCGAAAGTTGCTGGTGGGCCGTATAAATCGGCCAATTTTTGATAGCTAATTAAAGGTGTAAGCAGCCAGTTAACAGGCAACACAGTAGCTGAGAGTGGTAAGGCGCTGGCCTCTAGACCCTAAACCACCGGTTCGTATCTGGCCAGTTCTATACTTTTTTTTTATGTGGAAGGAAACTATTTTTTTCTAAGTTTTTTTATTTATTGATTTTTATTAATTTATAATATAACTGGTCATTATTCTTACTTTTATTTTAGAAAACATTTTTCGTATTTTTTTTTATTAACACAATTTTTACGAAGATTACCGTACACATTTTATTTAATTATTTCAGGTGTAATTTAAATTATTTTAAGTATTTTTTTTTGGTTTTGTTTTATATATCATGAAAAATAGGTTTCTCTGTTAAGCCGGAAAAAAAAACAGAGTGGCGTCCTGTAACTTCCCTTCCCACTTTCCCTTTAACCCACATTTTCCTGAACCCCCCCCATCTCCACTGCAGCTAGCGGCAATTTTGGTGCAGCTCGAAGGTTGAGCGGTAACATTTGACGCCCAGAACGTGGGGCCCGATTAAGAAAAATTAATCTTTTCAAATTGTGGGTTGTATAAAAAAAAAAGAAAAAAAAAAAGGAAAAAAATCTAAGAAGAGAATTATAGGAGATTATAGGTAAGGGAAAAGCGGAAGAGAATAAGATAGATAAGCTTAAAATACGTAACTATAAAAGAGGTAATTGATAATTATTTATTAATAAATTTTGATTAATTATAATAAACATGGATGTGGACAGACTGGCAAAGGATGAACTGGAATATGAACTGTTGATTAGAGGTAGAGAAATTTCATCTTCTGTGGAGGATATGCGTAAAAGATTAAGGTTAGTATTAAGAGCTGAGGCACAAGGATTATTAAAACCGATGAATGCTAGCGTAACTACTGATAGGGAACTGAAGGTTTGTTCAGAGAAATTAACTATTCTTAGAGAGAAATTAAGGACAATTTCAGAACAATCATCATCTGGGGACATCAAGAAAATAGAAACTGGACTCCAGCATGTCTCAGGTAGGTTGGGAAGAATAGATCCAAAGGTAGAGAACGAAAAGAAGCAAACGGAAGAACTGGAAGCCTTCTGTACGCAATTGAAGGAAGACCTAGAGTCGAAAATATCTCGAAAGGAAGGACGGCTAGGCCCACGTGTTCACTTTGAGGAAGAATTAGACCCGGAAAACCTCCACCGGAAGTATCGGTAGCCACAGGTAGTCATGTAGGGAAAGAGGTAAGACCGGAAACGCTTCAGCCGGCGGGAATCGCAAACCAGACAATTGAGACTCAAGCGTCGACACTTGCTCCAAGGTCGGGAATGAGCCAATTATGGCTGTGCACCAGAAAAGTAGGAGACCTTAGGTTGCAGTTAGCTCATTTTAATGGGGCACGTGATAGCGCCGTGGGCCAACATTTAGATAAATCCCTGGCAGACCTTTTAACGAAATTGGGAGACTTGGAAGTGAGCGATTTATCCCAAGAAAGAACTAGGGCTGAGTGCATGCAGGAGGCGGTAGAATGTCTAGACTATTTCAATAATAGATGCGAAGAATGGGAGTCCATAAAAAGAGAACAAACGGAGAAGAAGCAGGAATTGGACGCGAGGAAACCCGGTTTACCGGAAAACCCAACCCCACCAATTAAAAAGTTGCAAATACCATTGAAAGAATGGGGAGTCAAGTTCTCTGGGGATGGACAAGGTCTAAGCGTAAACGCATTTCTAGAGATGGTCGATGACCTGAAAATGGCCCGCAACACCAGTGAGGCTGATCTGTTGGCCTCAGCCTATGACTTGTTTACTGGGAGGGCTCTGATTTGGTACAAGGCCATGAAACGCAAGGTGAGAAGTTGGGATGAGCTAGTCACTGAGATAAGGGCAGAGTTCGAGCCCCAGGATTACACAGAAAGACTTTGGGATGAAATAAGAGCCAGAACACAAGGTGAAGACGAACCTGTGGGAATCTTCATCAGCGTAATGAGGAACTATTTTCATAGATTACCCGAACTGCCTGCGGAACCTGAGATGCTGAAGATTATAGAAAGAAACCTCCATCCATACTATTTGGACAGACTAGCACTCCAGGATATTGGGTCGGTTGACAGTTTGCTGCATATGGGAAGAAGAATCGAAGAAACCCGCTGGAGAGTAGCAACACATAGGCCACCATCATCTCGGCGAGGACTTCTTGAGCCGGATCTAGCCTACACACCGCTTAGGACCCGCACGAATCCTCCACCTGCAGATCTGAAGGAAGTTAAGGCGCCCCTACCCACCTCATTTACAGCACCAGGAGGGAGGTCGCAGGTTTCAGTAAAACCAGTCACGCCTATAGGAAGATGTTGGCAATGCGGAGAGAAGGGCCACTACTCGAGGGCATGCAAAAACCAGAAGAATTTCTGTGGAAAATGTAAGAAAAGTCAGTGTGAATGTAGAAGAGATCAGGGAAACGGGGAAGGGGATCGAGAATAAGGGGGCCATGCTCGTTTTATCCCCTCCGGTCCCATAGAAACTCAAGAGAGTGGCAGTCTTGGCTTCAAGAGGTTAGGCAGTTTTTCCAACATACCAGGAAGACATTAACTTTAAGGGATACCAAGGACGCCAGACCATACTTGGAGGTAGAGATTTTAGGGATGGATATGGTTGGTTTACTCGATTCAGGGGCCTCAAGGTCTTTAATGAATAAGCATATATGGGCGAAATTAGAAGAGCTGGGAGTGAAACTGATGGAATCAACGATAACCAGAGTTTCTATTGCTGATGGATCTAGCCTGATGACATTGGGATCCGTCGAATTGCCAGTAAAGTTGGGGCAGAAACTTAAGATTATAGATTTTCTAGTAGTCCCAGATCTTAGCTCTACATTAATACTAGGGGTAGACTTTTGGAAGAGTATGGAGGTCGTCCCAAACATTGTTAAGGGCACTTGGGATTTCGCCGAGGTTGTCAGAGTCGAACCTGAAGTTCCAGCATTAGTAGGCCACCCATTATTGAGCGAGATGGATTCCCAGAAGCTAAGAGAGCTCATTGAAACCTGGAAAGCCAAAGCAGCAAACACCAAGTTAGGATGCGTTACGCGGGTTGAACATGTCATTGATACAGGCAATGAGCGGCCCATCAAGCAACGCTACTACCCTGTTTCTCCCCACGTACAGCAAATCCTCAATAAGGAATTGGATGAGATGCTCCAACAAGGTATTGTCGTTCGCTCCAAGAGCCCCTGGTCCTCTCCAATCGTACTAGTTAAAAAGCCAGATGGCACATACAGATTTTGTGTGGATTATAGGCAACTAAATGCGGTCACGAAAAGGGATGCTTATCCCCTGCCTTACGTGACACACATTCTGGACCGACTGCGAGATTGCCGATACCTGTCATCAGTGGACATAAAATCGGCATATTGGCAAGTTCCTTTAAGTGAAGAGAGCAAAGAGAAGACAGCCTTCACAGTCCCAGGGCGAGGACTGTTTCACTTCCTGCGCATGCCTTTCGGGCTGCATAACGCTCCAGCGACATGGCAACGCCTTATCGATGATGTCCTTGGCTCTGATTTGGAGCCCCATGTATTTGTCTATTTGGATGATGTGGTAATTACGACCGACACTTTTCAGAAACATCTTGATGTGCTGAATGAAATCTTCAAGCGATTACATCACGTTGGGCTCACTATAAACTGGGACAAAAGTAAATTTTGTAGGGAAGAGCTCAAGTATTTATGATATGTGGTCAATAAAAATGGCTTACAAGTCGACCCCGACAAAGTGTCCGCAATTCTAGGTTATCCCGTTCCTAAGACAACGAAGCAAGTTCGGAGGCTATTGGGTCTTGCATCCTGGTATAGAAGGTTTGTTCCGAATTTCTCGACAGTTGTAGGACCTTTAACAGAGCTCCTTAAGAAGTCTCGGAAGTGGCAATGGGGCGAGGCGCAGCAAAAAGCTCTGGACACCATTAAAGAAAAACTTGTTTCAGCTCCTGTGTTAACTTGTCCGGACTTCAATAAACCATACCTGTTGCAAACGGACGCTTCTTCAACCGGCTTAGGAGCAATTCTCTCTCAGATCACTGATGAAGGAGAGAAAGTGATCGCATATGCAAGCAGAACTCTCACAGTGGCAGAAAGAAAATATTCCACTACGGAACACGAATGCTTGGCTGTACTCTGGGCCATCGAAAAATTCCGCCCGTATTTGGAAGGAATGCCCTTTGAAGTAGTGACTGACCATATGGCCCTTAAGTGGTTGCAGAATTTAAAGGATCCACAAGGGAGACTAGCAAGGTGGGCAGTTAAACTGCAACAATATGCTTTTACCATCAAGCATCGCCCGGGTAAGCAAAATGTAGCTGCGGATGCCTTGTCTAGAGTCAACGAGGAAGTAGTTGTAGCAACAATACAAGAGTCCAGCTCAGACAAGTGGTATCAGAAGATGCTTACTAAAGTGGAGGAAGAAGCTGCAGCATATCCTAACTGGAGAGTAGATGGCGCAAAGCTATTCAAGCGAGTGGTGGATCCGAGGAAGATTGTAGGAGATGAAAATCCTTGGAAGGTAGTAGTACCGAAGGCGCAGCGACAGAAGCTGTTGGAGCAGTTCCACGACGATCCGCTTTGGGATCGTTTAAAACATTCCAGAGATTGAAGGTACTTTACTACTGGCCAGGAATGGCCGCGGATGTTGCCCGCTATGTAGCTAAATGCCAAATATGTATGGCCTACAAACCCACTCAAAAACCTCCATCAGGATTAATGGGGAAGCAGAAAGAAGTGAAGCGACCTTGGCAAATTATAACCGTAGACATCATGGGACCGTTTCCCCGGTCGACAAGACAAAATAGATTCCTCCTAGTAGTATGTGATTATTTCACAAAATACACTCAATTGTTCCCAATGAGAGAGGCTACTGCTAGGAAGGTGGCGCAATTAATGGAGGAACAAACATTCCTGAAGTTCGGAGTCCCACAGGTAGTGATCTGTGATAATGGAGTCCAATTTAGAGGAAAGGTCTTTATAGATAAAATGAAGGAATATGGCGTACAAATCTGGTACACCGCATTATACCATCCCCAGGCAAACCCCACGGAACGGACAAACCGTACCATCAAGACGATGATGGCATCATATATTAAAGAAAACCACCGACACTGGGACAAGCAGTTAACAAAACTGGAATTTGCCCTCAACACGGCAGTGCATGAGGCGGCTGGCTACTCACCCGCATACCTTAATTATGGAAGAGAACTACCCAGAACCGGCACAGAATTCCAGGAAGAAGCTACAGGGGAACTGATGGCTGACAGACAGAAAAAACTTGAACAGTTGACGAATGTACCTCTTCTGTATAAACAAGTACAGGATAGACTGAATAAGGCTTATGAGAAGGGTCAGAGGTCATATAATTTAAGAAGGAGGCCAGTTGGATACGTACCAGGACAAACAGTGTGGTGTAAAACCCATATACTGTCGGATGCGTCTGCCAACATAGCGAAGAAGTTAGCTCCTCGGTATGCAAGAATGAAGGTAAGAAGGAAAGTATCATCCATAACCTACGAGCTAGAAGATGAAGATACAGGCCGAAGCATGGGCATATGGCATGTCAAGGATCTAAAGGGGGAATCCCACTCCTAGTCCCATCCCTATCCCTGACCCACCAGACCTTCCCCCAGAAAACCCTCTTCTCCTCCGCCGAAGAAAGGGAAGGAGTGTTACGGTGTAACAAAGATTGAATTGTTCGGCCCCTCTAGTTGTATGTTTAAGATATGATTAGTAGTAAGATTAGGTAGTCTGTAGGTAGATTAAGATAGCGTAATTAGTTAAATTAAGTTAGAATAAGTAGTTTATGAGTGTATGGGTATGAATGTGTATGATAGTATAAGTATAGTTTTATTTAGTAATAAGATAATAGGATTAAGGAAAAAGGAAAACTAGAGAAGACTGGAAGAGAGAAGAGGAGGATAGAAAATAGGGGAGGAACTGGAGGAGAAAAAAAGAAGTGGGGAGAAGAGAAGAGTAAGGTTAAGCGAGATAACCAGAGGGTAGGTAGCCTATCCGGCTAGTGAGAAGTAGAGCTGTAGAAAAAAAACGAATTTTCCAACGCGAAAGCGGATAAGCAGACTTCCTCGTAATAGCAAACCTGTGAAGGGGATTGAAGAGGAGGAGCAGCACAGGAAAACCAACAGGTGCCTTTGTGTGTGGGAAGGAAAATTAACTAACTGTGTATGTAAACCCTACTAACCAGGCCTGGTATTAAATAATACTCGAAATTTAAAGAAAATTAAAAAGAGTAAATAAAAAAAAAAAGAATTAACAAAACAAAAAAAAAAGAAAAGGGGGAAAACCTTGTTGGCCCAAATTTTATGGTAAAATTGTACATAGTAAAAGTTATAGCGTTTATTTTATTTCATTTATTGTATTTTAGTTCATTAAGTTTATTTTATTTCATTCCTTATTATTTTTCTTATTTTCCTAGTGTAAATATTATGTTATTTTAATTATATGTATGTGTGAAATTTACTTTGTGTTTGGTTTTTCCCCGTTTGTCGAAAGTTGCTGGTGGGCCGTATAAATCGGCCAATTTTTGATAGCTAATTAAAGGTGTAAGCAGCCAGTTAACAGGCAACACAGTAGCTGAGAGTGGTAAGGCGCTGGCCTCTAGACCCTAAACCACCGGTTCGTATCTGGCCAGTTCTATACTTTTTTTTTATGTGGAAGGAAACTATTTTTTTCTAAGTTTTTTTATTTATTGATTTTTATTAATTTATAATATAACTGGTCATTATTCTTATTTTTATTTTAGAAAACATTTTTCGTATTTTTTTTATTAACACAATTTTTACGAAGATTACCGTACACATTTTATTTAATTATTTCAGGTGTAATTTAAATTATTTTAAGTATTTTTTTTGGTTTTGTTTTATATATCATGAAAAATAGGTTTCTCTGTTAAGCCGGGAAAAAAAAAACAGAGTGGCGTCCTGTAACTTCCCTTCCCACTTTCCCTTTAACCCCATTTTCCTGAACCCCCCCCATCTCCACTGCAGCTAGCGGCAACTTGGATGCAGCTCGAAGGTTGAGGTGTAACATGCAATAAACTTTTTTTATCAAGTTATTTCTAACATAATATTTAATGCTATATAAAATTAATGTGAGCTATAAAGAAAAAATTCAGCATTTTCATGCTATTGTTCAAAAAGAAAACAAAAGAGAATTAGGGAGAAATGCAAGATCTGCCATTTTATATTTGGCCGTATATACTAATGGAACAAAATAAAATTGATGTTAAACACCCATAAAAATTTCTCTATGTAATTCATAATATTTAGTTAAAAAACTTTTCTTAGACTTTTCTGGAGTATATTATTATATAAATTATTAATATAATAAAATACAAATATAAACCAAAATATAATAAATATAATTATATTATTATAATACAATTATATTAATGTATTGAAGAGTATTATAAAAATTGAAATCTACGGATGAGGTAATTCAACCAGAATCTAGTTTCTCGCAACAACATAAAAAAACGGAATCGAACTAATTATTAATGCAATTAATGAAATAAATTATAATAAGAAGAAGCGTTATTGTATATTAGAATTCGAAAAACTACAAACTATGTAACTATGTAAATTGGAGTAAGAGAAAGTCTTGTGAGTGTTTCACACTATTTTTGTTCATATTATTATTTGCTCTTTGTACTTTTGGTAATTTTATTATAATTTTTTTTTTTGGCCTCAAACTCTAATGTAATAATACAAAATTACAAAATGTTTATAGGAGTATTGGGAATTCCATTCTTGGATGTGGTACGTGTATTAGCTGCGGTATTATTACTGGGCAATGTGGTATTTGTGGACAGCGTTGGTGTTGAAGTTACTGTACGTGGTGAAGCTGAATTATCTTATGTGGCTTCATTGCTTGGTGTCACCGCTCCGGCATTACTTCGTGGGATCACCAGCAGAACGCATAATGCTAGAGGACAAATTGTGAAAAGTTTCTGCGATGCCAATATGGTTAGTGATATTTTTTTTTAAAAAACATTTTTCTATAGTTGTTACATTTAAGTTCTCCATAAGTTTAACAACTTTTGCGGCAGCTCAGTGGAGAAGGGGCGTTCAGGAAATTAATAATAGGGTATGACGATTTAATCATAAAAAAAAAACTAAAAATTAAATGAAATTACTAACAAAAACTAATATTAAAAAAACAATAATAAGGAAGGAGAATTATGAAAGTAACAAAAACTGACGAAAATAATAAATTAAGAAAGGAAAAAAATTAGTGGCAGGTTCGTGAATCGAACCTACAAAACACCACTTGGCTTTCTAGACACTTGCTTGGCGGTCTCACCTAGGCTATACACGAGTTGCCTATTACAATGAAAAATGAAACAAATGGGGTAAGAAAAATCACGTTACTTATTTACTGCTGGTACACAAACATTCATACATTCACATAATTTATCCCTATATACATTTGTTACAAAACCAAAAAAAAAAATTAAATAAACTTAAATGAATTTCTACAATGCAATAACTTATTAAACAATGAAGCACAAAAAAAAAATTGAAGTAACAAAATTAAGTGATAAAGTAAGAAATAATCCAAAATTATAAAGTTAATCTTCTTAAGAAGACCAAAAAACCAAAAAGAAATACTAAATTAAGTAAAATTAATTACAACAAAAAAATACAGTTCCTCACGTTAATAATAAAAAAAAGGAAATAAATAACTAAATGTATAAACGAAAAAAGAATTCGTCAATTTTTTAACCCAGGCCTGGAGATAGGGTCGTAAAACAAAACAAAATTAATTTTTCTATGATCACGATAGTTTGTCTTTTGAGAACACATATACACACAGGCACCTGTTGGATTGCGCTCTTTCCCTTTTTTTCTTCCATTAGGGATCCGGAAACCCGCTCTGATAATTTGTGGGAAAAAGTTTCAAAAAAACGATCTTCCACTTTTTTCTCTGCTCACACACCTCGAGGACTCTCATTCCGTTCTTCGGTTGCGCGCGGGCGCCTTTCTTCCGCGATGCTGCTGTTGCTGGTGTCTTCTTTCTTCAACTTATTGTAGTTAATCTAATCCAGGTGACCTAAACTATCTCTAATTTCTATCAATTATACTTAATCTACACCTACATTCCTATTCTACCTTAAATTTAACTATTCTAACCTACAGTAGCATACAATAAAGACACTATTCTTCCAGCAGTCTTCGCCAAGGAAAAACCAACAAATTTCTAAAACAAATTTGTAATGTTTTTCATTTTGTTACTCGTAACATAGTGATTAATTTTTAGTTTAATTGTAGGAAAATTTAGTTACTTTGGATTTTTTTCTTTTCATAATTTCTGATGCTTTTTCTGGTTCGAATAGTGCTTCTGCCCGGTGTTGCCACACCTTGCCTCTAGACGTCCCTATCCAGCTCCCTGTCGCCATCAACTCCTCAATCTCTTTTTCCCACCTCCTTTGGTGGTCAGTCTCTTCTCCTGTGTCTTTAGGGTATTCATTTGCTTATTTTTTCACTTTCACTTTCAGATCCCCTCTTACCAATATATTCAGTTTCCCTAATTATTCCTCATTCTCTGCTTCGTGTAGTAATCCATCTACTTTCTCATTATCGAGATTCCTGCCATCTTGGCCTTCTTCGTCCAAAAAAAATATTCAGAGATACCTCATTTCCAACTGGCAGATTAATTCCTTCACATTTCCTAAACCATTCTTTCATTACCTGTTTTACTTTCTAATTTTCACTCTGATGATTTTCTTAGCTTTCCTGTACTAAACTCGTTAACGAACGCCGGAACGGTCCTCTCTTTTATTGATCTGTGTCGATTCTTATCTTTACACCACCTAACATATCCTGCTTTCGAAGAACTAACGCAGCTATCTCCACTTTCTTCTCCTTTATTGCTAACTCTATTGAAAGCTTATATTCCAGTGTTATATTATAAAGAAAGGATGTTTTTCTTTTTAATTTACAGTCGAATATGATTCGAGATTCCTTGGCGAAAGCTTTGTACTGTAGAACAGTGGCGACCATTGTTAGAAGAGCTAATAGCCTGAAGAGATTGGGTTCAACTTTAGGCACCTTGAGTAGTGATTCCAATGAATCAGTTCATAATCAAGCCGAGGTATATTGGGTGACATTTCTAACCCAAGTTTTCAGATTTTCAAACTGAACTTGTTTCTAATTTTCCAGTATTATATTTGTAAACTTTCACATAATTTTCAATTACAATCTTAGGTTGCCAGTCAACATGCCTCTACTGTAGGAACAGCAGGATCCAAATCAAGTAAATCAATGGCAGCATTAAATAATGCTGTGCGTCATGCCACTGATGGCTTTATTGGCATATTGGATATGTTTGGCTTTGAAGAACCAAAGGTATGTTTTTTCACTTTAGATGCAGTCAGTTTTAGGGCATTTTTGGTTAATACCAGCTACGAAATGAACACCAGAATAGATAAAGAAATATTTTCAGAAAAATTCCTTTCTCATTGCTTTATTGACTTTTCTCAATGTTTTTTAGCGTTCTAATTTAACTATTAATTATTTCGTAATTAGAAACATTATTAATTAGGAAAAAATAAAATTTCAGCCAAGCCAATTGGAACATCTATGCATAAATCTATGTTCAGAAACAATGCAGCATTTCTACAATACACATATATTCAAGTCGAGCATAGAAAGCTGCCGTGACGAGGGTATACATTCAGATGTTCAAGTAGATTATGTAGACAATGTGCCTTGTATTGATCTCATTTCATCTCTGGTCAGTATATTTATTATCTTAATAATTCTACTTCTTATTAAGTATTAAAAATGGCGTCCAGAAATGCATTGAGTGGCGGTAATGTTTGTGCGCTGTTTATGAGCGAGGTCTTTATCGATGCCATCTGCTAACAAGTGAACGTATCGAACAGAATAGAATTGTTTATGGCAAAAAAAGAAATCAGCTCTAAGTCGAGTCCAGAAATCATTTCAGTTTTTGCATAATTCAGAAACTTTTTGATTCTTCACCTTCTTGCCCAAGATAAGTTCATATCGCATTTTAATTCCACCAGTTGATAACAGAAATCTGTTTTTTCAATTTTTCAGAGAACCGGACTGTTAAGCATGCTTGATGTTGAATGCTCAATGAGGGGATCAGCAGAATCTTACATATCAAAGGTTAAAGCTCAGCACAGACATAATCCACGTTTGGTTGAACCAAAACCATTAGAACCAAGGCTATTTGGTATACAACATTTTGCTGGACGGGTTGTCTATGACGCAACAGACTTTTTAGGTATGTTCGCAATGGGAGAGAAAAAAAGTGTTTTAGTTATTGGCACAATTTATTGATTGGCACTTATCCATAAAGAAGTTTTTTTAGCCGTAAAATTTTCTCTACAGACACCAACAGAGATGTAGTGCCAGATGATCTTGTCGCAGTTTTCCACAAACAAAGCTGCAATTTTGGTTTCGCCACACATCTTTTTGGCAGTGAATTAAAAGCTCTATATTCTTCAGAGACAGTACCCAGAGGAGTCAGTTTTAGAATTTCCCCCACTTCACATTCAGATCTGTTAGTAAATTATTTCTTTCCTAATTAAACTGTCCCAAGAATGTGACTTGCATTATTAATTAATCAAACTCCAATAGAATATTAATGTTGTGATTATTTTTTTTTTTGTTATTTTTATTTCAGCTTAAATGGTGACGAACCAGTATCCACTCTTACCCAAGACTTCCATACAAGATTGGACAACTTACTGAGAACATTGGTACATGCTCGACCACATTTTGTTCGATGTATACGAGCAAATGATAGTGAAAGTCCGCGTAGATTTGATCGTGGAGTGGTTATGCGACAGATCAGATCGCTGCAAGTTTTGGAAACTGTTAATTTAATGGCTGGTGGTAAGTTTTTTATTTTTTACTGATAGTTATTAATTTTATTAATTTTCCTAATATTTGCTTTCATTTAACTCTTAATTGTTTTCTTTATGAAATAAAATCTGATGTTCTTTTTGTTGTTTGGTTTTAGGATTCCCACATCGTATGAGATTCAAAGCATTCCTCTCTCGCTATAGAGTACTAGCGGGACATGGTCAGTTAAGACGTTGTGAAGAGAAAGCAGTTGAAGATTGCCAAACTATATTGCAATGTTTGGAAGGAAAACAAACGCCTAGAGGTTTGGTAGTTACATGGGCATTCGGAAAGAGGCATATATTCTTGAGGTTAGTTCAATTTTTTTTAAAATTTCACTTCATTTTTTTGTTTGAATTTATGTCTCAATATTAGATTCCCTTATTCAATAGAAAGTACTTTAATTTTAGAAAAATTTAATTTTAAACTTAAAATTCAAAGCGTTAATGGTAATTTCTACCTTAAATCAATATAGATCCATATACATGATGTGGTTTAAAATGTTCAAAATAAGGTGAAAAAGGTGACAGGCTGGTTCAAATAGGTTTTATTATACTCAATTGCGATTCAAAGGTTCAAATTGAGAAATTTTTATGGTAAAAAAATGTTTATTTTGGTGGGGAAAGCGTTCAAATTAGTCGCAATGAGCAATTTGGTTCAAAAAAGGATGAATGCTGGAGAAACATTGTTCTGTAATACGAAGTACTTCGTTATAAAAATGTTTAGTTTGAATGGAAAAAGGTTTAATTTCAATGAAAAAAGTGTAATTTAAAGGAAAAAGGTTTAATTTGACTGGAAAATGCTATAAATAAAGTGATAGGCCAGTTTGTATGTGGTTTGTATTCTATGTTTAAAAGGGGTCATTTAGTGAAAATTAAAGGAACAAAATAGCAATCTGCATTTACGATGGCTGGATGTTGAACCGAAGCCTTCGTGTCGGTTCTCTATGAATAACAAGTTCGAGCTCCGTGTGTTTCTCGTTTTTTGAGTTAAGCTGTTCATATTATGTAAAAAACAATTTATAAATTAAAATGGTATTCAATTCATTGCAATTTATAAATTACTCATAATAACAGACAATAATTTTTGTAATTTTTGAAAATTTCTATCATTAAGAACAATTAAAGTTATCTTTTTTTAAACCACTAACTAACCTCTCAATAAACATGTCATTTCTATAATGTTCACAGTGAAGGGTTACGTCAAGAATTGGAGAGTCGTCGTTGGGAGACTCTGCACCGTGCTGCGGTAACTGTACAATCAGCATGGCGCGGACACCAGGCAAGAAAACGATGGCCAGTATTAAGAAGAGCTTTACAGCAAGCTCACCATGCACCTCCTCCACCTCCCGCTCCAACAGCTGCCCAAGCGGCCAACAAAGGTAAGTCCGGCAATGAGTTAAATCATTGCTGAGGCATTTGGGATATAAATAACATATTCCTATATAAACAATAACTGCATAATTTCAGGAACTCGGGGCGGTGTTGTTCCTACTTCTACGTTGACACGTCCAAGACCTCAGCCTATTTCGGGTACTCCGCCACCAGATCCAACAGAAAAGTGTGATCATAAAATTATCCAACAGACTTGTACCCTGTTTGGTTTAGATCTTGTAAGTAATATTTATTACAAAATACTTACCCTTCCATGGAAGGAAGTAAAATCAACATTAGTTTACCTAAAGTTATTTTCTTCATATTTTATCAATGGCTTATTTCTTTCTCTTACTGCTGGAAGAGAAATATTATGTAATGGATTGCCGGATGGAATCATAAAACAACCTCCGAAGCAACGTCATCCGCCCATAACTACGTCTCTCAACACATCACGTAAGACGTAACGCATCTCCTTACCACAAGCTATTCAATTCACACCGCAGGGGAAGATCAAGATCCGTCTACCTCAATCCTTAGAAGATCTAAAAGGAAAAATACCAAAAAAAGGGTCCTTAATTTTTATAAAATTTGGGTAGAGACTACTCATAAGAAAAAATTACTTTTTGTTGAAACATTGTTCTGGAAGAAAAGTTTTTTTTGGATAGTACTGTTAGGTTCCCCCTCTTAATATCTTTCCGGTACAATTATCAACTGCAGATAAAGGAGCTGAACATTAAATAAACATCTTACATTTCTTTTCACAAAATTTGGTTATAGTTTCGTAAAAAATGCAATAAGAAAAAATCGTGAGAGTGTTTCACACAAAATTTTTGTTCTTTTCGTAGGAGCGGCCACCTCCTGTTCCACCAAGTAGACCGTATACTGTCGCCGGAAACACAAAGATGGGATATCCTCAGACAAGGATAATGAAAATGCCTTTTCCAGGTTCGCCTTCACTTTGAATTACTTAAAACAAATCAATTAATGAACATATCCTTGAGTATTGCCAACATAACGGACTTAAGAATGTGCAGTCTATACAAATATTTTTTTACAAATTTCAGATGATGGTAGCGGTGATGTGTCACTATTGAAAGGTGAAACTGTCACAGTGATTGGAGCGTCTCCTCGACGAGGACATCTACTAGTGGAACATTGTAATCATTCCTTACATGTGCCTTTCCAGTTTTTACAATTAGAATCCTCCCCACTTGCAATTTGATCTCCTAAATAGCCCCTTCCTCAGCTAATAATAATAATAAAATCTTCCATTTTGACTTTATTTTTAGTAATAGTCATAGATTTGATTCTTAACTATGTGCAGTATTCAAAAAAAGAAAAAAGTAATAAAGTAGGAAAAAGAGAAAGAAACGTTACTATTTAAGTTTATATAGTAATAATAAAATGATAATACCTTCCAACAAAGAACAATAATTAAAAATAAAACTACTATTGGTAATGATAATATATAAACTACATGCTGGGGTCCCAATTTTTAGATCTAGAGTGGTGGATATTTAGATAGTGATGATGGATTTATCGGGCAACTAATGATAATTTTCTTCTGTAATACAGCATTTCATGTGGGACTTGCCCTCTTCAGTGACCCTTCGCAAATTGGCTAGATCTTGACCTGCTAACTACCAATTTCTTTATCTAAGATTTTTTTTTGGACGCCCTGAGTCTCAGAATCTTGCCATCACTTTCGATGTCTGCAGCTTTTACCTCTAAATCCTGTCCAGGCCCATTTTGGAAATTTCTTCATCTTTCAGTTGACCATACTGACTAAGCTTTCCAAGCTAAAGTAATAATAATAATAATAGAGAGGTTGATACATATTGTTTCGCGAACATAGATTTAATATAGGGTTCGTTTACATTTTCTTCATATAAGCATGTTCTCTCGACTGATTAAAAGAAAAATATAGTAATAAAATATAATCTAACCAAAATGTTTATATAATTAAATTATCACAGAGGTTGGAATCATATTTAAATATATAAGAGAATAGGTAGATAAACAAGATTGTACAATATTCGGTTTTCATTAGGAATTTATATAGCTTTGGAATTTATATAGCTCAGAAAGTTTCATTAATTAAATTAAATTATGTAATATCATGTTGTTGAAAATCAAACTTCTTACAAGAAATAAAGATCTAGAAATGGTCTGTAACAATATGGCGAGATTTAAAGACTGTAAAATGAATTTTTTCTTAATAACAAAAAGAACTTCAGTTCTTAATTGAAATATTTGTTCAAATTAATGTAATACTAAACCATAATGTAGTATTGTAAAAAAATAACGTAACGTGCTAAAATCTTTCTTAAGATAACCTTTGCCTTTCGTTTGTTAGAAACATACCCTTATCTAATAACCTCATATCTCTTACAAGTTTGTATATCTTTTAGTGTTAATCTTTTATTATCTTCGTTCAGTTGCCAGATTTGCTTGCTCTTCTAGACAAACGTCTACTCTATTGTGTAAAAGTGTCATTTCACTTAATTACTATTAGAAGGCAATTTTTTTTTTTTATACTTTATTTGAAATTTACTACTGCAAGTGCAATTGCTCCTGCAACAAGTAAATAGTAAATCACAGACAATGATATGAAAGGAGTTATCACTCAAAGGAGGCTCTCCAAATGAGTTAATTACTGACCTCCACCGCCCAGCAAATCATATGACCAGGGCCGTCTCAGACGACGAGTGGGATTATCAGCGAGATGTAAGGATGAAATTTGGCCTGCTATAGGATTTAGATGAGCGGAAAGGCGAGAATGAAATTTTTTATAATGGGCCGAAATTAAATCTTGGTTTTTTAGATCGGAGTGGAAAGTTCTATTAGACCACTAATATAAGCATTAGTTAAACAGCGTAAGATTTTTGACTGTAAAGTTTGGGACGATAGATATTGGAATGCTTGACTGAACACCAGTTCGAGTTCAAAAGTTCATATCGGTTTCAGTAGCGAATTGTATATCAGTAATTTGTTGTTTAATTAAGTTTAGATCGTCTGTCAAGGAGTTTTGCAAGCAGATAGTAACGTTTTTGGAGTTCTTGTCGTTCGAACCGTGTATGAGAATTCCAGGTCAGACACTTGTCAATGTAGAGTCCGAGGTATCATACTGTGTGTTATAGCATGGTGATACTACAGTCGGATTTAAGAAAAATGGAGGATAAATGGCATGTCTGAGAGTAATTTCATTTTCCGCCTTAGAAACCATTTTCCAGAAGCCATAGAAATGAAGGTATTGAAGGAGACAAGTTGATTGTACTGGACAGTATGAGGCGAAAGGATGGCTATGTCATTTGCATATGTGAAGGGTGAGGTTTGAGGATGTGTTGGTAGATCTGGAGTGTATACAATAAAAAGAATAGCTCCGAGAATCTTTCCCTGAGGAACTCCTGCTCCCACAGGGCGAAAAGAAGAGTTTTCTGTTCCGGTGACTTACACATAAATAACGATAAGAAAGATATGACATAATAATTATATAGTAGGTGTGTAAGAAATATTTCTAAGACAATTTATTCTATGATTTTGAATTTTGTCAGACGCTTCATTTCATTTGAATTATCAGTCAACTTTGTGTACAGTAATTTCTTATGTAAACCATGAATTTCCAGTTGATTTTACACATACACACATATTTAATAATGTAATGCTATATCGACCACTCAAGATTCAACAATTAGATCCCAGCATAATCTACATTCGAGAGATTACATTTTTATTTATGAGAAGGGAGTTTATATTAGGGTAGCCAATTGCCGGAACTTGCCTATAAACAAATATACTTGCCGTGAGCGACTATGCTGCGCTTTTTTTTTTGGTTGCCTTAGTTTAAACCTAACTTCTGTTTAGAAAATTCCGATGACAAAGAAAAGATAAAAGAAAGTGTTATTTCGAAAAAATAACCAAGCTACTTTTATTTTGTCAATTTTTCATTAATTATTTAAGTATTTTTATAGAATTTACTGATTATAGTAATGATTATTTAGATAATATTTATTTAATAAATTACTATCAATTAGTATTTACTATAATTTATGCTTTAATAAAAGTAATAGCTACATTAACATTTCGCCATTTCGTTTTTTTTCTCGTCTCTTTTTCTGGTTGTAAACCAGAAATAGATATCACAATTTTTTTTGTACTCAAATAAACATAATTATTTAAGTTACTATTATGAGTTAAGAATTCTATTTAATTATTATTATTATGTATATTTTTTCTTTTTTTAACTTAATAAGCCACCTTTTTGTTTAATATAAAAAAGGCTTTGGGTTTATACTAATCTATAGGCGATATTTTTTATGAAATCACATATCTTACATCTCTCTTTTGATAAAAAGAAATAACTTGAGTATGAACAGACTGAATTTATATAATTTATTTTTTAAAAGTAAAATTCAAAATTGGAAATTTTCCTTTTTTGAAAAATGTTTACTTCTTTATTTCTTTTTTTATAGTTTTAATAATAAGTATAATAATCTTACAGCTGATTTAGAAACTAAATAAGTTTAGTTGATATACAAAAATAATTAAAAAAAAAATCACCAAAACAATGTGCCACAAAAAAAGAAAGAAAAAAGAAATCAAAATATATACAAGACTTGTACATACAAATGATATGTTATGTTCCTTTTGAGTTTTCAGTTTTTTTGAATCCTTTATTTACCCCCTAATTTTACCCATTTTATTATCATTAAATTTTTCTTAGCCATTTCTTTACAAGAATCAGCTCAAAAATTCAAGTTGGCCATAATTCCCTTTAGTTTTGTAAATAATCTCTGTTTTTCATTTTTGTAAATAAATTAAAAATAAAAAAATAAAAATAAAAATTTATCTTGTAAATATTCCTCCCCCCCAAAAAACCAACTAGGGGATTGTCCCAATTATTTATTCAATTTTTTTTTTTTTTTAATTTTTTATTATTTTTTAATTTTTGTAAATGCAGAATTCCAACTGTGCCAATTTTAAAATATATTGAAACATTTTTTTTGTTTGTTTTTAATTAAATTTAAAAAAAAAAATCGTTATAATTTTGGATTTTGATATATTTTGATTTTTCATTTTTAAAATTTAGTTTGTAGGCTTAAATTTCTTTTGTAGAATTTTTTTCCATGTGTGAATTTAAAAGAAAAAGAAAAGCTAAATTTGTTTTAAATTTAAATTTTTCTTTTCATGCTACCGTCCATTGTATTTAATGAAGAAAATTTAAAAAAGGAAATGAAATTTAAAAATTATATATATTTTTTCTTTGTATATGAATAAATAAAGAAAATATTATACAAATTTGATTTTCCAATTTTTATTCCAGTTTTCTTTTATTTCCCTACGCTGTTTCTCGATATTTAAAAAATGTGAAACAAATTAAACTCAATTTTAGTGAATAATTTATTTAATTGAAAGGTCATAAAGGATGAATAAATGGTGTCTTTATGGTCTATTGTGGTATCCTTTCATTTATAACGATATACTTGTATAGCAATTAAATAATTCAGTTAATAATCGAGTTTACTTTACAAATATATATTGTAACACCTAAGTTACTTTTATATTATATTCAGTGCAGTACTGAGTGAGTTGTGTGTAATTATACTCAGTTTATAGGTATACTAATAGCTATGTAGTTTCCCAAACCTGAACGAACCCTACAAGTAAGGGGAGTGTTGGGGTTTTAGTACAGTGCTGTTAGACTACGGAGGAGGATCGCAGGAAAGTCAAGATCGCAAGAAATGGCTAGTCCATTTTGCCTCAAGGGAATCCAGTGTTTACATTATTTTCTACGCAACAAAATCACTGATTATTAGTGTGAAAGATGGATGGCCTACGCGGATGTATGGAGGTTACAGGTAAAAAGGCCATCTCCGCTGTGTTAGTAGGTGTTCGTCCACAGCAGAGCTTCTTAAAGTGGGGAAGGGGAAAAATTTGGTAAATCATAAAGAAGTTAATCATTCTAGGCTCGAAAAATCGATAATAATTTAAAGTCACATTCACAGTACATAAATTCAAATATGAAAAGTATTTCCGCTACAAAATTTCTCTGACTTGAATTGTTTGTTGAACATACATACTTCTACATTGCGGTAAAAATTAATTTAATTTCAAGAAAACAAAAAATAGACTTTCCTTATCACCAATCATCATTTTGTGAATATAATTTAACATATCATAACGTATGGATTATATTCTAAGCTCAAGTACGTAGAATTTGCCAAGCTATTCAACTTTAAAAATTGAATTTAAAAAAAATTGAATAAACTAATCCTGGGATAAATACTGGCTAGAAATAAAAAGTGCACTTCCTTCTGTTTCAGAAATTGGTGGAAATACAATCTGTATTGGATATAATATATTGTAACAATGCCAATGAAGTTATCAGAGACATTTTCCGTGGTAGCCTGCTCCATTTTGTGGTCATCGAACGGTTTCGGGCGCTCGCCCATCTTCAGGATGCGTTTTTCAGACAGTGTGACAACACAGACTTGCACAGAGCTAATTCAGTTTACGCACTCTGAGTCTATTGTCACACTGTCTGAAAAACGCATCCTGAAGATGGGCGAACGCCCGAAACCTGTCGATGACCACAAAATGGAGCAGGCTACCACGGAAAATGTCTCTGATAACTTCTTTGGCATTGTTACAATACTTAATAATGAATGAAACATTAATGATTAATGGTTTACACACTCTCGAGTGTGTAAACTGAATTTGCTCTGTGCTAGTCTGTGTTGTCAAACTGTCTGAAAACGCATCCTGAAAATGGGCGAACGCCCGAAACCGGTCGATGACCACAAAATGAAGCAGGCTACCACGGAAAATGTCTCTGATGCCAGCTGAATTCCAGCTCTGCGGAACCAACCACAACTACCAAAGAAATTACTTTAAAAAAAAGGTCCTCCAAATTCTGCATATATTTATAACATATAGTGCAGGGGGGGATTTTTAATATTTGGTTGAAAGGTGGTTGCATCTGCAAAAGTTTTAAGAAACTGGTGTATGGAATGTGAGAGTTAAGTTCCTGTGGATACACTAAGCCCCAATAGCTGCTCATATCACCTACTCTTGCAAGTCCTATGTTTCGTGAGGTTAGGCTGGGATGTCAATTTCTCTGGAGATGTAGATAATCCATTTCCCCCTATGAAGGAAGGAGAAATGAGGTCCTAACCAAGCAATCCAAAGTAACGTATTTTGATTTTAGGATTTAATATTATAGTTATTTCAAATGTCTGAAATTTTTAGCGCAAATATATAATCTTAACAACATTTTATCAGCTTTAGTTTTATTTAGCATTTAACTTATTGTCCATTATGCTGAGATGTTAAACATTTGAAGAACTAAATTATGGTATGCCCACTTTCAGCCAGCAAAAGAACGATTTATTCAATAGGCTTAATTCTACCATTAAAACCCTAATTCATAACATAACAATTTTAGAATCAGACGACTCTAGAGTGACCGAATAGAGCAAATCTCTTGAGCTTCTGCAATGCATGGTATAAAGAGATCACTTTACAGGTTACTATTCGGATATAAATTTAGGAGCGTTTGCGATTCGATGAAGTATTTTTTATTGGAATTACTGCATACTGTAGACATTCGATGTTTTGGTTGAACCCAAGTTATTTATCCAAGAATGATGGTGAATGAAGTGATTTATAATCTCAATTAAATAAAAAGCACCATACAATTTTGAATTATTATAGGAGGGTCCATGCTCATGTAACAGCAATTCTGGTTCCCTTTTTTTAGAAAATAGTAGATTTTCTGTTTTCCTTGCCACGGAATGATGATATATTTTGAGATAAACTTGCACTATATCCAATCCTTCAACGAAGTAAGGGATAGAGTCTCTTGCTGGTTGTCTCAATCTTTTTATTTAACACCTAGCGGTCAACATCTGAAATTACCTTAGAGCTACAGTAAAGGAAGGTATTGTGATCGTGGCAAATTTTCGAAGTTAAGTTTCCACCGGAAATAAATGTTTTCAGGTCCCCTGTAAACGAAAATAAAATGAATTAGCGAATAACGTATAAGTGAGTGTGTGTGTTGAACAAAACTCAAAACAAATTTGAGAAAGCAGAACAGCAAACAAATTTGGATCCTGTTTAGAGACTTCCACCGCATCTGATATGAAGCTTCCGGTCAAAAATCCATCAACCGGATATGAACTGAAAGTTTTGTTTTTCCAGTTTTTCAAGAAGTTTTATCGAAAGCGACTACATCGATTCTCTTTACATGTCGAAAGGTAACTATTCTTCACAAAGTGACCATAAGTTTTGTTGGAAATATTTTTCCAGGAAATTATATGTTTGGAGAGGTGCTGGAGGAAGCAACATTAAACTTTCTCCGAAAATGCCTCTTAAGTGCAATATACAGTTCTACCTCCTTGGTAATATTGAGGTATCTACATTAATTACTACATTGCTAGAATTCAAAATTTGAAGTGCAGCAGTCTGTATGAGGCTACTGCTATTCCTCTTCAGCGCAGTTTCAGGAACTCTTATGTTTTTTTAGGAGAAGATATTCCCACATTTTCGCAGCAGTTTGCCGGCAAGAAACTTCAGCCCACTTGGCGTTCATATAAGAAGATATTATATTTTTTGCTGAAGTAATATCTAAGGACTAGGGGATGGACTAATTAATGATGCCTCCTTGGCAAGACTGCCAGCCTCCTCGTTGCCAAAAGTTCCGCAGTGGGATGGAAACCATTGGAATACAAGCTTTTGGCAACCTTCCATCAAACCGCATATACTAGTTTTGCAGGTGCCTTCTAGAAAGGAATCGCTCACACATGCTTGGAAATCTATAGAAATCGCTAGTCGGGCTCAGGCATCTTTATAATTTCCTTGAAAGCAATAATGACCGCACTCAGTTTGCTGTGGTAATTGCTAGACTCTGAACTAGGAGACTGTTTTAACTGTCTTTTACTACCCTAAATAAGGGATTATACTTCAGCTCCGCCGATTCCCTTTTCTTTGTCTGCTGTCATGTCAGAGTATACGTACAGCCAACTATCAAACTTTAAAGAAGAGGTGTTTGAGTTTCTGAAATTTTCTTGGAAACGGCTACAACCAAGTTCAATAAACTTAACATGCTCGCTGTACAGATAGAACGTACCATTTTTATTTGAAACGTTTTCCAACAAAAAAAAAAAAAAAAACTGATTCAAGTCAGTTTAAATTTAAACTGATCAAGCTTTGGTATTTTATCAGTCGTAGCATGCAAACAAATAAATTCTAATATTTTGTACGTCGTAGCATGCATATTCCTTTTGTTGGTGACCGGTTTCGGATTTTTATCCATCGTCAGAGCAAATTCACCAAGTTCGTGTAGAGAGTTCATTTCAACGTAATGTTTCTGTTACACTCATACTTGTTTGTATTATATGTAGGGAGGTTATAAGGTTATGTTACTATGTGTTGTGTTTAATGACCAACTGGAATTATTATAAATTATGATTAGACATTAGAAAATAGTGTATACTAAATACCATGTTTTGAAGAATACGTTACAGCAAAATTTTAATATTGGTGTTAAGTATGCTCAGTGTTTTATCAAGACATTTTTATGCTTGTGCAAATAATAAATAAATATGAAATACAAGCAGGATTAGAACAAGAAAATATGTAAGTAAATTGATATGTAAAAGGTTGGCAGCAAACGCCAAATTGGAAATGATATTAAAATCCAGATGTTATGCAGCATTGCGGACCTACCCACATATTCATTAAAATAATTATTTGACATGACATGGGGTTATCGAGATAAGATAACCTTATAACCTCCTCCACATATATACAACCAACTGTGAGTGTAACAGAAACATTACGTTGAAGTGAACTCTCTACACGAACTTGGTGAATTTGCTCTGACGATGGATGAAAATCCAAAAACGGTCAGAAACCAAATAAATATGCATGCTACGATGGATAAAATACCAGATGTTATCCATCATTACGAACCCATCCACATATTCAATAAACAAGCTTTGTCGTTTTTGATAGAGGTTGCGCCAAAGAAGTCCTCTCAGGCATAAAATTTTAACCCCTGCTACTTTTATTTTATGGTTAGCCCAACTAAACATTGTAAAGACTTGTAAACATGTTACAATTGTAAGGAAAATTCGTTTTTAAATGGTATTTATTTGAATACGAGTAAGACAGGCGAGTGTTTCCTACCAGATTTTTATTTTAGCATTGAGAAACATTTCCTCAGCCAATCTTCTACACGATGACTAATTTTTGTAACTAAATAAATTATTCAGATGAGCTTCCTTTTGGTTCAAGGTAAAAAAAAAAATTGACTCTTAGTGTGTAATAAAGTATAACCTCTTATTTTTTTGTTATTATTTTGGTGAGGTTCATTAAATTATGATATAATAAAATATAAAATACTTCAGAAGATGAAGTCACAACAAAGTTAACCAAGCCCATGAATGGACAACAAACACACAAACATACAGCTGGAAGAAGAACAAAAGAAACTTTGGGAAGAGAAAGAGAAAGGGCGAGTGAGAGGAGAAAAATAAATAAATCTTTATTAATTATCTCAGTGGGTATTGTATATATATATATATATATATATATATACGTATATAGGAAGAGTTTAGAGGAAGTTTAGGATGGTTGGTAAGAGATGGGGAAAGAGTCTAATAGAATGAGATAAACTTAACAGTAATAAAAAAGAATAGAAAAGAAAAAAAAAAGAAAAGAAGAGAAGCTAAAAGACAATAGAGTTTGTGTAGGTGTCAGAGTTAGTTTGGTTAGTGCTACCTTATGTCTGTCTGTCAGTCTGACTCTTCACTACATAACACACATCTACATATATACATCCATTACACCACTACATATGAATAGACAATAATATCCCTTTAGTGTAAAAGGTCAAATGACTCATATTAGGGCGTAACAATAGAGTTATAGATAAAAAAAATAAACTGAAAATAAGATTATTTATATATTATACTCACAAACACACAAATAAACCATTAAAAGTATATTTCAATTTTTGTTTTCTATCTAAAGAGTTAATATACATAGAGGAATTAACATAATCTAATTTCTAATTTTTCAAATATGGTTATCGGCTGAACTATGGCAGGAAGTTGTGTTGAAAAGAGCATAGGTCTGATCCATCCTATTGAAAGCAAGTGAATTTTCTGAAAGCAAGGCGAAGAATTATTGTAACACACTTTCCTTTTTATTTAAGTTTATGATCTGCAGATTTAGGTCTAACAACGCACAGATGGTGGGTGTTGTCCACGTTAATCAGATTACAAAGGGATACAGTGCACAAGGAATTTTCTTCTCTTATTTTAAGTCATTTTTTTCTCAGGCCTGAAATTAATAGCCCAGCAGCGTGTTCAAATTTTCTAAAGTTTTTAGAGAGAGCAGATCTTATTTCGAACCTGGCACCTCCTTAGCCACCTCCAGCCCTTATAGAAATAGCTAAACATATACAAAAAAATAAAGCTTAAGGAAGAGAGTAATATTCCTGACAGCAAGTAGGGTATGTGTAAATACCAGCAGGTAATTGAATGATTATTTCTGAGAGTGGGGCTCCAATGTACCCTGCAATTTTCAGCTGCTGCTGCGTTCTTCCGCGTTTATTTTGGTTATGTAATAAAAGCTTCCATGATAAGTTTTTCTTAGCTTGCTACAGCAAATTTCATGCTTTTATTTTTCTTTTATTTCTCGTAACATTCGAAATTCATACTTCTCATATTATCTTCTTTTTAGTAGCACACAGCATGCAGAAAGCAGATCGTATTGCAGTGTCTAAGGCGACTCCAGTCATTTGATTCTCTCAGAGAATTAATGTTATTTGTTTGTAATATAATATATATATTTTAAGTGCACACACTGCTAAAAGTATAAAAAGGCATCATAAATAAATAGGTAGATATAAAAGCTCTTACATTTCGTCAAATATTTGCCCAGTTATTAATCCACTTAGTTATACAAATATTGTCTGGCTTTCTCTGTTGAAAGTTTTTGTCAGAATTTTCTAGTTGGAAATATTTAGAAGAACTAGTAAAAATGTCTTGTTTTTACTTTTTTAATTATTTTAATATTTAACGCTAAGGCCAACTGCGAAGATAAAAAGGGTGAATCATGATATGGCTATTGAAAAGGCTTACTGCTAATGCGGACGTTTTGGGAGCTGCATGTAAGTTCCACGTTAGGCCAGTTCAGAGTATGAGTCGGAGGCCACGATGACAGCTTAAAATTCTGTTCCGTCACAATTTGAGTCAGTGTAAAGTGTAATTACGGATGGTGCCAAATCTTGTTCCATTACTGCTATGGAGCTGCTAACGAAAACTGAGCCACTTAATAAGAAGATGGAAAAGTAGTTTTATTTTACACAAGAGGAGGCGATTCAAAGATTAAAAAGGTAGCGAACTTTCTTTTGCTGTTTTTTTTTACTTGAGTGGAAAGTTGTACCTGCTTTTATGGGCAACGACGAACTGTATTTCACTAAACAATAAGCATATCATAAAGAATATATTTCCAATTTCTTGAAAAAAAAATTAATCATTTATTGGACAAAGTCTTCCGCAGATTTTTGCAGTTAAAGTTTAGCATTTCACGATAGAAAATTTGCATTAAATAACATTCAATTTGTACCTTATTTACACTTTCTTTTTTTGTGTAGAAGATGCCTTAACTGTATTTATACATATTCACTTCTGTAACACTTCGTAAGATATTTTCACTGGCCATGGAATGTGTGCATATTCTTCTGTAAAACAAGTTTCAGAGGCTTCTGTAGTTCACTTTGACTTTTTTTGGTATAACCCGATTATAATGAAACAGTGTTCAAGTAACTGTTTTAAATGGCAGGCATGCCAACTTATAAAAGTTGTTCTTCTCTTAAAATAGATAAGATTATGTTTTGTCTAATTCAAGATAAACATTTACATCATCGGAAGAAGATGGTATTCTTGAGATGTTTCTATAAATAAAATAAATGAAATAATTTCCCAACTCTACGAAATTCTCATTCAGTCTTGAGGACAAGACCTTAACACATTATTCTGAAGAATCATTGATAAGATTCCCCTCCCCCCACCTTTGGCCCTCGCAAGCTAGGTTAAATGATGAAACTTTCTGTGCATAAAAAAAATATATCGATAAATTTTTTAGCAAACTCACTAACAATAAAGTAGATTATATCTAAAATATAGTTATTACTATTTCTAGTTGTAAAACAACCTGAACCATACCTAAAATGGTTATGACGTATGCAAATAACTAGTCAAGCCGTTTTATTTCTACTGTACTCCTATCATAGTGCTCCCTGCCATTTTAAAGATGTTCTTTCTTTATTTAAAAAAACGAAGATGGTGATGTAATATAATTACCCGGAGACTATATTTAAATATATATTTATTCATCCGAAAGATGACTTTACGAAATTAAAAAAAATATATATCTACATAAGAATGGAGTATATACATATATATATTATAATACCTAAATATAATTGGTTACAGTCGACATGACCCTCACCCCTGGGGACGGGTGTGCCATCTTTCCCAGTGGCGTCTAGTTATTTTTACCGCGCGTTCTCATCTTCTTTAAAATATATATATATATATTTTTTTCATTTCTACTTCTCTGTTCGCGACGACTATAAGAGATACGTGACGTTTCACACCTCTTTGCCAAAGGCGGCACCAAGTTTTTTACTATCTAAGCTGCGGCAAGTGAAATACACTGATGTGCTTTCATATCGGTCAGAGGTGACGATGAGTTTTTATTTTTTAAATATTATTTCTTCTTTTTGGCGGGACGCGTTCAAATCACTATGATTAATTAACCTTTTTTATTCTTTTCTTTTTTTCTCGCTTATAATATACTATTAATTCAAATCACGTAGACTATTATTTTAGTTGTGAATGTATTTTTATTCCCTTGTACCCAAAATTTGCTTGAATGGAAATTAGTATTAATAAAAAAAAATAAAAAAAATTAATTGTCATAATGAATTACAAATAGAAACCTCTCAATATATTGTGTCAAAATATTTCTCTTTTTGAATAAATTATAACACTAAACTGTCAATGTAAATATGCAAATTCATAAGATTAATTCCTAATTATTATGAGCGTGACTAAATAGCAACGCTTGTGTCGTAGAACTAGCAAAAATTAGCTATTTAATGGAACCAATAACCAGTTAATTTGCCATAGAAAAGTCGGACTCAGTAATTTCATTAGCAATCGCATCAAAGAGCAATCATTGCGCGCTAACAAGTGCACCTCGATCACATATTACGCTCTCGTCAAGCCCTTTGCAATGTACTGCCGAATGGGTTTTCACTAAATAGTAAGAGAAAGTGAATATATGAGCTGACCATTTGAGCGAATTACAAAAAGTCACAAATTCTATTTTGAAGAAGTCAGTACACTTAAAAAGGAATATCAGTCGCTAATAAACTTCAACCTTGAAAGTTTCAATAAGCTAGCCACCTACTAGCTCACCACTATTAGAACAGGCAAGAGTCTGATTTGTCACATCACTCTTCAAGCGAATCCCACCATCAAACACGACACCACTCTACACTCTTCACGCTACAAAACAACCATCATCATTCACTCTTCGCTCGGTCTTGTTCGCTCTATATATTCTTCATTGTTTAATCAATAAAAATCGCAAATATATAAATTGTGAGTTTAGCGCCAGTTCGTGTGTACACTTCATTTACCATCAAATCCAGCCAACATTATCTATCTAACTTATAGATTCCCTTCTAAATATTCCTTTTTTTTCCCAGGAATCCCCTCAAAACTAAAGTTTTTTACAACCATAATAATTCTTTTAATTTATTCTTCCAGACCTTAATTCAGACCTTAAAACTCTTGTTCCAAATGGATTGTGTAAAATAAAAATGGGAGGTTTCATACTGTAGGTGCTGCTAATATTTAAAGTCTAAAGAAAATAGAGTCGTGTTCGAGAAAATTAAAAAAAAAAAGGAGAAAACTATTTTATAAAATCGCAATTCCGGTTAATTGATTTTCTATACACCTGAAATTATCATAATGCATTTAGTGAACCTTAATTTTTCAAACATTGTCTGCCGAAACGTCAGTTTAAAAAAAAAAAACACTAAAATTATTTTGTGCTTTTTTAGCCTGGAAACTTCCTGGTCGATGAGCCAACAATCAGATACATCAGATTCTAATTCATTCATTCTAACGCCATGAATTGGAACAATTTGACTTAATTTTAATAGTTGCTAAATCCCTCCAGAGTGCCCAAAAAAATCATTATTCCTGAGAAATGTGCAAATAAAATTTATAGGTTTCTATTCTATAGTTAAATACAATTATTGTGTAGCTAGATACAAAGTTTATGAAAAACACCGAAGTCATTTTAGAAAAATTCGCGAAAATTGTAAAAAACTTTCAGTAATGTGCCTTCCGTTTGATGGATTTTGCCTGAAACCTTCGGTGGTTTCTCTTGTCTACAGATGCAGTCAGTGAAGTAACAATATTAAGACCCTAAATAAAGAGGACGGATCGGCGGCTAGGAGGGATCCTCCCTACCTTTTTATGGTCCCGAGCCAGCCCTTGCCTTCACTAAGAAGTCTGCGATAGTCAAATTAGACTTTGGGAGACGAGGGTTTTGAAGAAATGCTGGGAGGACACGCAGGGTGCCTCCAGGATAAAAGATTTATCAAAGGGACTAAGCATGGGGTTTCAGAGTACCTCATGTCCCTTAGTGGGACCTTGGTGGGTGTAGTGACTGGATACATATGGGTGGCTAGTCACTTGCATAATATAGGGAGAACGTCTCGTCCCATATGTCAAAACTGTGATGGTGGATTAGGGAAACGGTGTATTACTATTAATGTCAGTGTCCCCGTTTCGCTGGTACTAGGTTTCGTGTATTTGGGAGGGCATCACTCTGGGACTGTCTGGGAGGGTTGGAGCTGAAAGATATCTTATGATATTGTAGACAAACCGGTAGACTACCGGGGGAGATTAATTAGGGGGATGATTTGGGGAGGGGATTGGGAGGATAAAAGCCATATAGGCTTAGGTTCCAGGCCGATATGTACCCAGTTCAATAATTAATAATAATAAGCCTAAAACTCCCACGCGGAGGACCCGGGTTCGAGTTCTGCTGTGCTGCCCTTTTTTCTTCCTAGGAGCCCCTACAGCTCAGTGTCCGGTGATGGTCAGTGTAGTCCTAACGGGAGTGCACTGAGAAGGCTCCGGGCGCTTATGACCAGAGATGTAGTCCGTGAAGTAATAATATTAAGCCCCAAATCAAGAGGACGGATCGGCGGCTAGGGAGGGACGTAAAATGGATGATTAAAAGAAAAAAGAAAAAAACTAAGCATAATATTCAGCAATAATATTTAATTGGAAGTATTTTGCACGCAATCTGTCACTAACATCGGGAAGTAAAGTTGTTTACTAGGAAGATCTTTTTCACAGCTTCTGCCCATATTGTATCCATTTAGGCAGTGTTGCTGCTTAATGTAACCCGTTTAATGTAAAAAGTAGGATATTCATTGAACGTGATATTTAAATTGGTACCTAATGCAGCCTCCAATTGTTACAATTCTATTTGAGAAATTAAACATTTAGTTGGCCCATACAACTAACTATAAATGTTAAGAATTTTAGCGGCGTTTCTTGAAGTGTTTTTACTTGAATGTGGGTATATTGTAATGGCTGCACACCGGCTCTAGAACTAGCAAAGCAACATTCTAAAGTTAAGCCTAACTTACAGATATCCCAGAACGCTCCATAAAAATTTATACATTTGCAATTAACATTCAAAGCTTAAAGAAAATAAAGCAAAGTATAATGGAAAAAAATCCGGTAACTATCGATATTAAAAGATTTACTGCAGACTTGAAATTATCGCCATGATTTATGGAACTTTATATAAATCAGAAGACGTGAATTGTAAATCTTCCAGAATCCTCAAAAAATGAAATAAAAAATACCTGGAAATTTTGCAAATAAAAGTGAAAGATCTTTAAGTTTGTAGTTAGTATGTGCAAACAAAATTGATGTCGAAGTCATTTTCGGAAAAAATTGTGAAAAATTGAAAAAAGGAAACTTAAAAAAAAAAAAAAAAACTATCAGTAAAGTTCACTTCCTGTTAATAGATTTTGACTAAAATCTTCCGGTCAGATGTGGTGGCGATACCTAAACGGAATAACAACTTTAAGCTTTCAGTGATTTACATTGCAAAACACACACCACACAGACTCAACAAGTGTATGATCAATCTATTCGCTAAAAACTTTTTTTTTTAGCAAACAAGGAACCTTAATTTCCGGTGTAAATTCAAATTTTAAAATCTGAGGCGATATTACGCAATATTACATTTCCAGTAAACATATTAAGAAAAGATTGTTGAAATTTATGTTCTGTTTTATTTGAAACATCTTATAAAATATTATGAATTTCTTTGTTTTATAAATAAAACACAATATACATCTGGAACAGAAGTAATGCAGAAGACCTACAATAAATACGTGCTTTCTTTTAGTGCTCCCGCTCATGGCAACTTTTATTATGGATGATTAAACATATTTAATCACTAGAAAATTGCTCTTCAACACTATTACGCGCTCACTTGATTAAATAGTTGTAAAATAGTTAGTAGTAGTGCTATATTGTAGTTCAGTGCAGTACGTTATTAGAGTGTAAAAAAAAAAAAATCTGGTGTCAAACACTCACACAACTTTCTCTTACTCTAATTAATACGAATTAATCAATACATTTTCTTTAAAATTGAAACTTACAATGTTTAGTAGGGCTGGACGTAAAATGGTAGAAGGAGATTTTAATTGTATATCTAAGCGGCCTTATGTGGAGCGCTCTATATCAAAACTAAGAAAGATTGTCCAAATTTAATTTTAAACTAACTGACACACTTCCAATACTCCTTTTAAATCTATTTTTTTTTCTCAGGAGAATGTTGTGAATAAAAGTAATAGGTACGCTTCAATCTATCCAGCAAACATTCCAAGTTTAAAGAAAATAGTTGTAACCGTTTTCGAGAAAACTTCAAAAAACTCGAAAACCTATTCTGTAAAATCACACTTCGGTAAACCGATTTTCTTCAAATTTGGAATTCTACCAATGCTCCAATGCTTCTTATGTAATATTATGTAGATATATACTTATACGTATACAGCAGTAGACTTTATAGAAAAGCTTAACACTGCTGTTCTTCCCCCAGAACCTCCAAAAAAATAATTTTTCCGGGGGGAAAATGTTTCAAACAAAAGTGATAGGTATTTATGTGTGGGTGTAGATAGTGTACGAGGTGTAAAGAAAATCTTTAGAGCCGTTTTCGAGAAAGTCGCTGAAAAAACATTCAGTCAAACTCTACTTCCGATTAATGGATTTTGCCTGAAACCTTTGTGTCATATGCGGTGGTCGACCAAGTTTGAGCTTGCTGCGATTTTGCCTTTTTGAGATAAGAAGGAGAAGAAGAATGACAACAACTTTAATAACATTATATTTATATCATGCATTTTATTATGTAAAATCGAGACTTCACAAAAATCATCTGAACCTATACAATACAGTTTGTTAAAGATGCACTGATAATTTTCAGTAATGATTCTCTAAATAATAAATCATATAGAAAATAGTATCCAGCTATCAATTCACCCCTCATTGTAATGGACCGTATCAAACCACAGTTATATCAGCCATCACCCCAACCAAAACAAAAAACTACCCCTTGTTTAGTTCACCGCTCAATGAGGGATGGGACCGGAACTAGCTAGGGGAAAGAGAAGAGAAGCCATTTTTAAAAATAAACTACCCCCCTACAGATAATGTAAAATTGCAAAAATTACTTAAAAAAACAAATTTATTAAATGAAATACTCTTACACTTTGGGGCGGGTGTTGGTGTAGTGGTTATGAGCATGGACTTGTAAGTGTGAGGACCTCAGTTCGAGTCTCGCGTATAATTGCTAATTTTTATATTGGTATGAAAAATGTTAACAGTAAAGTAGGAGCTTCCGCCCCCGTCCACGACACCTAATTTGGTAGTTGGACGTTAGGCCCGCCTGAAAAAATAGGCATTACTTTACTTTACTCTTACACTTTTTCTTACTACTGTTACTACAACTATAAAATAAAAAACGACAAATTTTACTCGTACATGGCCTAAGATAAATATAGAAGTAGTGGAGAGACAATACCTACTCTCACAGATAATAGAAGTGGTCAGAGGAAATCGTCAATAATATTGAACAAACACATTTAAAATTTAACGACACAGATTCCTTTTAACCACTAAACACTATATTTCCGGAAAAAAAAGTTACAAAATAAAATTAATAGGTTCATATTTGAACAGTTAATATTCCAAGTTCAAAGAGTGAGAACTTGATTGAGGTCGTTGATTGAGAAAATTCCAAAAATCTATTTTGTAAAGTTGCACTTCTGGCACTTTCTTCAAATTTGGAATTCTACCAATGCTTCTAATATATATTAATATTTTATAGGTAATAGAATATTTTAATACATTGTATTGAAGTAGTACTTTATAGGAAAGCTTAATACCATTTTGTCCCGCCAAAAAATCAATTTTCCCGGAAAAAATAATAGATATTTTCAAAAGTAATAGGCATTTGAAACCTGTGTAATTGGTACAAGGACAAGTGATAGTATTTATGTGTACATGTATAGTATACGAATCAGAGACATATAGTGTACGAATCAGAGACATTTTCCTCGATAGCCTGCTTCTTTTCGTGGTCATCAACCGGTTTCGGCCGTTCGCCCTTCATCAGGACGTTTTATCAAAACAATGTGATAACATAGATTTGCATAAAGCAAATTTAGTATAAATAAACTCCGTATAAACTAAATTAGCTTTGTGCAAGCCTATGTTATCACCTTGTTTTCACAAAACATCATGATGATGGACAAACGCCCGATACCGGCTATGATGGAAAATATCTCTGATACATACCAACTCATAACAATAGCTCTGCGAACCCAACCATAACAATACGAAGTTTAAATGAAAAATAATTGTTCGAGCCATTTCCGAGAAAACCGGAAAGAACTGAAAACAAAAAAAACAACATTCAAGTCACATTTCCGCCTGATGGATTGCCCGAAATCTTCGTGTCAGTAGTGGTGGTGGTATCAAAGAGAATATTAAGTTTGAGCTTCCTACAATTATTCGTTTTTTGTTTTTTTTAATATTTTGTTCTAAAACACAAAGCACACACACACACACACACACACACACACACATACACACACACATACATTATTCGCTAAAAACATTTCTTTCGTATTCAGGGAACTTCAATACATGCATTTCCGGTGAAAACTCAATTTCGAAAAATTGTATTCAATCCTAAAACTTCCTTGTTACTAGGAGCAAGAGAAAATACTTTGGAAAATCCTAGAAAAAGAAATGTAATAACAAATTTGTTGGCAAAATAATTGTTTTATTAAGAAAATGGATTGAATTTTTTAAGACTATTATTAACAGGTTTTAAGTTATTGTGAAAAATGGAATAGAATGAAAAATAATTTTTAAATACTTATGCCATTTTCTTAATAAACAGATTCCTACTGATAATAAAATAAAGATTACTATTCACGAACAATTCATAACTAAAGCCCAAAAGAATGTATTAATTAAAACTTCTCTAGATAATGTAATAAAAACTCATGTAGAAAACGAAATCAAGGAATTACGTAGAGAATTAGAAAGTAATTCAATGATTCTGAAAAGCATCAATAAAGAAAAATGTTACAAATAAATGTTGAAGGTATTGCATTAACTTTTTAGATGTATAAAAGGAATGAGTGGCCATACCAATGGGCAACAGTTAAAAGTCTAAGAAGATCACAGTTATGAATCTTTCGGCTGTCTGCATTTGTACGTTCCAGAAGTGGTACATAAAATGTAACAAAATATGCAGATGAGTTATAAGAGAATCCTTGTAGAGGTAAACTAAATTCAAGCAGCTGCAAAGCTGCGTTTGCAATGGGTTTTGGTGTTAATGTGTTAAAGGCTGAAATACTAGCAGAGACTCCAAGTTATCTAAAGAATATCTGGGATTTTTTTGAATTATTGGCCGAATTCGGATTTTTTCTCAATTATCAGAATTTGATTTATCAAGTTCGTGAGGAGTCGTTAACTTCTATTTTCAAAGTTTTCTTCCACAGTGTGAGATAAGACACTCTGATAAAGGAAGTCAAATCTCTACTCGAACATTATAAACTAGATGCTGACGATTGAAAAAATCCGAAACCGTTTAATTTAAAAAAAATAATAACAATATAAAACAATTCCCTTAAGAAAAAAAGTTGACCGCTTCCCTCTCTCTCTATAGGGTGATAAAGCATGACCAAAAATCTATGAAAACAAGACAATAAAACCGTCTTACTGTGACAAAGGAGATGTGTAGTTTTACCGCGCTGAAGTAGATTTGAAGTTTTACCGTGAATTGAATTAGATTCTAGACTTTTGTGGAACCGATATGTTTTTTTTTCTGAGGATGAAAACATAAAGCGAGAAGCTAAGACTGATCTTAGCTGAAAACGCTTTAGGGCGTTGCATTTTCATAATCAAACACCCTCTATTTCTCGTTAGTGAAGTGATTTTTTTTTTTATACGGACTCTTGGGACTAAACATTAATTACTAAAGTTTTAAATTTCAACAATTATGGATTTGCTTCCCCAATCCGTAAACTTAGACATCAGTAATTTTATTTTATTCCGCTTCACTGGTGCAATAAGCGCAGATCCTGGAATCTACTAACAATTACCGATAGTTATTTTTCTAAAATTTTCGACTACCTTCAATTGGAGGTCTCCGAAAAATCACCAGTCATTTCGTCCATTCATCATTTCCTTGGCGTTTTTATTACTAGTTAGATCTCACGCTCATCAACTTTCTATGAATTTCTCCCGGATCTTTCCTTGAGACGAATTCAACATATCATAGTCTGATTAGTTTGATGTATGTTTGTGAATTCACTTTACCACCATCATTGCCTAGCATTTTCATCCTCGATAGCTCCTTCTTCGATGAACCTTCCTTTCACATTTAAGTAGTGTTTGATAAAATCCATGTTCATCAGACTTGGATACTCGCCAGGTATGCAATCTAAAACTTGATCAATCTGGAGAGCTTTTTACCAGGGTCATTCAACAAGAGACAAAGTGCAGTGAATACTACTTGACAACTGTTTCAGTATTTATAACCAATATTAATTCATTCAACGATGGAAAGACCTCTGGAAATCTGCACTTTTAAAGAATAGCGTTCAGTGATAAGATTTCTAATTTCTGAACAGCTAACATCATCTGAAATTTACTCCAGTGTACTTAAGATGTAAAACAAATAAGTAAAAGTGTGCAACTTATAGAATCGGGCGAACTTCCACAAATGGATTGATCAAATCAAAAGCGACCTAACAATTGTTCTGCTTAGGCGCATTTTTTTTTTTTTTGGTAAGGGGGTTTGCCTTGCGACCTGAAAAATCTATTATGACCTCGGAACCTCCTTAGTTACTGCCCCCGAACAGGATTCTTTAGCTACAGGCAACACCGGACATTGAGCGGTAGAGGCTCCTAAGAAGAGAAAATCTAAGGGCAGCATGCTGGATTCGAACTCGGAACCTCCGCATTCCTAGTCTAGCGCGCTACCGCTGAGCTAATCCCTTCCCTTGCTTAGGCACATGCTGGACGACTGATCGAATTTTCAATTCCATCACTTGAATCTCGCATTGATGCTCATATTAAAAAATAAAACTAGTTATGATCGAAGAAGGAAGCCTACGATTCTGAAAAATCAATATCGTTTGCAGAGAAAAGGAGTACTCTCATTCCAGTACAACAATCGACCAAATATTGAGCAATCAACGCATGATATGCTAGCAAAATATGGTAGTGTATTTCGGCCAGATCAGCCTTGCTCAGCCTGGGTCTTGTTCCATCAGTTGTGTTTTTAGTTTGGTCTTCTCAAGAACTCATTACGTGCTGTCAACGAAGAAATGTAGTCAAATCTGCAATGTAGCTCACTGTTCTTCAAGACAAAGAATTGTTTACTGCCGGCATTGTGAGGGATGGGAAAATGTATTAGGGATTTTATGTCGAAAGTAGTTACATTGTGATATAAATTTAATACATCCCATTAAAACGATAACCATTTATATTAATTTATTGAATGGCCCTCGCAGCTAGTTAAGATCACAAATGCATCCATTGGTTTTCCGGATTCTTTTCTTTTTGATTGATTTCATTTTCAAAATTTACTTGTATTTTCTAATTTAAAAATTCTTGAATTTGTCCATGAAATATGTATATATGTTTTTAAATAAAACGAGGTAATAGAAAGCGCAAGAAACAACGTGCATTGTGAAAAATGAACAAATACGTTGATACGAAAAACAGCAAACAAGTAATCTAAAGAAGAAGAGATTTGAATGCCAGAGTGCAGGAGAGGGGACAGGGGTAGATAATGTGATCCCATTTTTTTTTTTTAAGTGAGAGAAAATGCAAGCGCGCTCAAACAATATCAACAGGTGTGTGTACAATGCGCAATCTGACGGAAGAAGAACTAGGAATTAAAAAAAACAAAAAAACAGATTAGAGGGGAATTTTTTTTTCAACGAGTAGTAGTGTGAGTTTGAATGGTGGGGGCAGATAGATCACTTAGTAGGAGGAGTCTAGGAGTGTAAAGTTAGATAGATGAGGAGCGGTATAGTGACGCCGCCTAGTGAGCGTCCCCCGCAACACAGTCTTTCAATGTATATGTGTGTATGTGTTTATGAATGTGTTTATGTGTATGTGGAGAAGTAGTACCGCCCGCCCCCCTGTCTATTGGTGTTCCGCCACCCGCGTCAGTATACTTGTTGACGTTATAGAACGCTAAGCACAAGTTTCTAAGTCCTTGTGGCCCTTCACGGGCTTAATATATGTATATATTTATACTTACCGGTTTTTTTTTCTTCATTTTTGATGTTTTTATTTTTTTAAATCAGTGTTTCCATTAAAGTAAAATTATCATTATTATCACATTTTTCAACCACACGGTAAGATCAAATATCATAAATTTTCCACGTAAAATTCGTGCCAAACTAAAAGAGGAAAACTTTCAAGAAAAATTATTGGACCTTCTTTTTTATTTACTCCCCTAACAGAAAAAAGAAGTAAAAAAGTGATTGGTTATAAAGTGTATAAAAAGAGAGAGGAAAAAATACAATTAAAGCACAAAAAAAAAAACACTAAACAAAAAAATACCTGAAAAATACAGATAAGTGCCAAAACTCATCAACCTGACGGGCAGACATGTCACCCCTATATCGAGGGCAGCACCCGCATCGACCCCTGGTATACGGCACGACTTGATGGCAGGTCCTTCAAGTCTTTGGCCACCGCCAGCACATCATCCAGATGTCGTAAGTAAATTATTTCATATATAATTTTATATTATATAAAAATAAATCTTAATTGTAATTTTTGACATATTAAAAAATTCTATGCTAAAAATATGAGAAAAACTTGGCATCCAAAAAGTCTTCAGATCTGGTGATAAGCACTTCTTTGTTCTATTTGGGTTCTAAAAACAGGTGATATAACTCTTATATGTCCATCATCTGAATAAAACGATTTATTTTTAATATCGGTTATGTCTGTATTTTTTCCTAAAGTTTTCTTTAAGTTATGTAATACTTCGTTTTATCATTGCTTCTGCTAATAATCTCTAGATATTTTCTGACATAGATAAAACTGTAGATATTAAACCATTTCATTGTTTCCTTCACATTATCTGCATAATGTTTATTTCGTTAGTTTTTTAAAAATGTATATTTTAAAATACCTAAATTTTACTATAAATCTTATTCATTATGGAGTATCTCATCAATAATTTGTCTCGAGATGTACAAGTTAAAATATCTCTAGATTTCTTAATATTATTAAACAAACCATTGTAAACGGAGGTTTACAATTGTAGCAGAGGCTACATACACTTAAAATGAAACAGCGTTTTCTATGTACGTTTAGCAACTTATATTGAAGTAAGCCTTCTATTTTTCGACCATATAAAACATTTCATATAATAAAATTAGTATTTAAATATCAAGTGATACCTATGATGTATTTATTTAATAATATTCTGGGATAATTAACATTAACTATCTAAATTATATGTAAATATCCATGCTTATCACCAGTCCCGGCAAGTTGCTACTAAACTCTTATCAATTGCTAAGGCCTAGTCCAGTTAGTCCTACAACCTCTGCTTGTGTATTTCTGCGAGATTATTTCTGATTTGAAGATGAATGACTATATTTTCTTTTTTGCTTAAAGAACTCTTTCTTTGATATATAAATAATACCTTTCTTAATAATCGATTCTAAACAATGTTTTCTATTATCTAATTGGTCAATTCTGATCTTACCAATTTTATCTTATTCTTTTTTTTCTTTAATCCGAAACTTTATTTTATTCTTTTATTGAAACCTAAAAACTTATCCTAACAAAGATACTTACTTACCTATAAGTAACTAGTGTGCCGTAAACAAATTGGCAGAAGTGGCATTATATATATAAGTCATCTATTCAGTTTCCAACCATATGTGAGGAAACCACATGGTCGTTGCTGCCTTAGACATATCAGTATAGGCAAAGGTGATAAAGAGCTGGTTGTTTGAAAGTGGTTTGGCTTGTGCACGGAAAAAAGAGTATGAAATTAAATCGTAATTCGAAATTAGATCGTAATGGATATTTTTAGTTCAGAGTTATAACAAAAAGCGTTGAAGAATTAATCATTAAACAATTAATTAAACCATGAAATTATTAATCACTATTTACGAATTAATTACAAGATTTTATTTCTGCTCCACCAATTTACCATACAATGCTCATTTAAATACATAAAACAAACAAATAAGCTACATATTATAAATAATTTACAGTGTCAAATTATAATACATATTATACTTAATTATTTTACTTTTAAAATGAACTTATTAAATAAAAATTTATGGCTTAATTAATTATTACATTGTTTTGTAAGATTTTATTTCAACACCTGTAATTTAGATTTTTGGACAAGAAAATTTTCTTTTTCATACTTTTATTGGTTTATTCAGTGTTCCATGCAAAAATATATATCATTAATGAACAACGTAAAGAAATACGTAAAAATAAATACAACCAAAAGAAATCTAATTTTATACAAATATTTTGAAATATGTTCTTAATAAAATCAAGTGATTTTTGGTTAATTATAATACAAACTTTACAAATAAAAAAATTAAAGTTTATTTATCACAATTAATAACCCCCTACTTTATATGAAATACCCAAATAAACAAAAGAAAGAACTACAAATTACAACTATAAAAGACTTCAGAGATATTTTCCGTGATAGCCTGCTTCTTTTTGTGGTCATCGACCGGTTTCGGGCGTTCGCCCATCATCAGGATGCTTTTTGTCAAACAGTGTGAATATCTCTGATGCTTTCCAGCTCTGCGGAACCAACCACAACGAATAAAAAACTTCATTAAAAATACAGTATTAAAAAATTAGAATTACTTTCCCAAATCGTAACGGAATCCATATGCTAAAAAGTTAAAAAGAAAAACACGGAAGAATGAAAATTTATCAAGACAGACCAACACTTGATGATTCACCATCAAGCAGTTAACTGAATTTAGAAACTTGTAAACTAACAAGGCCTAATATAAACAGGAAAAACAATATTATTAATTTAATTGTCAAAGATAGAACTAATTGCTGATAGTTATTTTGTTTAATTATTTTGAAAACAAATTTTATCAATTAATAACATTTTCGAACTAAATCGCTGGAACACTTAATCGTTTTATGGGAAAAATGACTCGTTTAAAATAAAATTTATTAAAGATTGACCAATGATAGCATTAATTGTATGTTATAATTTGTTGTCTTGCCACCCAAAATGTCCAATGAAGTCAAAAATAAAGGCGATCAACAAGGGAGATCCCATAGAGATGGTTGTTGATAATTTAAACAATAATAAAGATTGTTTTCATCGCAAGAACATTTTTTTAAATTACTCTAGATTCTAGGGCCAGGGTGAGGAATGGCAACCCCGAAAACATGCAGGCCTGGAGCAACGTATTCTGTCCGCTGGGTAGATATACCAATAAGGACCTTACTTCGTCCAGTTGCATGTAATTGACAGGGACAAACCTCGTAATTTTTTCATTGTACACCTTGAGCTAGCCGAGTCAGAATTCAGGGAGGACAAATTTTAAGATAAAAGCTATGTTCCAGTAGCTAGGAATAAATGTCGCAAATTTATAAAAGAAGAAGATTCCTCGGCATCGACTGCAGTATATATATATATTTTTTAATTTAAAGCGCGTCAACATCTATGGTCATTAGCGCCCGGAGTCTTCTCATGCACTGCCGGTCTCGGGACAGTGTTCTCTCGCTACAGACAACACTGCCCATTACCGAACAGTGAGCTGCAGAGGCTCCTAGGAAGAAAAAATTTTTGGGTAACACTGGACTCGAACCCGGGACCTCCGCATGGGAGTCCAATGCGCTAACCACTTAGCTAATCCCTCCCCTGCTTGCAGCATATAAAAAAGGAATTGAGTCAAATAGTAGCTATAAAAAAATAATAATTGGGTTTCCTAAGATGATATTTCTAATTGCGACAATATTGCAAAATAGCTAAACTCCTCATTAGAATGATTAATTCGTCGGCAACTATCGGATCCTTTACATTCTCCGTTTCTAAAGCAAATGAAGTCAGTTTGGATAAAAAGCAGATTACGCAAATCCATTGACAAATCCTGTTAGAGCTTGCAAATCCCAGAAAGTTCGAATGGTTAATGATTGATTAACTATCACAATAGAACTACAAGGACTGTTTGCATCACAGAAAGTAATAGAAGTGGTAAACGGCATTATTAACACTCCAGCGTTTTTTCCTTAATAAATTTGGAATTTTCTTTAATTTTGACGATCTAATAATTTTGGAATCGTCTAATATCGCTTAATTTCTAGACTCAACATAGTTTATTTTTGAAGATTACCTATCTTGATATATAGATAAAGTTTCATTAACAATATATACAATAAGACAATGAAGAAGTGCCAATGTACATTTACATTATAACCTTCTTACAGATTTTTTATACAGGGATGTTAGGGATAAAGCTAAGGAAATATAAGCAGGGGAGGAAAAAATCTGAGCCTAAGATTACGTATCAAAAAAAGGTTGATATTAAGCTAGAAGAGATGTCTACTGTAAAACTGATAAGGACTGACTAGATAATATATCCCGCCGTGTTAGGTAATCCCTGTTTACTCGGAGATTATAGGAAATAAACTAACCTTCAACAGTTCCGCAAGTGTGTCCAGAAGAGTTTGAAAGCGATACCGATTTATTAGCAAAAAAAAAAAAAAATCATAAATAGGGCATACTTTTTTTAAAGATATTCGTCAATGGAATATCTTTGTTTAGGAAAGCAAAAATTCGTTGTTTAGGAAAGCAAAAATAAATTATGGGATGCTGTTTAGATCAGTGATCCGGCTACCTATGACCCGCGCGAAAAAAGTTCATTGTGACCAATTTAATTGTTGTCCTGAAGTTTGAAGATTGTTTTTAAACTGCGTTCTAATTTTTGTTTAAATCAAGAAATAATTAGTCGAATTGTCGCGCCCCCAAATTTAATAGAAAAGAGTCTTCTAAATAGCAGGAGCAGAACCTAGGGAAAGAGCTTGCATGAGGAACCGTTAATTAGATTACTAGTTATAATTTAATGTTTGTTTACAATTAATTGTTCATTAAAATTTAATACACTATTTAATGATGAATATTCTATTATTAATACTAATATTAGTAGAATTGAATTAAATTCTTTATGAATTATATTTACTTGTTATAATAAAGTAAATGCAACATATAAGCAATAATTGTTTTCAATTAATTTATAGTTTCATACTATCAACCAAACTTTGATTCTTTATGCAAAGAAAAACCGCACCAAAGAAGTTACTGAATGAATTCTCTTTGTAGTTTCAATTGTGTTTTGTATTTATTTTTATATTAAATATAAATAAAAAAAGTAATATATGAATGCTGTTGAAATTAATCAATGGTTCTTTACATTTTTGACCTTTTAATGAATTAGATAGAAAAATAGAAAATGAAAAAAAAATATAAAAATTCTTACTTTTTAGGAACGATTTTGTTTTTATGTAGAATTAAATTCTTCCTTTTTTAATAAAAATATACAGTTTTTCATTGTAGGAAAGTGATCCCCGAACGTAATGCCGTTTGTTCGATTTGTAATTTTATTCTTAGCAAAACAAAAGGTTGCCGACTTCTGGTCTAGATAATGCAGTCAACCCACCTACTCAACAGCACTAACCTTGGTTGCATCCAAATGATTGTTTCTAGCGAACAACTTAGAAGAAGAGCTTTCACACATGATTTCAGCTGATATAATTAAGCACTTAACTATTTAAAAAAAAAACTTCGAGGAATACACATGCAATGCTACGGTACTGCTTTAAATGAATGTATTTTTACTTACTCATACTGACGTAAGAGGGAAGTTTGCAATCGTGTTCAAATTTCTGAAATTAAGTTTTCAACGGAAATACATTACTTTAGATCGCCTGATTATGGAAATAATGTTTTCAGCGAATGGTCTCCTACCCACTTTAGGTTCGATTGTTGAAGGGTTCTAGGGATCCACTAAAGTTTACGAAAAATTTGTTATAATTGTAGTAATTCTAGTAAGAGGGTGGCGTACAAAGATGTCTGAACTAGACTCCTCAAGAGTTGCATCTTGTGGTCTTTGTCTAATTCTCATTTTTATTAACGATTTTTTGTTTAAAAATCTCCAACGCTGAAGTGTCTACGTTTTATTTCCCTATCAGATTTTCAGAAGCTGTAGCAAATCTTAAGCATCGTTTCCAAATGATGGCCATGGAACAAAAGATTAAAAAAAAAACAATGCCCTGTCCCTTCTGTTTGTTGTAAAAGAAATTTTACTGTTATGACGTTATGAGTATGTTATCGATGCGTGAGAGATTCAAGAGTAACCCTGACCCACGGCCAAATGAAGAGAACTGTACAGGCGCATTCATGACTGCCACTCAATTGTCAAAAACATTATTGAGTATCCTTTTGCAATCTGGAGATCACACTGCAAGAAGGATGTTTCTATAATTGATACTATTTAATCCTGCTTCATTAGGGTATTTAACAAGAAGTTTTCCAGCAGACATAAATCTGAAGTAGCTCCTGACTGTCCGGAGCTACTTGCTGCCATACCTTATCATGTGCCATCTAGCAGATTGCTATGGAACATTATCCTTCTTTGTTCGAAAGGAATAGAATAATTATGTGTCCGGAATTGTGGATGTTCACGTGTTCAATTGTATGGTTCATGGAATCAGTGTAATACTTTATTCCTTCCAAATAATGTGATATTAACTTCAATGTATTCGAGTTTACGATTATTTAATACAGTATAAATAAATAAATAAATTCCTGCTTCATCATGCTATGAAAAATTTTAGTACATTTATGTATGCTTTAATATCTTGCTCAAGTGATTGCGAGAAAAACTTATATATCTACTACTATAAAAATGCTAAAATTAGTAATTCAATGCGAGTTCCTAATGACATAAATTTGAAGAATTAATTGCTTAACATCCAATATGTGCAGTTATTTGTTAGATTAACGTTATCTTAGCGGAACCAGTTAAATACCTTATAATCATGTGTTACTTCGGTAATCAACTAACAAAAAAAAAAAAAATGAAATCCGTAAACAGCTGTAAAAAAAATAAATAGATAATTTCATATAATTATCATCTATAAAAAACAAACTGAAAATAAATATGGACTTTACGAAAAAAATTAATACAAAAATTAATTTTTTAAATCAAATATTTATATTGTGATAAAAACGAAAAAGGAATTGCTATAAAAACCATAAACAATTTAATAATTCAATAGAAATATAAAAATTAATTAATTTAATTTAAAAGAAAATAATTGTTTTTTATAGATAATTCTAGAAATATCTAATGGTAATTAAAATAAATTAAAAGTAACCACTTATTTGAAAAATTCAAATTAGTAACAAAATACTTTAGAAGAAAAATATTTTTTTATTTTCTTTTAAATGAAATTAGACCCGGAACTAGAGAAAAACAGATAAAATAATTTCACTGGTGGGTGCGGTGGGGAGGGGGGTTGCTAACACATTAATTTAGTGTAAGAAATGTACGCTATATCTAAGGAGTGAGGACGAAACTATGATCGGAATAATAATGAGGCATATAAATGATATATATGAATTGATTTAATGACTAAATAATAATTTTAAATAAACAAGTAATAAATATATAATAGGAAAAAATGTAAAACATTTTTTAAATATACCGAGCAAAATAAATAATAAATATTTAAAAAAAATAATTATAATGATTATGTATTTTTACTGAAATAAAAATAAGATAGACCTGTGTTTATTATAATTATCTCGTAAACTGAAATTAAAATAATTAGAAAAATATGTTTATATAAAAAAGAATTTAATAATACGAAGTCTACAGACTACGATAAATTTGTTTGAGTAAAGTTTGAGTGAGGAAGTATTTATAATCGACTCAACTTTTCGATATCGCAAATACATGGTTTGAGGTAACCTGGGACACTAATAAAAATTAGGAATTGTCAGCCATTACTCGAAAAAAGGAAATATCACAGAAAGTGTTGACATCAATTCAACATTTGATGTCATTACGATCCCTGTAAACATCAATATTACGATCAGGATATCTGACAATATGGTTTTCTTTTGTCAAAATGGTTTTCTTTTGTGAAAAATCGGTCAACCGGAAGTACCACTATACTTCACTGCACTAGATTTTTCAGTTATTTGCGATTTTTTTTACTTTTTTTTTTATGGCATAAATTCGTTTATCTTCGCTTCATTATATTTATTTATTTTTTAAGTCATCTCCACAAATACGATGATTAATTTTAATATTTCCTAAATATTCGCATCCGAAAGTAAACATGAAATTATTTATGCTGAAAATCTGTGTCTGTCATTCCATCAATAATTGGACATTTTGGCGAATAAGAGACGCAAATATTCCACGATGTATGACAAATAAAGGTTCACATCAAGCAAGTATATTTCTAAAACGAATCTTAAATATTGTTTCTATAATTTTAGCTTGAATTTTAATGGAAACATTTGAATATTTTTGGTTTTAAAGCGTATTTAAATTAATGGTACCGGCGGCTTACAGAGATGAACTATTCCAAATACGAATAACTTTTAGGTTAAAATAAACTGTGAATTTAAAAAAAAAAAAAAAAATGCACATTTATTTTATGCAATAAAAAATTACTTCAGCATTAAACCAAATAAAAATGCAATAAACTAAATATTTTTACAAATAATTAAAAATATTTTGGTAATATTTAAACAGAAACCGGTATCAGAATAAACGACATGGACATTTAATAAGAAATTTGAACATTTAAATAAATAAATGGGTATTGTATTTGCAACCTTAACAAATATATTTGGAACTTTAAAAATATTTGTTCACTTGAAAAAGTACATGTCCAATATTTTAAATAAGTCAGCATTTGTAAAGTGATTATGCGCCATGAGTAAGTTACAACATAAACCTCTAAAAAAATAGTATGTACTCTAAAAAAGAAATATATATGCATTAAATTGATCATCCGTGAGAAATGAAAATATTTCGGCATAAAATCATAATTTAAAATATATTATTTGCGTGTTGCGTTTTCCATACAACTTTACCTCATGCTATTAATTAGAAATTTCTCATTAGAATTCACTAATAAAAATTTATTTTTAATTTTATTTAAATCTATATTCTATAATTTTTATCTAAATTTATTCCCTATTTTCGGAAAAAAAATTGCAGACTTTCCAGAACCTAAAAGAAACTGGTTTGTATGTTGGAATACCGCAGAAATTACAAAAACGAATATCAAATACTAATATTCATGGAAATGTTATGAAGTTCGTTACGACCGCTATATTTGATATTGTAAAAATGATTTTGACGTTCGGTCAATTTTTTTAATTTATTTCTTGTATAAGTTATTAATTTTTTGCATTTGTTTGTTTTTAATTTTTACGCAAAGTTTATTAACACTGTTGGTAATTGTAGAATTGGTTAATGATTTCATTTGGTAAATATTTTTGAATTTCTAACTTGAAATCATGAAGTTTTTTTATTACAAGAATTTATAATATTATGAATAGTAAATTTTTATTTCTCTATTTAGAATACTAATTTTAAATCTTAAACTAGCCCGATGTAATTCAGCACTGAAGGGATGGTGTTCAGAACATGGATTCTTGATATCATCATTAATTTGTTGAGGAAAGATTCTGTGGCGTCGACACCTTAGCAAAAAAATCCTTTGATTAAGTAAGGTTGCTAATTTCCTATTTTCCTTGGCCCAGGTTTTTAAAACGTTGCGGCATCATTTCCATTGGTTGTGGAGATAGAAGTAAAAAAAGCCTTTCTACAGTGATGAAATTAGTGCTCACTTCATTCGTGGAAGTATGGACGTACTTTTTCAGAACAGAAAGAGGCACAAGATTTCATTAAGCCTGAGTTGTGTTCTAAATTAGGAAGTTTAGTGCAATTTTTAATTAAATTTTATGTTAAGCCATTTGTACACTTTTTATCTTTTTAATGCCCCAAAAAATTCATTTTAATATGGGGAATATTAAATTGCGCTATCAAAACACGTCCATCTAACGGCATTTTCCAGAAACGATAAAATATCTACTTAGCACGACAAATTAAGCTTTTTTTTTTAATGACAATTGATACTGGCAGCACATTAGGTTGTACGCACAGAAAAATCTACTTTTTTTATTGCATTTATTTAGTTAATGTACTTATAGTGTTAGCTTTGTATTTAAAAAAATATGCTAAATTAAAGTTTGAAATCATTAAAAATGATAATTCAATCATAATATCAATTAACAAAACCATTGGCAAAGATAATAAAATTTATTATAGTGCATTATTATTAGTCTAAATAAATTAATATTATTGTGCATAAATTAATAAAATAATTTACTTCTATAATTATCTAATTAAGAATTGACCCAAGGCCTGGGAATTAAAATAAAATCAATTCAATTTTAAACCACTTATCAAAAAATTTCGCCATCTTTGGTACTACATGTTTGGTGCATTGTTTTAATTACCCTATTATAACATGTAAACATAAACATCAAAAACAGAATGTACGAATACGACGTCGTTGGAATTACATATTTTTTCGTTCATTTAAATAGTTTTGCCGCTATATGTTTATTTCTTGTCGTGACACTACAAGTTTTTCGCTCATTATTACATTTGTCATTCTATCAAAATTTTGTGATTTTCATTTTTCAGTCGGTCCTCACTTCAAATTTCTCATCATAATATCTATTTTGTTCGGGCCGATAAATGGCACCATTTAATATGCGTAACTTATAAAATACAGCTCAATGTAAATTTTTTTAGTTTAAAAAGAATATTTTTATCTAATGCTACATATTCTATTATTTTTAAAACACATGATATTGATTTTAATGCACAAATTTTTCGACGTATCTTATCACAACATCCTTGGAATGTCTGAAAAAAAGATAAACTTAAGAAAATCTTTAAATCTAGTGATTCCAAAACTCTAAATTTCCACGAGTTTAACATTTTTCTTAGGCTAAGGAAACGCTAGCTGATCTGTACGAGTGAATTTAAAGTATTTTTGGAGTTCATGGAATGGAAAAGAAGTTAAAGTGAAGAAAAGAGGAGTTTATTGAAAATAAATTTTCCTTTTTAAATGAAGATCAGTAATTTTTGAAGAATTTTTCTTCTTCAGTTATTATTTTGGAAAATTTAATTGTTACTGCAAATTTTCATACCTCTGATTTTTACGGAAAAGCTACTTTTATGGGAAACGAATTTTAGTCAAGCTTCATTGAAAATATATCCCAAGTCAGTGATAATTCTGATTTTATCAAATAAATAAAGAAATGATAAATTATTGTGAAATAGGTAAAAAACTAATCAAAAGCTAAGATTTGCGAAATGAAAGCTAAAGAATATTGAGATCTAAATTGGCCAGAAAGATAGGTTAGACTTGGGAAAAGCTTGTGAATGCACAAGGAATTTGGCAAAGGACTTTATGATGAAATAATTGATCCAATATAATTCTTTTTTGCTTTCTCTTACTACTGTAAAAGGAATTATTACGATCAGTCAACTACGCGAAATTGATTTTTTCACAATAAACGAAAAATCTCATTTCTTGCGAACGATACACATGAAAAACGAAAAATCGCAGAAAATCAAACTTGGTATTCCATATAGATAGCAGCATCGCATTCGACCTCCTATTCTATTCTATTCTAAAACTTTATGCCTCTCAAGGGAAGAAGACGCACTTAAAAGAAGCCGTAATACGGTATTACATCAGTTCTGTCCCGTTTATGACTAAAATGCCAGAGCCTTTTTGGTCATCTTGCCTACAGATGAAACTTCAGGGACTGGAAAAAGACAAAAGATAAGGAATTAAGATTTACATTTTCAATCCACGATCGAAGACTAAAAGACCTCAACCCTCAGAAATGAACGAGAGATGTGCTTTCTCTTTCACGGGAAATGGTTGCATTGTCCTTACTGTGCAGATAATGCTCTCAAAGAATTCAAAGAAAAGAATCCCCCGTGTGTAGTTGCAAGTCCATCACATAAAACTAGTTTGGGATTAAGAAAAAACAGGGCATTCCCAGTTCATAAAGTGTAGATTAAGGATAGGCTAAATGTTGAGAGATATCATCGATATACTAAGTTGGGCACAAGAAACCTGCGTCAATCTTCAAAAAAATCATCAAAATTCCCATATAGAGAATCAGCTGCGAGTCCATTTTGTGGAAATGTTCCCTTAGTCCACTTTCCTCTGTACAACAAAAAGAGATAACAGTGTGCGTGAGCATGATGGGGTCTCTAAGAGTAACCTTGTGTGCTACAGTTCTACCACATTGCCCCTGCAGTGCGAAGAGGGCTTACGGGATACGGGAACACTTCCAATCCACTTTCGGTTGAAGATAAAAAGATATCGTACCTGGCATTTTCTCAAATAAGTGAACGATTTTTTCGATAAAAATACCCCACCTTTTTCTTAAAACGTAACATAAAAGCTATGTACAAACGAAGAGGCCGACAGATTTGGAATGGAGGGCGTTTCTGAAACGCCCATTGGTCCTGAAAAACGTTCTGCGGTATCTTGTACAAAACCACATTTGAGGCCGTTGAAAAATGGAAACACACATTTTATTGGAAAAAATTGCTTGGCAGAGTTATTGCAAGATCTTCTTAGGGAGGCCCTTCAAAGACTCGCACAAGGTACCTCCTTTGAAAAACTAAAATAGAACTAAAGAGAATCACTGCCCTAATTACAGGACATTGCTTTTTAAGGCAATATCTGCATAGTATAGGTCTCTCTGCAGATCCACTCTATAGAAAACGTGGCCACAAGGATGAAATGTGAACTTCGTGGAGAATTTGAGCACTATGCTCGCAAACGATTCGGCGCCTGTAACTTGGTGCCGAATCCGGATCGGATATTTTTCTCACCTCTGTGTCATTAAAAACGCCAGGGCTGATATGAAATGGGGGGAGGCACGACGGGCCTATTGGAGGGCTAGTGCTTAACGTCCTTAGGGAAGCCCTGAGCTCCAGTTCAGTTCAGATTAGATACAGTGATCTATTATTTTGTTTAAAACTTTTTTCATTGTAAATTTATTTTGAAGGAGCGGTTGGAGAAGGGCTGGGACGTAACGCTTTTCTCAAAAGTGTTATTATATTATTAGTTTAAGTACTCCCCCAGATTTAAAGAATTAAAATCAACTAAACATTTAAAAGAGTTTGATGAAAATTTGCCCATTAGAACTTCGTAAACTGAGAGAAAGATTAAGAGAGAGAAACTGATGTCATTGTTTCACATCAGCATTTTTTCCCCATTAAAATTCCATGGTGAACCAGCTGTAATGACATTTTAGCAACAATATACCACTTGTAGATTACAACTATTATAACTATTTCAGTATCAAGTAACAATAAAATTACACAAACTATAAAAAATATTAATAGTTGTCTAATAAAAAAGTAAATAATACTTTACAAATAAATTAAGTCAATTAAAAAATGTTTAAACAAAAAAAAAAAAAAAGAAAGAAACTGATAAAAAATTAAATTAATAAACGGCCAAGTCATGAACTAGCCAGTTATTGGGAATTTGTATTAATTGTTTTTATGGCATTTTATATTTATATAAAAAAATTATTATTATTATTAAATGGAATTTTATAGCATGTATCAGCACCATAGGGATAAACAAAGAAAACAAAATAAAAAAAATCTTTTCTGCAATATCATTGGTTCACATGTTGCACCCGAACAAATGAATTAAATCAATATTTTCATTCGAAATCAATTTACAATGAATTTAATTAAATATACTTTAGTAAAATCTAATAAAATATGTAATATGTCTAATGCATTAATTAGGACATAAATATAATCAGTTTTCTAAACAGCTTTTTCTGTCATTCGATAGTTTCTTTAAGTTCATCAGTTTTTTTTAGGCCTATTCATATATAGGAAGTATTTATAAAACCAACGTTTTTTGAATTATGTTAAACCACTCAGACATGATTGGTTAAAGATAAAGGCGGCTAATCAACTCTAGCTGTACGTCTGGATGGACACTCGTAGAGGGATTATCGCCAGTAAACCCGATGGTCTTGGTCTTAAAAATTCAAAACTGATATCTGTCAGGAAACATTGCGCGCGTATCCATCATTCTGGCTGGCATTTCCGTTGCTATTTAAGAAAACTGTGACAAACCAGCTTGTACTGTGACTTTTTAGTGAAAGCTTTCTCCTATAATTAATAATATTTTTAAATAATTAAAAAGCGGGATGGTGGAATATCCAGTACTCCATACCATATTAGCATATCGTGAAGGCTCACTATAAAACTAATGGCATACATTTATGATGTACGTATACTTTGAGATGTGTTATTGGTAATTAATTATACAGGAAGCGTGAATAAAATTTTACATCATAATTGGAATACGTAATATATTTTGGCTCTAAAGAAATAAATATTCTGCATTGCAGCTGAAATTGCTAAAGCCTAGAAAAAAAAAGAAAAAAAATAATAGAAAAGAAAAAAAAATATATAAATGGCCAATTTTCTTCTAATTTTGAATTCTTACTCAACATTTAATAGCATTTCACATAAATAGAAAGCGTGATGGTGAAGGTTATAGGGCCTCAATGAAATCCAATAACCCAGTAAAGTCGCACTTCCGATTGGTGGATTTTGAACTAAATTCAAATGAACTGGAAATATCTAAACGGAGTATCAAGTTATAGCTTCCTGAGAGTTTTTTTTTAGGATAGATATAACGATATCAAAAAAAAAAAAACAACTCATAAGCTTTCTTGAAATTTTGAGGATAACGCCGGCTATACGTCACAAATGCTTCCTTCCGGACACACTGATATTTGTGGTAATAATCTATTATTTTCTTTGCCGCTAATCAGCGCTGATAGCAAATGCTAAAGGAAAAGAAAGAGAGAACCAAAAAAATGATTAGAAAGATATTTTTCTTTTCCCGTGATCTTTCACGTGAGAAAGCATTGCGATCGTATCAAACTTTCAAAATTGGGTTCTCACCCGGAAGTACATGTTTTTGAAATCCCTCTGAGTATGTACAAAATGTTTTTACTATAAGTGAAAACAAAATATCTCAAAAAAAAAAACCTAAAAAATGGCAGCAAACTCAAAATGGATATTGCGTTTTGGTAATACCACACCACAAGCAAGATGTTTATCAAATATCTCCGGCAAAGAAGGTTTCTTTTAAAATCCGCTAATGAATTCTTTTTCCTCCGGTTTTTCTTGATTATCTGGAAAATGGCTCCAATGTTTTTTTTTTTAAACTTCCCATGCTAAGTGAATCCATAAACTTATTCACTTTTATTTGAATTATTTTTCCCGCAAGAAGTGAATTTTTCAAGGATTCTGGTGAACCAACAACGTCTAAGTTCCTCTAAAAAGCAATTTCAGTAAAGTTGATTCTAACACTATAAAATATTAAAGCTGGAATACCAAATATTAATTTTGGTGGTCTCCAGTAAATCTCCGACTTTACTTTTAAGCTTACATAACAATTCTTTCTGTGGCTGACAAAGAAAGGGGCGCTTAATAGTGATATAAAGAGAGCCTTTTTTGAATTGGTATTAGAGTAATATACTAAAACTTCTCTAAACCATTAACCTAGTAGATTGAAAATAATATTAACTTTTATCTGTGATAAGAGTAACTTCTCTAAACAATTACCTCGTAGATTGAAAATAAGAATATCTTAAATTAAAAATGAATCTTATATTTTAGTTAGCATTTTGTTTGGTAGATATTTTTAGAATACAAACACAATTTTAGAATATATATTTTTGTACAATTGCTGCTGATCCTGATAGAGGGAGAGAAATAGAAGCTGTGGATTTATTAGAATAAATCATATTGGAGGATAGGATGTTATATGAAGGTAGTTCTGAGAAAACTTGTGCAATTCACTTAACAGAAATTCAGCCGAGAAATTAGTGATGATTAATTAGAAATACTTAGCGATGTATGGGAAGACAAGAGGAAAGTCATCCATCCCAGCTCCGGCTGTTATGCTGTGAAGAACAAGTTCCGATATAAAAGAACTCTGGATTTTGTATGAGAAAATTTTCAAAACAGTGAAGTACTTGAAGTTGAAGTACAACTTCGAAATATCATTGAATTCAAGTTGATTACTAAAGTACTATTTATTGCTATTTTTTTTTTATTATTCCCATCATTTATTTCATTGTAAATTGGATGTTGAGGTTCGGTCATACAAAAGAACTCTTTTTAAATTTCTACCGACGTTTCGGCAAATTTATTGCCTTCTTCAGGGCCTGTACAAAGGTTTTTATACAAATAAAAAAAAAATAAAAAACAACTAAAATATTTTTTTTTAACTTTTTTTTTTTATTGTATAAGCAAAATCTGTTACATCATAACAATAATTGCTATTGCTCACTACTGATACTGTTGGCTTGATGAACTCGAGTGGAGAAGCCATCCAGCGATGACAATCCTGGCATTGTTAGGGCGTTTAGTTGCGAAGGTTATCCCTAGGCCACTTCCTTTTCAGTCTCCTTGTTGTATTCTGTGGCAAGCTTAAGTTGGAGATGAGAGAATTGTTGTGTTGTGATAGTGTTTCGTGAAACTTTTTGTATTTTGTTGTGATTGTGTCTGTAACGAATGGTATATTGAGATCAGTGTGCAGTGTAAGGTTTGAAACATAGTAGGGTGCGTCAGTAATGTGTCGTAGAAGTTTAGATTGCAACGCTTGTATTCTGTATAGGTTGGAAGGTTTGGTAGAATGGCAACCGTACAGCCGTATAGGTCGAATTATAGTTTTGTAAATTAGTATCATGTTGTAAAGGTTGTCATTTAGTTTTCCGTCTGGCAATCGTCATAATTAAAGCTCTGATTTAAAGCCTGTCTTTTAAGTCTGGTATGTGGGTTCCAAGTTAATCGGGGGGGTCTAAGTGGAGTCCAAGGTAACAGTTTTCTCTGGGAGCGGTGTGTCGTTGAAGTAAACTGTCGGACATGTAGGTTTACGTAGTAACTAAAATATAAACTTAAAGTAAATATTTTCAAATACATTTTTTTGTTAAATAAACTAAATAAAAAGTATGATATATATATAGCACATTTAAATTTATATGTGCCAGATATATACACACACATGACTAAACTTACAGACAATTTCTTCCTAACGCTTCACACACTACCCTCAGCTTCACATTACCACATAGGCGAGCCTACTTCATCCAGACGATTAAAACCCGGACTGTATCAAGATCTCTGACAAAACTCATCTTTGTTTTATTGTTTCTTTATCTTTCAATAGCCCTATGTGTATAAGCGAGCTGGCCCATAATAATTTGTAAATATAATAATAATAATAATAAAATTTATAATAAACTATTGTTGCAGAACAGATCAATTATTAAACTAAATCACAACTTGAAACTTTGATTTTTTTTTTTTTGGACAATAAATTTGCCGAAAAGTCGGTAGAAATTTAAAAAGTGTTCTTTTGTATGACCGAAACTCAACATCCAATTTACATCGAATACAGCGGTCGTAACGAACACCAAAACATTATTTATTACTTATCTATTTACAGTATAGATCGGCCATGATAGTAATCATAAAGAACTGGTACATTATTTACAAAGAAAAAAAAATAAAAAAAATCACATTATCCTAAATAAACTCTAAATATTATTATAGATCTTTATAGACATTAGATATTAGACATTATATATATTTAATCTTGAGTTTTACAATTGTAAGTACCATTAAAATAATAATAAAAAATCATAAGGGATATAATTTTCATTTCTTAGACTGACATTTTACAAGATTACAACCAGTAATTCTTTAATTAGTTCCTAGAATGGAATTTTCATAATGACATAAATGTTTCCTTCTGCATTACAGTTGGGAAGCAAATTTCCTCGTACTTTTTTTGTTGACAAAGATGTATGTTTTTTTATTTTATTTAGAGATAAATGCTGAAACAAATTTTCAAAATTGCACGGAAATACATATTTTCTGGACTCCTGAATACGTAAACGAAAGATTTTTGCTATTGAAAGAGCATGTAATCAAATATCTCAGAAAATCACAATAAGCTCAAAGTTGATATAGTTTAGATACGATCCTGAGGTCTCAGACGAAGGTTTGGGACAAACTATGTGAGTCACTGGAATATGCGATACAAGTGACTAGTTTTTCATAATTTTTTTTCAACTTCATGTTCTAACTAATATGCTTTAGTTATATCACTAAAAAAAAAATAAGGGAAAAGTGCGATCTTAAACAATGTCTTCCTGAATTTTTCACGACTCTCTGCAAAGCGGAATCACGAATTTTTCCTAAATCATGGTACGAATGTTTAACGTGATAGTGCGAGGGTCATTCAATAAGTAAGGAGACAAATCGCTGTAGCTCAAAAACGTTTTATTTCATCAACACAAAATTTTGGGTAGTTTTCAACATAGTCCCAGCAACTTTTATATATATGTCCCATCGTTCTCTAATTTGTGTATGCCCCTGGCATAAAATTTTGTGGGTTGATCTCGAAGCAACTTTTGCACCCGATTTTTTTACTTCTTCATTGCATTGAAAATATTTTCTACGTAGAGCCTCTTTAAGGTATCACACTAATGGAAGTCCGATGGGGCGAAGTCGGGGCTGTGGGGGGGATGTGGAAGGATCTCCCACCCCACTTTTGGAAATGTATCTTGAGTTAACTGTGCTGTGTGTGGGCGCGCATGGTCATGAAGCAAAATCATGCCTTTAGTCCTCGACGTTTCGTTCGAATGACAGGCCTTACTTTGTTTGTGAGCTTATCACTGTAATACTGGCTGTTGATAGTTCGTTGATCTTTGAGATAGTCACAATAAATAGGCTCCTGCGAATCCCAGAATACTGTAAGCGACTTTACCTGCTGGGTCGGCTGGTAAAGGACTTTACCGGCTAGGTCTTGAATTTCTTTCGAGTGGGAAAGACATTTCCACTCCGGTTCAAAATGGTGTAAACCAAAAATCCAGCCAAAAATGGTGAGGAAACACGCGTTTCCTCATATGATACAATCTACTGAAAAATTCTTTTTCAATTAAACATCGTTCTTTCAACTGTTGACTAATTTGAAACCTGGTTTCTTTGTGGGCGTCCGTAAGTTGCCTTGGAACCCATCCGCACAAGTTTTCTTGTACTGCAGCTTATTCTGAATAATGTTGGAACTATGCATCACAGTTCCAACACTTGCACGCACTTTTTTCAGCTATCTATTCAACAAATACGCCTTTTGTCCTGAATTAACGCGTTAATGCGAAATTCGAGGGACGACGTTGTAACTTCAACCGGTCGTACACTTCGTTGCTCGTCACAAACACCTACACGGCCAATTATAACTGTTCTACCCATTTGTAAACGTTCGAACGGTTCAAACAATTATTTCCGTATATTTTCAATATTCGTTCGTGGATTTCACTACTTTTGATTCCCTCTGCAGCTAAAAATCTAATCACTGAGCGTTATTCTTTCTCGGTGTAATGCTCGAGCGAACTCGCCATTGTTAACTGAATACATTTGAGGTCATGCTTAATACTCTTGAACAGTTGATGAGAAACTAACTACAAGGCTGCCAACTTGACGCACTGAAACTATTGTATTGATTAAATAAACCGTTTCTGAGCTACAGCGATTTATCTCGTTACTTATTGAATGACCCTCGTAATATAACATGAATACTTTTCCCGGAAAAATAATTTTAGAGGTGTTGTTGATAAGATTTTCCTTTTAATGCCTGAACAATAAATGCATACTAGGGCAAGGTGAAAAGTTCTCCGCTTAGCCCATAGATGGCCCTGTTACAAATGAAATTACTGTTTTGTTACATTGCCACTCTTGTTGCAAAAGCAAGTACGAAATGTGAATTTGAACAGACAAAAGTTTGTTTTATATGGCTGTTTAAAATAAGCGTGTTGTGTGTTTTGGACAAAATGAATAAACTTGAATACCGTTCCAGCATAAAATTCTTTGTTTTGGATGGTTTATCGCCAACAAAATTTCATCCAAAGTAGGTGAAAGTATATAAGGAGTCTGCACCTTTGTTATGAGCAGTAAAAAATTGGGTAACTGAGTTAAACGTGACCTTACATTGGTTGAAGACGATTCACTCGAAGGTGCAACTACCGAAGAATATATCGAGATCACATATGGTTCTAGATGATCGACGATTAAATTTGTATGCGGTAGGCATCTCAGAAAAAATGGTACGGCACATTTTACACGTAGAACTCAGTATGAGAAAGCTTTGTTCAAGATGGGAGCCGCATTTTTTAAATATTGATCACAAACAAATGCGGAATCGAGCTTTTCAGCAATATTTGTGCCGTTTTTAGAAGATCCAAAAAAATTTTCTTTACCGATTTGTTACGATGGATGAAACGTGGGTTCACCATTTTACACCTGAGTCAAAACAACAGTCCATGCAGTGGGTAGAAGCCGGTGGCTCTGCACCGTAGACAGCAAAGACAATTTCATGGGCTAGAAATGTTATGGCTAGTGTTTTTGGAATTCCATAGGGATTCTTTTAATTGTCTACCTGGCAAAGGGTGAAACAATTAATGAAGAATACTACTTATATATTCTTGACCTAGATGAAAAAATTAGATACAAATGGCCTGGCTTACATAAGAAAAAAAATCCTCTTTCATGCATCCTCCAAAAAAGGCGTTTTGGCAATGGGAAAATTGAGGGATTTGAAGTGTGAATTGTTGGAACATCCTCTCTATTCGCCAGATTTGGCTCGCTCTGGCTTTCTTCTATTGCCAAACCTTAAGAAATTGGTGGCTGGAAAACATTTTGGTTCAAATGAAGAGGTGATAGCAGCGGTAAATGGATATTTTGAAGATTTTCCAGAATCGCACTTCAGAGATGGAATCCAATTATTGAAGAAAACTTGGACAAAATGTACTGAACTAAAGGGAGTCTACATTGAGAAATATGTAATGTAATGGTGTGATGTGTACTTAGAATGGCTGGAGTGGTGTTGTGAAAGGGCTTGTGAGTATGTTTGAGATAAAGATAGAAGTATTAAGAAATAATCAAGAGATCACACTGCTTTTAAAGTAAATATATTATTTCTAAGTAAATTCAAGTACTTTACAATATCACAATTATATCTAGAATAAAGGCAAATATCTATCATTGGCACTGAGCGATTCCTGAATGTTCTGGCTTGGGAAGCAGAATACGGACTTAGTTGTTTGAAAGCTGAAGGCAGACTATACTCTTTGAAAGCTGAAGGCAGACTATTCTAAGGAATTCTCTCTCTAGCGGGGGAATTTTCTTTTACAAAAGAATTAGCCTAACGGAATTTTTGTGCCTTTGTTTTCCTAATAGCAATGACCCCAATTTACAGTACCTGACTCTTAAATACACTCTTTTGAACGTATTTCGTTTTCCCCCCTACTACTACATTATCCCCCCTCCTGGAGAAATTTTTCGGCAGGAAAAATTTGGGATGTAATCTGCAGTTGTAGAGACGAGAGGCGTGTGTGTAACCTCTGCAAAGTAGCTGTGTGTTGTACGAACGCTGCGTGAGTGATTGAGCGTTGTCCTGGTGATGGAACGTCTTCCTCTCGAGCGAACGCTGCTTGAGTGGGTGAGCGTTGCTGTGGTGGATGGCTGATAGGCGAAACTGCTTGGCGAGTGAGAGTGTTGCTGATGAAGATGTCATGGGTAGACAAAGCGATCAATGTAGGCTTCTGAGTGATGGAACTGTAGGTGTGCAAGTACTTTCTTGAATTGACTATATGGACCAAAAAAAAACACTCTTAAGTAATTCAGAAATAATTTAATACATAGATACATAATAATATTTCACACAAAAAAATATTTGTTTAATAAGTGAGCAAGGATGCGCAAGGAGGTGCCATCGCAAAGGGTATGAGAAGATGAAGATCTCTTCCTTTGGTAGAAGAATCTTGTGTATCTGAAAATGATCATATAAAATTTTGAATTGTGCATAAATACATTATTGATAATTTCAATTACTTACAACTAACATGCAATGTCAACTAACATGCAGTTTTAACTAACATGCAATTTTCATGCAATTACATTCATACGCATGCAATCACAGTAATGCACATGGAATGATGTAGATGTGAAGAAGTTTGGATCTTGAGGGACTATGTACACGGGGGGGCCTATTGTATGTTCATTATCTCTTCAGCTATGCTGTGTTTTCTATATACCTTTAACATAATTGATAATGCAAGAAAATAATTAGAAATCGTAGTCTAAAATAAAAAGATCGACAAATTACAAATATAATACAAATTGTACAATTTTCTTTTAAGGCGAACTGAAAAAAAAAAATTAATTAGTCAAATACAATATATAAAAAATATATTAATATCATCATATCAAAAATAACAACTAATTCACTTGGTCATCTTGATTTCTGCAAAATAAAATAAATTGTAAATTATTATTTAAAAATATTGAAATATACCATAATTACAAATATCAAATGAATATTCATTTTTGTTCTTAAGATTAACAATATTCTTATTTTAGAATATATATATGTGTGTAGTATGTAGAGTTTGAGCAGTGTGATAGAACGAGATAATTTCAACAGATTCAATATATAGTTGTGTTATGCATTGTGTGCACGAGGAGGCACAGATATTTTGTGGCTAGTTACTAGGGATTTTAGGAAACTTAGCGATTAGTACTAAATTGGTGCGTTTGAGTGCTATTTGAAAATTGAATGTTGAATTTATTAAGTGTTAGATACGGTGCGCAAATTAATGATTGCCCTGTAAGAACGATTCTACAAGTATTAATTGGAAATTGCCTTTTAATTGCGAAGGTATGGATTCGCCAGAAAATTTGGAATTTTTGACATTGTCCGCATGCAAATGAAGAGACGTGATACCATAATCTGGTATTACCTGGTTAGTCAGGACTGATGGAAGCAGGTATGATAGCCATGGTCATAATATCAGGTTTTCGAGAAAGCGACTGAGGGCTATCTCGTTTTGGGCTATATTTGGGAACAATTACGAGCGGTATGTACAAATTTTGAACAATATTGGCAAGTGTGCCTTTTTGAAAGTTATTACTAGTTTCGTTACCATTATTATTATGATTATATTGGGGTCTACCTGGATAAGACTTAAATCGTGAATTATTTGAATCAGCTCGAGAATTATGAATGTTACTATAATATTGATTATTATTATTATAGCGATTATTACTATTTGCTCTGTGATTAAAATTTCTAGGAATATTAAAATTCTTAGGCATTTTGCCAAAGTTAGTGCGAGGTTTTGATTGAAATTTGTTTGTACAGTCCACGTCAAAATGTGGACCGGAACAATGGCGGCATGGCCTGTTCTTTATTAGATTAAAAACTCTATGAGTGGTAGTTGGTTTTAATGGTGGCTTCTGACTTTTATTTCGATGCGGGCATTCTCTATGGAAATGCATTTGTCCGCAGAAACGACAAGGAGATGGTTGTGTGCGAGGATTAGAAGTTTTCGAGGTGATAGCGAAAACTGTAGGGTTAGTTTCTGAAGCCTGTACTTCTTTTAGGGCATTGGCATAAGAAAGTACTTCGTCTAATTTTTGAGGTAGCTTTGTTCGTACCTCACTACGAAGCGGTTGAGGAAGTGATTTCAGGAACGCATCAGTGGCCAGTTTGTCTAATATAGAATGTAAGGCCTCGAGTGGATTAGCTAGAGCCTTTAAACTAATGGCGGATAGGATGTGTCTAATTCTATCCGCGAAGGTTTCAGGAGATTCTTGGGTAGAGACTGAATATTAGTCATCTGTTGTAAGAGGACTAGAGGGGTTTCCTCCTTACGAAATCGGGCTAGAAGTCGCTCTGAAATTAGAGGATACGTTATAATTGTACCCTGGCGTTGTAATTCGGCTTTCTGGGTGTCGTAAAATATTTTTGCAGACCCTGAGAGCCTAAGTGCTAATATTTCTAATTTAGCAGCGTCGTCCCAGCCAGAAAGACTAGCACAATGGCTAATTTGGTCAAGGAAATCTGACACTTTGGCTGAATTTTCGCCATCGAAGGTAGGTAAGCTATTGATTAATTGCAAATTCCTTAAGGGACTAGATTGATTGTTAATTGGAGGATTTGCTAATTGCTGCTGAGCAAGTAAATATTCTACAGCAGCGTCGATGCCCATGTCTTGTCCATTTATCTTATACATTTTTGAATTAAATGAATTACTTGGGGAAAGATTATATTTTTCAAGGCGTCTGCGTAATTGGATTAAATTGCCTCCAACAGAAAGTTTATTATCGCGTAATATCTTTACAAGTGGCGATCTATTAAGAACACTCATAAATTCAAAATTCAAAAGGGATTGGGGTACAGTGGTACAATTACAAAAATTTAAAAATGAAATTCACTAGAAACTTCAATAATGGGAAATATTTAAGATATTTCCGCTGAGAAAATAATTTGAAAATGGCAATAAAATTATCTGATGGATAATTTGTTTAATTATTAAATTGAATATTTTACGTACTTCTTAATTTGTGGATTCTGGTTGAAAATATCCCAAACAGCTGGCACCAATGTAATGTATTTGGGTGATGTGTATTTGTAGTATGCTGGTAGGCTGTGTAGCACGAGCGGTTTTGTAAAAGGGCTTGTAAGTATGTTTGAGATAAAGATAGAAGTATTAAGAAATGATCAAGAGATCACACTGCTCTTAAAATAAATATATTATTTCTAAGTAAATTCAAGTACTTTACAATATCACAATTATATCTAGAATAAAGGCAAATATCTATCATTGGCACTGAGCGATTCCTGAATGTTCTGGCTTGGGAAGCAGAGTACAGACTTAGTTGTTTAAAGCTGAAGGCAGACTATTCTAAGGAATTCTCTCTCTCTAGCGGGGGCATTTTCTTTTACAAAAGAATTAACCTAACGGGATTTTTGTGCCTTTGTTTTCCTAATAGCAATGACCCCAATTTACAGTACCTGACTCTTAAGTACACTCTTTTTGAAGGTAAATTCACTGCTTAATATGTTAACAAAATTATATTTTTGAAACTATAAAATATTCTAAACTATTTTTCATTTTTCTATTTCGTTTTTCCACTACAAATAAATGCACTTTTAAAATTAAAATAACTCATTTTCACTACTAGGTCGGGAAGTTTTCACCTTATTCAAGTAATTTCTCCACCCATGGGAATAAAGAGAACCCAATAATTAAGGAAAATATTTATTTCTTTAAAAAAATTTATCACATACTCTTCTACGTATTGGAGTGAGAGAAATTCGTGTAAGTGAATTACATCAGATGTTCGTTCAGTTTTTAAATACAGAATTTCATTATACTTAGTTTAAAACTATTGCGTTGATTATTTTAGAATTAATGATGTATTTTATGGCTAATGTAAAAAATTCTCTGGAACTTTTGCTATTTAAAAGTTTAACCACCATTCATAAAGCACATTTCTTTTATTAAATCAATCAATAAAGCATCGTTTTTCTATTACAGTGTTAATTATCGTTTATAATTAACTGATGAGCTTATAATTTATTTCAAACAATTAACACTTATTAAGTATGTATATTTGTATTATTGAATTTATTTATAGGGTCGGTGTAAAAGTTATTATACGGTAACAATCGGTGAAATAAAAATTCTCTTATGTAAAATAAAAATGTATTCAATCTAGACATAATTTCCTGCGTTTTCTATAACGTTTTTTCAACAAGCAAGTCCGAAAAATCTCAATGTTTTTTTTTAAAGTAACGAAACTAAATGTTTTGTTTATTTTTTGATTGGTACTTCAGATGTGAACAATTTTCCGTTTAAATGGTTTTCTAAAGAACGGAACAGATGACAAACAGGTGGGGAAGAGTGAGGAAGAATAAGGACGAAGGAAACAAAATGTACCGTGTCGCTATTTGCCAGAGAGACAAAATTGTGACCCATTGTTTGTATCCATTTTTTGAATAAACGTCCAGTTAAGCTCTTTTGAGTTTTTCTCCCTAGTTTGCCAAGATGTGTTGGCAATTATAGTGCTGGTAAACAATTTCTTTTCGATTGGCTAAAGCAGGTCTTCTTTTGTAAATGGCCCACTTTAGTTCGTCAATATTTTAATGGAATTAATGGTTTCATTGTTGGGAAGCAGTTCGTAGAAGATTACACCCCGACAATTCTACTTAATTTACAGTACAACATTCTTAAGGTGGAAGGCCAGGCTTTAAATCCGATTGACTTCGTAATCGCCAGTTTCTTGATCTCAACATATTGTTGTATTGGACGCATTATTCTCTCCTTTAACTAGGCGATTCAAAAAATGGTCCGGCGATTCAATGTCCGGCGAATATCACCGGACAGTGAGTTGTAGAGGCTATTAGGAAGAGAAAATCTAAGGGCGGCATGCTGGATTCGAACCCGGGACTTCCGCGTTGCTAGTCCATCATGCTACGACTGAGCTAATCCTTTCCTTCTCCCTTGGCTTTCACCCGTTAACCAGGGTCGGAGATCCTAGTTTGTGTACTGTATTAGTTCTTGTCTGCAAAGGGTAGAGTGTAGTATGCAGTTAAGTGTATTGTGTACTGTTCTGACGAAGTGCATGGAGTACTGAGCTGTGGTAACCCATGGGGTCGCTACTCCCCAAGTAACTGCCTGCAACAGATACTCCTTGTTAGCATATATATGAGTTATATATAGCACTGAAAGTGCAATGTATCACATTCAGAGGAAATATTGTTCGGTAAGAATTGACTTTAAAGGGAGTGTGCGGGGGAATCCTGACGTTAGATTTCATTTTGTACCAAAAACACATTGCTTCCCTATCCACTGATGATAACTCCCTCTGGCTTGCCACAAAAACAATATTGAAATCTCATAATACTATTTCTCCCATCCGCACACCTAATGGCTCCTGGGCCAGGAGCGACAAGGAAAGAGGTAATATTTTTTCCAACTACTTAGAATAAACTTTCACTCCACACCCAGATATACTCGATCCTACATACACAAGGGACAAGGTTGTCCTTGATAACCTTGTCATCCCTCTTCCTCTCCATCTTCCGCCTAAACCTACACTTCCTTTGAGGTAAAATCCCTTTTTGACACCTGCCTCGGAAAAAAGCTCCTGGACACGACCTCATTACAACTAACATACTTCGCCATCTTCCTAGGAAGGCCATTGTTTTCCTCACCACTATTTTCAACTCTATTCTTCGTACTGCCCACTTTCCCATCCAGTGGAAGTATTCCTTACTTACACTTATTGCCAAACCGCAAAAACCTCCACGTGAGGTATCTTCTTACCGACCTATCAGCCTTCTTCCTATACTATCCAAAGTTCTAGAAAAAATATTCCTCAAACGGCTAATTCCTATCCTAGAATCACAAAACATCATCCCTACCCACCAATTTGGATTCCGCACCCGTCATTCCACTATTCAACAGTCCTTCAGAGTGGTTGATACTATTTCGTCCGCTCTGGAGAACAAGAAATATTGCCTGGGTGTCTTCCGGGACGTGGCTCAGGCTTTCGACAGAGTTTGGCACCCAGACTACTCTATAAATTAAAACAATTCCTTCCGACTCCATTTTACCTTCTCCTGCAATCCTATCTTACGGACCGCTGTTTTAGAGTGAGATGCGGCATTTAGTTCTCCGATTTACGTGTTACCTGCGCCGGTGTGCCACAGGACCAATCCATCTACACTGCTGGACATTCCTACCCATCCCTAAACACTAATAACAACCTATGGTGATGACACCGCAATACTAATTTCCCACCCTGATCCTTCTCATGTCTCTACTGTTGTACAAGAACACCTAGAGCTCATTGAAAGTTGGTGTAAAAAATCGAGAATAAAACTCAATCCTGCCAAATGTGTCCAGGTTATATTTACATTACGAAGACAGGCTTGCCAACCATTAACTAACTGTCAACAATGCAGAAATACCCACTTCTACACAGGTATTCCTAGGACTCTACTTAGACAGTCGTCTAACGTGAAACCCACACATAAGACTTAAACGAAAAGAACTAAACAGACGTTACGGACTCTTAAGGAGACTCCTTGGACCTAAATGTACCATGAAGGGACAGAACAAACTCACACTCTACAAAATACTACTTAGACCGATATGGACATATGGAGCAGAATTGTGGGGCTCCGCAAAATCTTCCAATGTACTAACTACCCATACAATCCTTCCAATCCAAAGTCCTCCGCCGAATCGTTAACGCACCCTATTATGTCTCCAATCGCACCCTTCATCATGACCTTAATATTCCCTTCGTTAATGATTTAATCCTCTCCCGATTCCAAAATTTCCATAAAAGCCTAGAGCTTCACCAGTCGTTTAAGACGTCGTTGGCCACGAGATCTCCTTGCTCCTTAACCCACAAGTTTATCCTAGGGAGTTCCAGCGCTGTTTGGTTCCTCCTATCACGCTGAGCTTAGCTCAGTGACACAATAGTTTATTATACTGTACATACACTTTTGCCATTGTATATAGTTGTACAGATGCAAATAAATTAAAAAAAAAAAAAAAAAGATTTTATTTTAATTGTTATTGGTGTTGATCTAATTAGACTTTCAAAGTTAATCACATTCAAATACTATCTACCATCTATCTCCACCATACTAAATTTATATCAGTGCAACTAAATGGGAGTTAGGTCAATTATAAATAAAGGTTTTGAATGTTCACCTATCAAAATATTTGATAAAAACTTTAAATATCAAGACATCCTGATGATGGACGATTGTGATTGCTCGAAAACGTTGATGAATCTAAAATGAAGCGCAAGGAACAAATCTATGATGAATCAAACATTATTCATTAGGTAATCGGCAATTATTGGCAACAACATCATAAACATGGTGATTCAGATCATCTAATTTTAGACATTGAATAATTCATTCACTTCTGGATAAATCAGTTTAGCGGGTAAAACCCTTTTAAGCATCATGTGCTTGTTAAATAACGAAGAATTTATAGCTAATACTAATTAATCTCTTACCATCGTTTGTTTTTTTTGTAGATGATTTCAGGAAAAATCTCTTAATCAGATCAATAAACAAAGGCTTTTAAAATGTTGTTCTTTTTTTTTTAATTAAATATGAAATCGTATATATTTTCAAACTTTGGTACCAAATTTAAGGCAACAGTTTAACTTTTTAAATGCTTCACTAAAAAGTAGTGGGACATTTTGCATCAAGGCAATTAACATTACAGGCAATTAACATTTTATATGCAAGAAATCTCTTATTTTAATTTATTTGGAAGGCATTTAAACAATATATTTCTCAAACATATAATAATTTCCAGAAACATCACAAATCTATTCGTGACTTAATTACACATAAAAATTTTCTGGGACCACTATTAAAAATATAAAACTGAAAAAAGTTTAGTAAAATGCTAATTTAACATGAAGTAAAAAAAAAAAAAACGTGTATATTAAGATTGATGGAAGAAGAGGAAGAAGAAGAAGAAGACAGAGATATTGTCAAACATGTGTGATAGTGAGAGGCAGAAAGATATGGAGAAGATATGTACGGTGGTGTGGTATTTATTTTATGAGGTGCTTAGTGCCTATATAAACACCTTCACTTACAGGTGTCTATCTGTCTAATTAACCTGTCACACATTTCTTATTTTAGATTTCTAGATTCCACATATTTTTTTTTCTAATTTTTAATTTCATTTTAACTTCATCTAAACATTTCTACAATTTATATTATAAAGATTTGTAAAAAAAAAAAAAAAAGACTCTACTGTGAAATATTCACACGGACTCGCTTACTGTAATTTATGTAATTCTATGTAATAATAAATTTTGTTCAAACTTTGAACTTTTAGCTACTTTATATTGTATTAAATAAAGAACTTTATATTTGCTGATTTTTAACAATAATTCTAATAAAACTAAACACTAAGTTTACAGGAAAATTCAACTTAGATATCCCAGAAATACCATGATCAAATATTAAAAAACTATTCGGTAAGGGTCACTTCCGGTTAATCGATTTTTTCAAAACATGAAAGTAATATATTTTACGGACCGTAACTTTATGTAGATGTTAGAAGCGAACAAAGTGTTGAAGTCACACCGTAGAAAAAAAGCTTAGGTTGCCAACCTGAGAGCTTTTTTCTTAGAAAAATGTTTCAAATCATAGTGTTACTATTTATATTTGTTTAGTTAGTATGTGAAGTTTAAAGAAAAGTTGCTGGAGCAGTTTTCAAGAAAATCAAGGAAAACTGCAAACATCCCGCGATTAAAGGTTTACCTATCATTTCCCCCCCGGATCTAAATTTAAATGAAATACTGTAACACTGCGCTGACGCATGCAAACTTCAAAACATACTCGTATTTTCATTTAACATATTTTTTCGTAGTCTGAGTACCACATGTAATTTCCAGGTAATTACAATTTTTTTCTACTTAACCCGACACAAAAATGTTTGGCTGGAATAGGTGTCAAGACATGTGGGGATTAGGGGCAATGAAACAGCCGACCAACTGGCCAGGAATGGGGCGAACACTCCGTTGAGTGGTCCAGAACCTGGAGGTTACAAAAAAGCATGTATCTCTTATAGACTGGCTCTGGAGAGTGCACGACAAAAGCTGGAAGCTAAGTCCAAGTCTAAGTAAGACAACAAGATGTTGATGTCAAAGCTGTGTAAGACTAAAAATAAAGAGACCCTCTGCTTAGGAAGAAACCAGATTGGTCTGGTGCCAGGCTTTTTCACAGGGCACGGTAGATTCAGAAAACACCTACAAGGGTTTAATCTTTGTATTAATTATGCTAGGGGGAGCATGAAACGGCCACGCACCTGTTGGTGCGATTGCTTTACATGTAATCGCTAAACTTTGCTATGAGATCTTTGGCACATAGATTGGGAAAGCCCTCAACTTCATGAAGAGAGAAGATTTCTTAACTAGACCTACAAGGGTAGGCACAATAAGCCTTCAACTTTCTGCAGTGCCTGGGAACGGGATCTACTCTACGTTTCAACCTTAATCTTTTTTTTCCCCTGTTTATTTGCAATTTACAATACTAAAAAAAATGTACAATAAATAAATAAACTGATATAAATATGCAATGTCTTATTTGACTTGAGTGGAAATCATCTAGTGATGGTTACCATTAGTTATATAAGAGGTCGCGAGGTTTACCGTACTTTAAGCGGCATGAGGATTTCTAGGAAGGGTATGTGGTTTGGGTTAAATGATTAGAATATGATAGGAATGATTTATTGTCGAATCTGTTATAGGTTTTTGCCAGAGTGTTAACGAAAGGAATATTTAGTTTTTTATACAGGGTCCCTTTTCCAAGTCATTCTCTTATCCAAGATGAGTCCAAGATGACGCATATGGTCAATTGGCGGAATGGGTGTTCCATCGAATTTGGATACATAGAAATGTCTGTTAGTAACATGGCTTTTCCAAAGAAAGTAACAACAAACAAATCTAAGAGCAGATCACAGCAAGTTCCAACAATAATCTGAAAGAGAAACAGCTACGTTCTACCATAGAAATCTTTTCAGATCAAAGATCTTGAAACTGATCACCTCACAACCCAAGTAAAGAATGGATGTTTACTGTCTTACATTATAAAATCTGCTATTTGGAGATCTCTCCATAAATCACAGCTTTTTAACAGATCAACTAGGTGCCTGTGAGAAGTCTTCTCAATAACAGCCTTATTTTTAAACTTAACTAACCATTTTGGGCTGCCGAAAAGCCATTAAACTAATTCACCTGGATGGATGCTGGAAGCTAGGATGGTATTGTAAGTATGGAAGAGCTAAGATAGTTCTTTGTCCTAAGAACACCAACTTCAAGCTCGGGACCAATTAAGGCTAGAGAGACGCCCAATTAGACCAAGGAAGATGACTAGACGTACATCCTTAAAAGATGGTGGCTCCTCTCAAAGTCAAATTAATTCATCAGAGACTTTTTCCGTGATGCCTGCTTCTTTTTGTGGTCATCGACCGGTTTCGGGCGTTTGCCCATCATCAGTTTTGCCTATCACTGTTTTGTCAAACAGTGGATAACACAGACTTGCACAGAGCAAATACATTCAAATTAATTCGCTTATCGATTCTTGCACATCTTCAGCAATTAGTCAAATTAAGGTAAATGGTATCATCAAATCGTCAAATTTAAATGAGCTTATTATCCAGTCATGGATTTTTGTGTTGATTCATTTATGGAGAAAAACGAAGAGAGATTAATCTTTCTCAACCGAAAACTGGTCAATAATTTTAGGCTTCAGTTTATAGCTTGTTGTTTTTATAAGGTTTTAAAGAAAGCTTAGGCACATAGCTTCATTCAAAATATTGATGAATGACCTTAAATTTTATTTCGAAATTCTTAATTAGTTTATTGCTTCAACCAACCTTTCAGATTTTTTTTTTGAAAGTATTATTCAGTAATGAATAATTCAGTGAGTTATAGAAATAGCTTAATTGATATACGGTTTAAAAAACAAATTTTTATATGTGGTAATTGCCTTTTAATAACTGGATTATTAATAATGTTGTCGAAATAACTTTTTTTAAATAAACTCTTTTCTCGTTAAAATAAAAAGCAAATTGGTTGAATAGTTAAGAATATGTTAAAATAGTTGTGATAACAAACAGAAAAACAGGATGACTCAACGTACTACTTAGCATTGATAATCTATATTTATCTATAATCTATATTTAACTAACACTAAATGTTCGTTGATAAGAAAAAAATCTGAAGTGAAATACACACACACACACACACACACACACACACACACACACAAGATTTACTCTTACTCCTGTTAGTACAATTATATATAAAAGTGACAAATTTTCTTTAAGCTTCTCAAGTTATATTAATTTGTCCTAACATATTAACCCTAGAACACCACACTTCTTGCTTTGTACTTCATCTGATCTACTGGGGTGTCACATACCCCAATTTAAATAATATATTATCAAACTGCTACAGTGATTTGCTAGGTCAGTTAGGATATAAATAAAGTAAAACATTTTAAATAATATTAATGTACTTTATTGTACAGAAATAAAATAAAGTAAATTTTTCTTCTAACTTCATCAGTACATTTTTAACTTAACTACTAATTTATATTTTCAAAAATTGATAACATATTTTATTAATACGATTTCTTATAATGAAACTAGAATATATAAATGTGTATTTACAAACAAAAAATGAATGTATAAAATGAACACAATTACGTTTTTCTTTTGTTGATTTATGAGCTACATTCATAACACACCGCAGCTCTATGTTCATTACAAATTGGCCTTTTATACTGTGAACATCTCATTTTGGTTTTTCTGTCTTTACCTCTTTGACACAAAACGCACCTAACTGGTTTTTCTAAATATTCAATTTTTCTAGGGGTCACTTCCCCTAGGATATCCTCTATGGCAATACGAAGAGGCCGCCGAGTGTTTCTGCTTGCAATCTGCCTCTAAGGTGAGGTTCGATTAGGCTGTAACACAAATCAAGCAAAAATGTACTGCGCTTTTTTTTTGGTTGCATTTGGGCGAGAGTATATAGCACCATAGCATTGACACCACTTTGGTCTAGCATGCCGCAGAAGAATCAAAGAGGCCACCGTCTTGTTTTCCGTGCTGTAGTGTAGATATGACACATTTGATGAAATGTGTCAGTTCCTCCTTTGTGCGAATTGTAATCCATAATAATTTGAGGTTTTCCGGTAACGGCGTTAATTGAATCGTCATAATGAAGAGTAGAAAGGAGAAGTACTATTTTATTTGGTTTTGGAGAATATGAAACCAATGTTTTATTTGAGTCGAAAGCGAATAAGGACGTCCCAGATTGTTTGGGCACCAAAAATTGAGGGGGATTTCAGCTTTATTCTTACGTAATGTTCCAACCATGGTAAGTTTATACTGTGTCAACATCTGTTCGAATAATTGTACGGACGAGAACCAATTGTCTGTAGTCACATTTCTGTTTGTACCATGGATGATTTTCGTCAATTCTTTGACATAATGGGATGGCACAGGTTCACCTTTCGGGCAGTTCACCTTCCCGACATATGGCATTGCATTTACCATGTAAAAAGTACGGGACTCGTTCATCGTAACAATTTTGATTCCGTATTTATCTGGTTTCGAAGCCAAGTGTACTCGAAATGGGCATCGTCCTCTATACCCCAATAATTGCTCATCAATTGTCACGTGCTGAAAAGGGATGTACAGTTCTTGGCAATTTTTTATGAAAATATCCCATATTTCCCTTATAGGTGCCAGCTTATCTAAAACTTTCCTTTCCACTCTAGTTGTTTTATCATCAGATCTCAAGCAGTAGGATAATAATAAAATCGATTCATCGACATTGTAATTCTAATCAAAGGATGACCATTATATTGGGACCAAAGCTCTTCGATATTCAGCTTTGAAGATTTATTAACACCAGCAAGGTATAATAAGCCAATAAAAGCACAAATTTCTATTTCGTTTGTTTCTTTATGGTAAGACTGACATCTGGAAATTGATGTCAATCTCCTCCTAATTTCTTGGTTTGTTTTTTCCACAATTGCAGAAATAATGTCATTACTTATTAGTAAATTCCAAGATTCTAGGGGCGTGGAAATATTTTTTGCAGCACCTTTCGCACCTGGGGTTTGGGAAACTATATTTTTTGCCTTAGCTCTGCCTCTCTTTGACGGAACATCAGTACACCATTTGTACTGATTTCTTCCTCGCAATATAGATGACTTACATATCTTGTGCGGAGGCTCTTCTACATCACATTCTTCTTCAGTTTCAGAGACTTCTCGTTCTGTAACACTATCTGATTCTTCGTCAGAATCTTCATCGCCAAAAAAGACATTCCCTTCTTTCTCATCTTCTTCCAATTGTAATAGGACTTTCTGGATTTCATCCGGTGTCCAGTCACAAAGTGGTTTCTTTGAAGTAGAAGCCATACCCTTCTTTGCTAAAAACCAGCAAAATAACTGTAATAAATGTCACATTTAATAATAATTAAACGATTATACTGAGTACTAAAACTTACCTCAACGCAACCTAATCTAACACATTGGGGTGTGGCAAGCCCAAAAAACACACTGGGGTGAAAAGTACCCCAAAATTACTTTACTTGTCCACTACAGAAATTTCAAAAAACTTCTAATGCCGAACGAGTTGCGTAACGAATAAGCAGTAAATGAAGTGTATTTAGATGGTGGGGAAAACCCTGGGAAACACAGGACAAATTCTGTAAATCACACAGAAAGATATAGTGGGGTGTTGCACACCCCAGTGTGTCGTTCTAGGGTTAATATTATTTAGTTGGTAGAATCATACTTGTATTGAAGTGGTATTTTAAAGGAATGCTTAACATTACTGTTCTAGACAAATATTTCAATTAAAAGTGATAAGTATTTATGTGTGTAGATAGTATATGATATATAAAGAAAATCATTTGGAGCCATTTTCGAGAAAATCGCAAAAAGTTAAAACAGAAAAAAAATTCAGAAAGGACGCACTTCCGGTTAATGGATTTTGCCAATAATTTTCGTGTTAGATGCGGTGGTAGAGTACCAAGACGGAATACCAAGCTTCCTGGCGTTTTTTATTTTTGAGATTTTCGTTCATAAAACACACATTCACAAACTGACTGAAAACATTTCTTTCCTAGTCGGAATACCTCTAAACATGTATTAAATCTGACACTATCTCCCACAAAAAGTACTTGCAATGACAGTTTAAATTTAAGTCTAACGTACGATCTTCCAAATCCTGTAGTGAATTCTCCCGGAAAAATGGTTGAAATAAAGTTGACAGATATATGTATATCTGTTCAATTGGCATTCAATGGTTAAAGAGATTCCTTTTTGAAGGAAAAAACTATAGCTATCTATTTTGTAAATTCGCACTTCTTTTAACCGATTTTCTTCAAAATTGAAATACTATCAATGCATTTAATTGGTCTTATATTATATAGATAAGAGCACCGTACTTAGAATTGATGTGTTACCTTAGAACAGTGCTCCACAATCGATGTGCCAATGCTATGTGTGCCGCCGCGCTCATAAGATAATGAGGTAGGTACAATGCATATGGTCCGTCGTGTATAATAAATAAATAATACCAAAAGTGGTGAATAAATCTGACCACTATTTTTATTCACTTAATACGGAACAATCCGATTGGATTCGAAATCCTTTTGCAACTAATGCTATAAATTCTGCAGGGGCAATTTCTCAGCGAATTCGAGAAGAATTTATTGAATTGAGGATAATAAATTATAAAATTTATAAAATTAGGTAATATTTATGCATTCTGTTTGGTATATATACATATTTACTTTTGGTCTCCCGCGAAATTTGGGGAAGAACTTTCTTGTGTCTGTGGGCAAGGAAAGGTTGCGGAGCACTGTCTTAGAGGAAAGTTGAACGTTGCCATTCTCCGGTAGAATTCTCCATATTTGAGATTCTTCTCAAAAAAAATTTCTGAAAATGTCACATGACTTTCTCTTGCTGCCGTCAATGCAATATTCATGACATAATTTTTTTAAACTTCGAATTTTTACTCACTTGCCTTAATATAGGGGTTTATAGGAGGCGGTGGAGGTGGGAACCCAAGAACCTACCCAGGTAGATAGTAGAAACGATTAAATTGTAGCCCGGAAGAGAGAGCGCCAATAATATTGAACCCCCTCCCACAAAATTACATTTAACGCCACAAATTCTGCAGAACCATCTAAACCCAATTTTTTTCGAAAAATGTTTTGAAATACAAGTGATTAGATTTTTGTATCTATACAGTTAGCATTAAAAGAAAAACGTTATAATAGTTTTCGAGAAAATTCCCCCCAAAAAAACTCAAAACTAAGAATTTTTTATTTTTCTTCCTTACTCTTTTCCTGTAAGTAGGTTTTACGTGTCAAATTTCAAATTTTCAAAATTGATTTTTCACCGGAAATACATGTTCTGAGGTCTCCGAAGTTTTTTTTTTTAAAAAAAGTTGTTTATTAGCGAATGTGTGTATTTGTATGAACAAATATTTCAAAAACGAAAAATCGCATTCAGCTCAAAAAGTTAATGTTCCAGTATATGAAATACGAATAAGTGAGGGAAGTAAAAAACACCCTTGTACACCCTATGACACTATCGCATTGACAATAATGCGACCTATTGTCACTATCGCATTGACAATAATGTTTCGGTCAAAATATATCAACCGAATTAATCCAATCCGAATTTGTTTAAAGACATTGTTCCAGAAAAAATAAATTTTGGAACGTTAAATCTGTAATATTGGATTTCAAGTGCTGTTGGGGGTTTAATGTGGGTTCTGTCAATTGGATAACATTGTGGCAATTAAACTTTGAGTGAAAATTCCAAATTTGTGGAAAAGTCGTCTGTGTATTTCCAATTTTTTACTTCTTTTTTTTTAAATATTGTATAGGTATATTCAGAGGACGTCAAAAATTTGTCTTTTCTGATAAAAACTTGAATTAAAAAATATTGTCAAAAGTTAAAACTAAAAAGATAAAACTAGAAGTAACTAGGAAATATCGGAGAATATAAATAAATACCAATAAGTAAAATTATTACCATCAAGAAGAAGAATCTTCCACAATAAAATATAAAACTATACGGTAGCTGAACCCACTTGAAGAAGGTAAAAGAAGATCCCTTAAAAGCTTCCTCCCCCTCCCTTTCATAAGGTTAAATTCCTTAGTTCAACTGTTCCAACTGGAGGGAAAAGAGCATTAAACCGCCGTATCGAATCATAATACACTAGAAGCCAAAACAGTATCTTATATTTTCTCATTACCAACCGTGCAAAATTATATACGTATACAAAATATATATATATATATATATGAATTACGAATAAGTGAGGGAAGTAAAAAACACCCTTATACGACCTATGACATAGGTGAAGTTATATTGTCTTCTTAATGTGTATAAAAAGTTAAATAAATAAAAATACAAAAAATAAAAGACAATGTGGAATATGGAGGAGAGGCTGACATAGAGAGGTAGATCAAGGGGAAGGTGAAAGAGTATGATAGAGAAACGCCGAAGTGATGGAGGAATAGAGATGATATTTTGTAGAAAGATAGTAAATAAGAGGTCTATTGTAAAAGTCTGTTGGCAATTAGACGGCAATTAAATGTGGTATCGGTTAGATTGGATAGGTTTATTACGGTAATTAGCGAGATTATTATAGCTTTTTTCTTCTTCATTTCTTTTTTTTTTTATTTAATTTATTTATCATTTGTTCGTTTCATCCTTCTTTCCTCTGTTGAACTTTTTTCTGCGTAACGTGGTATATGGTGGAGATGTAACCAAGCAAAGAACTCTTAATAAAAAGAGAGGAGAGACAACCACGACACGTTAATAAAAGAAGTGGCAGAAGAAAGAAATGTGCTCCGCCACGAATGAAAGAGTTTTGCCGTTAATATTCGTATAGAAAAGTACTCTTAAGAACGGCATGCACTTTACCTTTAAAAAAATAAAAATTAAAAAAAGCCAAGAAAGAAAGAAATTCGTAAAGCACCATTATTACAACATAACATTTTCAATAACAAGAAAATAACATAAATTTTATCCAGAAATCAGCAAAAACAGGATAAACAATCTCGGCTTTTGCTCGGATATGATATTTTGTTCGGCTGCTTAACAAAATACTCCCCCAGAAAGCTCCCCCCCCCAAAAAAAATAAACATTCCTGGAAAATTGTTGCGGATAAAAGTGATAGTATTTCCGGTTCAAAATTCAATTTTTAAAATTTGACACGACCGCAGTACTTCCTCTTGGTATTATTAGTAAGAGAAAGTAATATGTAAAAAAATGTATAGTCTCAGTGAAAAAAAATGTTATCAGTGAAACCCTTTAGGAACAGCTGTTTTTTTCTGTTCATCATCAGCTGATAGATTTTCCGTCTATCATCAGGGCGTTATTATATTAAATATAAACTTTATTGGAAGTTAATAAACAAATTCCTATCTTATTTACGTAAACAAATCGCTCTCTATTAAAACTAACACAGTTCCTTTAGGAAATAGTGTTATAAAAAGAAAAAATAGGTGATGAACAACTTGAAGCAAGATGCGGGAACTAGCTTAAACTTAGATGAGCAAGTTCTTGTTGAAGAACAAGAACCTCCATTACTTGAGGATTACTTGCTGATCTATGATTTTATCAGATTTAATTATTTCAAGATGGAACGTTATGTGGAGAAAATGGATTGGTTGTTAAGCCAAAAATACTGTACGATTTAGGCTAAAATCTATTAAGGCTGATTTATCGAGGCAGCGTTGTGCTTTGTAGCTGTTTAGAAAACTGTTGAAGATGTAAAAGTATGAAAGAAATGTCACTGTCATCTGCCAGGAGAAGATGCTTAGTTTTGCCAAGTTCTCCAAAGAAGTGGGGCCGGTCCACTTCTTTCTCTGCAGGGAAATTTATCTAGTTAACAGCTAAGAGAGAGAGACACTCCATTTTTTTCTTTTTGGCTTATTTAAAAACGCATTATAATAATGTTGAAAAAATTTATTGAATTCTGGACATTTGAGATGGTGCTGGTAAAATATTTATTAAAACAAGAGAAAGAGGGAGGGAGTGAGCGAGTAAAAGATAAGCCAAGAGAGAGAGAGAGAGAACAAAATGACAACTTATTTTGAGAGAGAGAAAAAAAAATTATATATCTACTATTTTGTAAAATAAAAAAAATAAAATAAAAAAAAGATAGTATTGCTAGGAAACTATGAAGTAATCCATACCAAAATGCAACATTCAAGTGAAGCACGTAGTTTGATTTTATGACGTGATATCTTTACATAAAAAAAATAACAAACTTATTATTTATATTGAAATTTTATACTCAATATTTACCAATAATATTAATTTAAAAAGAGAGGCAGTGAAAAAGAGAGAGAGAAAAAACTATTTCGTCATACTAATATGAATGCGTGAAAATGAATCGTGTTATTGACTAAAAGCAAAATTCTAGATTGATATATTTATCACACTTTTCTATTATTACGGTAGACGACTACTTTTGTTCAAATTGGACGCTTTTACTTTCCCAAACCAAGAGCATCTTACGAAAATTTTCGAAATCGAGCTTTCACCTTAAGAATGTGTTTAAGGTACCGTAGCAATATATAGGAAAAGTCTGCCATTGAAAAAACATATAGCGTGCATTTACATAATACAAAGTTCAAGGAAAATCGTTGATGGATTTTGCCCGAAATCTTCCGTGTCAGTGGAGGTGGTGGCAGCCCAAACGGAATATCACGTTTGAGTTTCTTGTGACTTTTCGATTTTGAGATACTTTTCGATTTTGACTTCTCGTATTTTGTTCACACGCACACTCTCACACGATGTCCAATTCTTCCTCTTACTAGGAAGTAAGACGAAAATGAAAAATTTTTTAACGAATGACGTATGTGTGTGTGTATGAATTGTGTGATCGATTTTCTTTAAAAGTTTGTTTACATAATTAACTTATTACACAAATGTGGAAGTATTCTCACACGATGTCCAACACTTCCTCTTACTAGGAAGTAAGACGAAAATGAAAAATTTTTTAACGAATGACGTATGTGTGTGTGTAAGAATTGTGTGATCGATTTTCTTTAAAAGTTTGTTTACATAATTAACTTATTACACAAAAAATGTGGAACTATCACTTTTATTTGAAATCTTTTATCCAGGAAAATTGAGTTAATGGAGATTTCGGGGGAAGGATGGTGTTGTGCATTTCTTCTAAAAATGTTATTTTAATTAATTTGTACGATTCTATTATCTGCTGTATTAAATATAATTAAATGTGTGTGGCCAAAAATTCCACGTTTGAAGGAAATCGGTTTAACCGGAAATGGGTATCGTATGATAGTATTATTTGTATACTACTAATTAAAAAAATCTGTTGACCCGAAGTGTGACATTATTGAACAGTTTTTTTTCAGTTTCCTGTGATTTTCTTCTTAAAAAACACTGACGGTTTTCTTTAATCATTTGAAGGAAATCAGTTTACCGGAAATGGGTATCTTATGATACCATCAATCATATAATACTAATTATACTAAATCTGTTGACCGGAAGTTTGAGTTCACTGAATAAGTTGACCGGAAGTTTGAGTTCACTGAATAAGTTTTTCAGGTTCCTGTGATTTTCTCCATAAAAACACTGACTGCTTTCTTTAAACTTGGTGTACTAACTATATATACAAAGACCTACCGCTTCTATTTGAACCTTTCTCCGAAAAAAATCAATTAAGGAAGGTTTGAGGAAGGAGGAGAAAATGCTTTCCACAAAGAAAAGTAGTTTTCATGAAGTTGAGATTCTCCCATTCATGCGTCTTGAAAATAACTAAGCATTTAGTAAAAATTATTAAGTTTGAAGAAAATTTTGTTAATTATAAGTATGTAGATTACAGACGCGAAAATCGTGTGAGAGTTTTCACGTCATGAGACCTCAAAAATTGCATTTTCGATGAAAACTCATTTTTGAGGTATTTGCCACGATTGCAATTCTTTCAGAGAAAATTGAAAATATTAGCACCCGTTGGAATAAAGCTCATAAACCATTTAACAAATCTAAATCTTCTAATTAAATCTTAAAATAAATAAATAAATAAATAAAACTAACAGCCTCATACAATACCATTTTAAATGTCTGTAAAAATTTCATCACTTACACTGCGAAAAAAAATTAACTAATAATACCAATTTAAAACATAAAATTCTAAAACGAATAAAAGAATAAAAAAAATGTTCAAGTGGTATTATATATTATATTGAAGATGTCCTTGAACAATATGACCACCAGACAGTCTAAAAGAAAATAAATAAATGAAAGAATTAAAAATAGAAAAACTGTAACAAGTACTTGGTCTGTCGGATGTGTGTAATAAAAGTCTGAAGTTTATAGGTTAGAAGGCGGAGTTTTTGACGTGCATTACCGCGCTTGGAAATCAAGTGTGTACACTATATATGGCCAGGTTATGTTGTAGCAAAGCAGACAAGTTTGCAATCTTATCCATCATTGTAATTCATTTAAATATAATTATATTATTATTATTATTAATTACAATATGGAAAATATTGTTTCTGTAAAAGAAGTAAATTATAAAAGATAAATAAATTAAAAAAGAATGCACAAATTGACAAATATTACGGACGGCTGATGAATTTCAACCAGTATATTTATTTAACGGGCCTCAATTTTGTGTATAGGTAAATAGGCCTTTACAGGCCTGGTTTACACTAAGATCTGTGAGCCGAGCCACTGTGTGACAGGATTTTGGGTCTCTCTCCATCTGCCGGTGACTCGACTAGTTTGAATGGAAGGCGTTCTGTGACTGAATGGGCTCTTTGAGCCTGGGACAAGTTTCTTAATTATTTTCGGATGTCCGCTTCGTCTTTTGAGTAACTCCACGATCTCGTCAAAGAGAAGAAATAGTCTTCACTACATGAGTCCCATAATGCAGGACGATCGCGACTGCATCAATTAACACCTCCACGTTCAGTACGCGGTGCACCAAATTGGTCATTGTGCCGGGTCAGTATGTGACTAGTCTGAATGCTCACTCTCTACTAATTCTTCATGAGAGACTCTGTGCCAAGTCTCGTAGCGGGAAGAGACGCAGACCGATTAAAAATTCGAATTCCTTACTTCTCTGACACCTGCCTCGAACACACAGAGACTCGGCTCACAGAGCCTCGTGTCAACCAGCCTAATTGTGCGAAATTTAAAGAAAATCGTTAGTTGTTTTTTCAGAAAATTGTTACACAAAAAAAAAATCATTAATTTAATTGGCATTTCCAATTTCAGAATCGATCGAACTTCATGTCATGCCCCTAAGGTGGTAGCTAAGCGGAATAAGAAGTTAAAAGTTCCGGCGAGTTTTCGTTTACATACACACTTTCAAACATATAGAATATTCGCTCTGAATATTTAATATAATAAAAAATCGTTCTGAATATAATAAACTTTAATATTTTATAGGAGGTATATCCGGACATTGTACTGAAGTGGCACTTTACAGGGAAGCTGAACATTACAAAAATTATCACTTTTTTTGTAAGGAAAATATTTGAAATGCATGTGTTAGACCTAAAATAAAAAGTGTAGTTAAATTGCTAGGTTTAAAAGAAAGTTATTGGAAAACTGTTTGCAAGAAAATCGTAAAAAAGTTCTGGTCTGGGGCACACCTGGATATTTTTACTTAGTTCTAACATATAAACACAGAGATGATGGCGTTACAGGTGTTAAGGAAGAAAATCCTATTCAATTAAGTCGGCACTTCCGGTTGATGAATTTTGAGCGTAATTTTATTACGCACATAAACATACTCATTCACACACGCAGACCATTCGTTAAAAACATTTTTTTTCGTACTCAAAATATGTATTTCCGGTAAAAATTCAATTTCAAAAATTTGACACCATCACAATACTTACTTCCTCTTAGTTAGGAAGTTAAACAAAGTAAACAATAAAAAAAAAAAATTTTAGTAAAGTCCGCATTGCGGTTGACTTTATTTGCATAATTAAAACGGTAATCATTGAAATAAGAAAAAAAAAAATCATCAAAGTATTTCACGTCAAAATTTTCTAAATATAATAATTTTGTCTTTACAAAATTTTTGAAAGCAATTCGCTTAGACTTTTAGGATAAAGAGGAATCATTTAGCGTTATTAGGCGCTCGACTGTTTTTGTTATTTTGATCGACCTAAAAAAAAAAAGAAAGATGATACTATAATTCACCAACTGACATTATCTAATAACCTTTAAAAGCACCACAAAACAACTCAACTCAATAATAATAATAATATACATTATAATAAAAATTTATGAAACTTTATAGTAATCCAAAGTACTTAAACATTTTAAATTACTCATAAGTTACACATATAAACCTGCTAAAGGCCGCTGTATTGTTATTATTACAATCCCCATTATTACAGGCTAGGGTAAAAACTAAAACGTGCAGACAGCATAGAGTAAAGAATTACTTTTTACCTTTTTCTTTTTTTTTTTTACAAATGAATCTAATAATAGCCGAAGAATAGCTATTTACAGGTATAGCTTTAATAGTACAGTAGCTTAACAAAGACATAAAACATGCGAATCAATATACTATTTAAAATAACGCAAGATCATAGTTATTAAAGAATATCTAGCTTTCAGATTGTTTCTTTTTCATGTGATTTCTCTAAGATTTCTGTTCATCAATGTTTTGTCTAATTTGGTAGGAACCCTGAGTAAGTTTGAGTTTGTAAGAGCGGCTACCTTGGATTTTACGGAAAGAAGATGTAATTAAAGACAAAAAAAATTTGGCGTCAAACACTCGTCTTTCTCTCAAACCTGTTTTTTTTTTAATTTAAGGCGCGTCAACATCTATGGTCATTGGCGCCCGGAGCCTTCTCGGTGCACTGCCGGCCTCCGAACAGTGTTCTCTCGCTACAGACAACACTGTCCATCATCGGAAGAGAAAATCTAAGGGCAGCACAGCTGGACTCGAACCCGGGTCCTCCGCGTGAGATCCAGTACGCTAACCACTATTCCCTTCCCTGTCAAACCTGTTAATAAAATTATAATAAGATTGACACATTTTCTTTACACTTTGATTTTTTTTTTGTTTTTCAGAGCTCTAACATAAAATATAGAAGGGTGAGGTAAAGAAAATCGTTGCAGCCATTTTGGTGAATATTGCAAATAATTCAAAAACCTTTTCTATAAAATCGCACCTCTGGTTGACCGATTTTTTTTTACAAATTTGAAATTCTAGCAACATTTCTAGTGGGTATTAATACTATATAGGTGACAGTAGTACTATAGATTGTTCTGAAGTAGTATTAAAGTATAATACGACTTTTCCCTCAGAGCCTCTAAAAAAATCAATTTTCCCGGGGAAATAAAAGTAACAGGTATTTATGTATGTAGATAGTGTACGAAGTTTTTAAGAAAATCGATGGAGCTAATTTCCAGGAAATCGCGAAAAATTGAAAAGAGAAAACATTCGTTAATGGCGCATTTCCAGTTGATGCATTTTGCCAAAAATTTTCGTGGCAGATACGGTTCGATCTTACTGCGAATTTTCGTTTTGGAGATATATTAACACCCACTTTTATTTTTTACTATCTTTTATTTTTTGTCAGAATATAGATGTGTCAACAACTAAGATAGTCATTGGTGCCCGGAGCCTTCTCCAGTGAACTGCTGGCCTCCGGGCTGGTTCTCTCGATAAGACAACACTGTCCGTCACTGGACAGTGAGCTGTAAGAGGCTCCTAAATAAAAAAGTTACTTTCAGTTATTTTTAGAAGTATTAGTTAAATAATGAATTAAAAAAGTAGCTATAGGCGAAGAATGAAGAAGGAGGAGTGGAAGAGGATTCTTTGAAAGAATCCTGATTGTTGGAAAAATAGCTACAAACTACTTTTTATAGTATGTCACTTGAAATAAATTATCAAAAATGAGTTATAAATTCTCGGAAATTGTTACATCTGAACAAGTAGGGGACCCAAGCACTCTCTACTCCAAAATTTTCAAAAAAAAGGCTTCTAAAACATTCACTCATAGTGGAAAATCTACTTCAGACTCATAGTGGAAAATCTACTCGATGAAGATCAATATGGATTCTGATTTGACCGTAAAACACAAGAACACATCTTTACTTCCGCCAGATCAGCGACCTTTTTCATAGAAAAAGGTAAGGAAATCAATTTTCGCCTCGTGGATTTACGCAAGGCATTCGGTTGGATATGGAAGGCAGATATCAGGGAGGCTCTGGATGAACGAGGCAAACCCAATCAGTTTAAAGTAGGCGATCCATAGTCTCTACAAGACCGCAAGAAGCATTGCGAGAACTTGCAATATCTCCTCTAAAGAATTTATATCTTTTGAAGAGGTTGTAGCCTAAGTCCCTAGATTTTCATATTAGTCCTAGATATTGATTAGCATCTAGGATTTTGGAACGGCATACAATAAATTGCAATATGATGGTATTTGCAGATGATAATGCCGTATTTGTTAGAAGCGGGTGAGATCTTCAGTTCAACATTTTTTTTTTTTTAAGGTACAAAACATCTAAGGTCATTCGCACCTGATATTTATCTTTAATTGACACTATACTGGCTATACATATCAATATATTGCCATAGTCATAACTAAATTGCGCCCTATATATCTATGCTATCTAAGTACTATATAAATTTAAGAAGGCCGGTACCGAACTATCCTGGAAACTCTTGATTGCCTCAACCTAAATTAAAATCAAACTACACATTCGTATCAATAGTTTCAACTCACTAAGACATCCCAATAAATACACTCATACGTATTAGACATTCACTCCAATAAATACAAGCAGCTCAATAGATACACTCAAGTGTATAAAACGTTCATCCTAATAAATACATGCATCCCAATAAATACGGTCATACCAATCCAATAAATACAAGCATACTTCTCTTGCGCACAATTAAAATATTGTGATGGAGTACTTGATATTCCTCCATCACATCAAGTACTTAACCTAAAACTAAAATAAAATCTATTTACAGCACATTCACACGATTATTCACACGCGTGCCGGGTTGCCAATTCCGACACAGACCCAACCCACCGAAAAACAGTGGCTCCCAAGAAAAGCGAGGAAGACTTCCCCGGACAAGGAAGACTTCAAATTTGCCACCCCTGCCACGGGATTGACACCCCGCCAGTTCAACATTGAAATTCTGCAAGAGCAACTCCAGAAAGTGAACCCTCAGAAATCCACCCTCAGAAGAGCAAAAACACATGAGAATTGGCTAGAAAATTGACTATAATGACTGGGTGAACAGAATAAAAAAGAATGGTTAATACTCCAAAGAAGGACCCCAGATTCCTAAGCGGCAAAAGAAGCGGTCATTACTCGTTGGTTCTTAAGACATAGAGTAAGGTTCTTCAACTTTGTAATTTTAGCATGCATTTAATGAGCCTTGATATTATCATAGGTGGTGATAGAATCGTATATTATACAAATGTGTTGCCATCTTAGAGGAAAGCCTAACGTTGTTACAGCTTCCAAAGAGCAATTTTGGAAAAAAGGAATTTTCCAGGACAAAATGTTTGAAATAATAGTGATAAGTGGTGTGTGAATGTTTTTAGTTAACTTTAAAACTGGTCGTGAGATTCGAGAAAATCCTATTTGATAAAATCGCAATTTCCAGTGAACGAATTGTGACCGAAACTTCCTATCGCAACTGTTGGCAGAATCCAAACAGAATATCAATTCTTCAGCTTCCTGCGTAATTTCGTATCGTTCGCAATATAGACACACACACATACATACGAACTAATAGTAAAAAACTTTTTTTCATATTTAGAAAATTTGACACAATAATAATACATCCTCTAGAAGCAGTGAGAGAAAGTAAAAAAAAGCTGGTGTGAAACACTCACACGACTTTCTCTTACATCTTCTAATACAATTATATTATATCAATTGAAAAATGTATTTTAAACCGAGATTTTAACACTGAACTAACTAAATATAACATTTAAAATTAACACCACAAATTCCGCACAACCATCCAAAATAATTAAAAAAAAAATATTTCAAATAAAAATAATAAGTTTTTATCCATGATAAAATCAAGTTTAAAGGAAGTCGTTTTCGAGAAAATGCCACAAGAAGTTTCACTTCCGTTAACCGATTTGCTTCAAATTTGGAATTCTATCAATACTTTTAATGTGCATTAATATTATTTAGGTGGTTAAACTATATGTTATACTTAAGTGGTACTTTGGTGGTAAGCATAACGCTAGTTATTCTCCCAGAACCCCTAAAAAAGAAAATTTCCCAGGAAAATGTTTCAAATTTGGGAAAAGTGTGGGGGAAAAGGTATTATTTATGTGTATAGGCAGTGTATACTAGGGATTGTATACCGGTTTACCGGTTAACCGATGAATTGCCAAAAAAACGTTCGGTAAACCTACCGGTAAATGTTAGAAGTAAAAAAATTTACCGGTAATTCGGCAAATGGAAAATCCATACTAGAAATTTTTATGTAGAAAATATTGTGTTTATAGATATTTTAACATAAGGGACTAAAGGGCTAAAGGGACATTGAAAATAAAAAAACAGGTAAGTGTAAGCAACAATATACCTAATTTGCTCTGTGCATGTCTGTGTTGTCATGTTGTCTGAAAAACGCATCCTGAAGATGGCTGAACGCCTGAAACCGGTCGATGACCACAAAATAAAGCAGGCTACCACGGAAAATGTCTCTGATGCTTTCCAGCTCTGCGGAACCAACTACCACAACAATATACCTAGTTATTAATTTTATGTGAGATATTTTTTGTTTAATTTAAATTTAAACTTTCTTGAGTTTGAGAACCGCTGTAATCGAACAGGAAGCGCTACTTACAGTTAGCATATGTGATTTGTGCTCTGCAGTATTTGAGATTTTTAAATGTTTAAAATCTTTACAATCAACGTTTTGCTTAAAGAGTAAGTAAATATATCCTTTTTTAATATTTAAAAGTAATAATAAGTAAATATTTCACGTATTTTTTAAATTAATAGCAATCTTGAATACACTACATTATGACAGGACATTAATGCAATATTATTGTAAAATAACATTAAAATTTGAACCTTAAGAAAATTGTTTTTCTTCTAACAACTGTTTAAAATAATTAAATACAAATATTTATTTTTAAGATTCTAATATTATGCCTTAAGATTATGCAAAATATGTATTATTCTCCAGTTCACAAAATCATAATTGACAAATTTTATAGTTGGTTTACCAAATTTAATGAAATTCTACGAAAACTGAAAAAAATGTTCAGTAAAAGCGCAATCCGGTTAACTAATTTCCTTGAGACTCGGAATTTTGGCCATCCATTTATTTCTAATTAATTTTGTTTGGATGATAGAATTGTATAATCAACTATGATAGCACTTTAGAGAAAAACCCCTCCCCTAAAAGTGCCATTGAGTGAATTTTCCTAGAGAAATGTTTTAAATAAAAGTTGTAGATAATTGTATGTTTGGTTTATATATGAAGTTTCAAGGAAATTGTCGGAGCCATTTTTGAGAAAATCGCGAAAAAGTGGAAAAATCATTTAGTAAAGCGGTAAAGTCCGCTTCCGGTCCACTTCCGGCCATCCGATTTTTTCAAACTCGGAATTTCAACAAAATATTTAATTCTAATTAACATTATTTAGATGATGGAATTGTTTAATAAACTGAAGTAGCACTTGTGATGAAAACCTAACCCCGCCCCTCCGCCAAAACTGCCCTTAATGAATTTTCCCAGAGAAATGTTTCAAATAAAAGTTGTAGCTCTTTGTATGAGTAGTTGATATACCATGTTTGAAGAAAATCGTCGGGGCCATTTTTGAGACAAACGCAAAAAGTAAAAAAACCAATGAGTAATATGGTACTTCCGGTTGAGGAATTGTGACAGATGACCCACTGTCAGATGCCATGGTGATACCTAAACGGAATATCAAGTTTCAACTTTCTACGGTTTTTCGTTTTTGAGCTATGCTGTTCAAATACATACACACACACAGAGGCCATTTGCTAAAAACCACTTTTTTGGACTCAGGAGACCTCAAAACGGATATTTCCGGTGAAAACTCGATATCGAAAATTGGACACGATTACAATTTTCCTCTACTAAGGGAGTAAGAGAAATTAAAACATACAAAATATGTATTATTCTAAAAATACAAAATTTACCGGTAATTAACCGGTATACCGATATTTTAATTTTCATTTACCGAATTACCGGTAAATGAAAAAGTCGGTAAATTTACAATCCCTATTGTATACGAATGTTGAAGGAAATGTTTTGAGCCATTTTCAATAAAATTACCAAAAAAAAAAAAAAATCTAGTAATGTACCACTTTCGGTTGAAAGATTTTGCGCAAAATCATTGGTCTGATGCGAGCGGTGGTAACTAAACCGAATTCCAAGTTTGAGGTTCCGGTCACTTATCTTTTTCGAGATTTCGAGATTTTTTTACTTTCTCTTACTCCTAGTGAGAGGAAGTATTGTAATCGTGTCAAATTTTCGATATTGAGTTTTCACCGGAGTGAGGTCCCCTGTGTTTTGAGGTCCACTGAGTTCAAAAAATGGTTTTAGCAAATGGTCTATGTGTGTGTGTGTCTGTGTGTGTATGTATGTGAACAGCATAGCTCAAAAACGAAAAATCTTAGAAAGTTCAAACTTGATATTCCGTTTAGTTATCACCATGGAATCCGACAGTGGGTCATCTGTCAAAATTCCTCAACCGGAAATACCACTTTACTAGTTAGATTTTTTACGTTTTTGCGATTTTCTCAAAAATGGCTCCAACGAGTTTCTTCAAACGTGGTATATCAACTACACATACAAAGAGCTACAACTTTTATTTGAAACAATTCTCTGGAAAAATTCATTTAAGAGCACTTTTGGAGCTCGGTGGGGTTAGGTTTTTCTGTAAAGTGCTATCATAGTTGATTATACAATTCCATCATCCAAACAAAATTAATTAGAAATAAATAGATGACCAATATTCCGAGTTTCAAGAAAATTAGTAAACCGGAAATGCACTTTTACTGGACAGTTTTTCAGTTTTCGACGAATTTCATTAAATTTGGTTAACAACTATAAAATTTGTCAATTATAATTTTCGGAACTGGAGTAAGAGAAAGTTGTGTGAGTGTTTCACACCAGTTTTGTTAACACAAACATATCACAAATATCAGCCACACCAAGGATTATAAAGTTAATGCCGTAACTTAAATATGCCATCATATTTACAAATCTTAGATTTAGAAAGGACGAAATTTGTAATTTAGACAGGATGACCAAAAAAAGTCCTGGATAATTGAGAAATTCTAAAAAAAAAAAAAAATTCTCGCGCTATCACCTCCTCATAATGTTGTCAATTAACGTGATGACGTCATTATCTTGATTGAATAATACGTTTTTATTTTTAATCTAAGTGTGATAACTTAACTGATTTTTTTTTTTTTTTTTTTAACCGTTTGACCACATTAACATGTAACTAAGCCATCATAATCATGAGTAAATTAAACTGCGTGTGTGAAAATGTACATCACCTCATCACCAGGATTGCTACATAGACGTTTTGATTTTAATTCTGATAGTTTTTCGAAAGATCATGAAATACAAGAAAGGGAATGAGAGATTCTGAGAGAGAGTGAGAGAAAGAGAGAAATTGAAATTAATTTCAATCCGACGAACGTAGTTTTTCTTTTTTTAACGGATAAGAATATCACATAATTATAGCGTAAATATTGTTCAAACTGCCAGATCGATCTCCCCTTTATAGAGAGAGCGAGTGGGAGAATGAGTGAGAAATAAAGGGATACGTTTGAACCTATTGTTTTAACGCTATAATGATGAGAATCGATTGAAAGATTATATGTTTCGATTAATAGAACCACTTTTAGTTGTGCTATAAAATCTGGCAATAGATCATCTTTTTATAAGTGGCCCTCGATATCCAATTAAGTCATTCGTATTGTATAGTTTAGTCTGAATTTTTTTGAACAATATAATGAAATTAAGATGCCCTTACAGCTTAAATTTCATTATGAGAAATATTGAAAAGATATCTTAAGTAGATGATTTCATTGCCATACTTCTTACGTAATTGCCCATTAAATCGAAGCTGTTTCCACGTAAAAAAAACACCTAATAAAACTACTTTGTAGTATTAAACATTTTATTATATTAATATATTCAGAATAATTTATACTAGATAAGGAGAAGATTACAAGTGATTCAGCAAATAGTACAAGCACATTATTTTTCCAATACCATAAAGATTTTAGATCATTTTTGAAGTAAAATGTAAAATCTTCTGTGAATCACTTACACGATTTTCTGTTATTGAAACTTATTACAATTCTGATTGATAGATTTCCCTTCAAAAGTCTAGTTGGGGTTGCTTTCACATTAAAGAGGCGATAGGCATTAATAATTGTTCAAACTGACAGCGCTCCCCATCTCATTCCTTTGCAAAGCTTTATAAGGATAGTTAAAATTTAAACCTAACTCCCAAATTTAAACTGTCGCTCCCAAGCTTTGCTAAAGAGTTAAGATCGAGGGTGCTGTCATATAAAGAAATATAAATTAACCCTACCATCTTTATTTATCCAATCCCATCGAAACGTTTAATAAATAACTTAATAATAGTAAGGGAAGGGTTAGCGTACTGGACTCCCACGCAGTCAACCCTGGTCAAGTCCAGCTTTGCTACCCTTAGATTTTTTACCTCCTAGTTGCCTCTATAGCTCAGTCCGGTGATGGACAGTGTTCTCTGTAACGAGGGAACACTGTCCGAGACTGGCAGTGCACTGAGAAGGTATCGATTTGCTTGACTCAGATATCCCTCTGAAATCCCCTAAAATGCGGCGGGATTAGCTCATTGTTGGCGTTCTGGATTTAGAAGGCGGCGGTCCAGAAGATCGAAGTCCAGTAGCATATTTCTTAAATTCTCTAAGATTCTTAGACCTCTCCTTCCTCCATCCTTGATTTCTACAGCTCACTGATCGTTGTTGGGCAGTATTTATTTAATGTCCTATTATACATAGCTATTAAATATATGTATAGATAATAGAAGTAAGCTTAATGTTGCGGCTCCCCCTGGAACGCCCACAAAATTAATTAATCCCGAAAGAAATGTTTAAAATAAAAGTGATGGGCGAAGAATGAAGAAGGAGGAATGGAAGAGGATTCTTGATTCTTGGAAAGATTCCTGATTGTTGGAAAAATAGCTACAAACTACTTTTTATAGTATGTCACTTGAAATAAATTATAAAAAATGAGTTATAAATTCTTGAAAATTGTTACATCTGAACAATCTTCTTCAAACTTAAATAGTAGGGGACCCAAGCACTCTCTACTCCAAAATTCTCAAAAAAAAAAAAAGGTTTCGACTCATAGTGGAAAATCTACTCGATGAAGATCAATATGGATTCTGATTTAAACGTAAAACACAAGAACACATCTTTACTTCCGCCAGATCAACGATCTTTTTCATAGAAAAAGGCAAGGAAATCAATTTTCGCCAATGTCGGTATGGAAGGCAGATATCAGGGAGCAGGGAGGCTCTACAAGACCATAAGAAGCATTGTGGTAGAGGAAGTTAGTATGTATAGTTAAAATATAACGATATCTTATATAAGTGTGAATACAAAATATTTCAAAAACGAAAAATTGCAAGAAGCTCAAGTTGGACATTTTGTTCAAACTTCATCATCCGCACCAGATCCTAACTTTTTTTTTTAGTCCAAATCCATCGACTGGAAATGCGGCTTTACTGAAATGTTTTTCAGTTTTTTTTTCTTTTACAATTTTCTCAACGATTTGCTTTTAACGTTGCAATTATGTTTTTATATATTTCGTAAGTGAATAATAAAAAGTGTTCTAATTTTGTAGACGCTCTTTTATGATTTTTTTTTTTAATTATCAAAGGTTTTACTAACAAGTAAAGGTCTGTGTAGGTATATTGTGTGTGTGTGTGTGAGAGAGAGAGAGAGAGAGAGTGAGAGGGTGACAGGAATCGAGGCAGAAAGAAGACGAAAAGTTAGTTTATGATAAAATTTATGATCTAGATACAATTTTAAGATAATAAAATGATATTTTACGATATAATTTAATGGAAAAGAAAGTATGACCTAATTCAAATTCAAATATACATTTATTTTAGATCAGATTTACGAACATACACATAAACATATAGAGTGCCAGAACGGTTGTCTTTAACTCGTTACTAAACATAAATAATTCCAAAATAATATGACTATCTTATAATTCCAGAAAAATAACCATTATAAAACCCGATAAAGCTGAAACTTATTAATTTAATCTGATTCTAATTCTTTTATATACACAGCTATTATATTATCATTATATCTCCCTAATTAAGCAACAATTTAAACTGTTTACATTTGTATTAGGTTTTTGTTCGTCCTTTTCCTAATATTGGAATAGCCCTGCTTACTCTTTTATTTTGAACCTCAGTTAGAGTTATAGATCCTTTTCTGGCACTCTAATTTATTGTAAATATGTAATTATGTATTGTAAATGAATATTATTATAAACTGTTTACATGTTCATTTTTTTCAGAGTAATTCCTTGAAATTTCTAGTATATAATCTCAAATCATTTTGATGGTCGTTATCACATGAAGGAATGGAATTTGAGTGTGCATCGATACCTTAAGGGCATCACCTTAAGAATTTATTTTGGATACGCTGCAACTTTTGCATATTAGTGTTACTAGCAAAATTCCAAGATGGCCCTGTAAAAGTTAACATTGGTCTAACCAAAACTACATATAATAATATTTTGTCTGCGACACTCGATGTTGACCGTCTATTCAACAGTGGATAGAGTTACAATCAGTGCTTTTACCTTTCTGATATTGATCGTTAATTCGCTGTATAAAAGACAGCCGCTTATCTAAGGTGACACCTAAATAATCAGAGACATTTTCCGAGAGCGTTCGCCCTTCATCAGGATGTTTTTGTCAAACAGTGTAATAACATTGACTTACACAGAGCAAATACAGGTTGATACACTAGAAATAGTGTACACTGAGTTGATACTGATTGTATCAACTGTATTTGCTCTGTGCAAGTCTATGTTTAACACTGTTTGACAAAAAATAGATGATGGGCAAGTCTATGTTACGCCTGAAACCGGTCGGTGACCGCAGAAGCAGGCTATCACGGAAAATGTCTCTGATGCTTTCCCAATTGTGCGGAAACAATCACATTGACACCTAAATAAGTTACGGTGGTGCTCCAATCTATTATTTGCCCACTAACCATTATATATGTGTCAACTATTGGCCTCTTTTTGGTAAACAAAATTGCCTTAGTTTTGTTTAAATTCTTTTTTACTTTCCAAAGGTAAAAATATTTCAATATCCTATGCATTGGCTGATTTAACCTACTAAGTATACAGCTAATTCTCCACGACGATGTGTACAATATACCATCGTAGCAAAAGGAGACAACAAAACATAATTCCAGTAAGGATTATCATTTACAAATATTATAAACAGCAGCGGTCCGAAGACAGAGCTCTATGAAAAAGTCCGGTAGTAACTTTTCCAATATCTGATTTGGTATCGTCAATTAGTATCTACTTGAAAACTATTTTCCGTTAGACATGAATGAATTATTTTTACTATATATACCGGAAAATTTTAAATTATCAGTTTGTACAGGATCCCTTCATGCTGTACTGTGTCGTCGAGCGCATTGAAGTATGACCAATAGAGATGTTTGATTCGTTTAAACTTCTAAAAAAAAAAAGAAAAAAGTTTTCTCTCTCTTTTTTATTAAATTTTGGTTCTTTGTTTAGCTGGCTAATTTGGCAACTCTATTCTTAGGATATGGTTTTTAGGGAAACATTGGCCAACTTAAATAGGTTCGTTTACTGAAGGTTTAATAAGTAAAAAGGGATTTATTTTTTTCTAAAACACAACTAACCGACGAGATAAACAAAATAATATAATAAAATTGATTCAAGTTATGATATGCTACATCAGACACTAATTTGTAAAGTCGAAGTTGCTTCAATTTTTGTTAAAGAAATAATTTCAATAATTCGGTTTATTTTACGTCATATAAACCAAACTATCCGGTCTAATAATGACAATATGAATGCTATCTAATCATTGTGAAATAAAAAAAAATAAAAAATAAAAAATTATAACAAGCGGGCCCCCACTTCTTTAACAAGAGTTGATACTGGTCACACCCAGAACCCCGGCCGTTAACCGCCTCTGTCCAATAGTAGCTAGCGTCATCTGTCTCGCCTCCATTTTTAATAGGCTTGCCCCAGATATAGTATATTATTATTAGTGAGAGCTAGTGACATCTACTGGTAATAATATGGTTTATATAGAAAATACTCACACTACTATAAGTTAATTGAAAAAATCAATTCATGCTGTTTGCTGGTAATGTTTCTAACACCTTTTTTAAACTCGGGATTTTTTTTACTTTCTCTTATTTCTAGTAAGAGAATGATATGAGATTACTAAGACAGTAAGAGAATAATAAGAATGTACTTAAAGAATAATAAATAAGAATAATAAAACTGCCAAAATTCCGAGTTTGAAGAAAAATGATTTGAAGTGCGATTTTATCGAACGGTTTTTTTTTAGCTTTCTATGATTTTCGAGGTAAACATACCGAATGATTTCTTGGTACTTGTATACCAGAGGAAGTAGATTTAACTTTCTGGGAGAGCTGGAAGGTCAGCTATCCCTCAAATTTCATTTTAATCAGGCTGTCCCAGCTAAGGTAAAATACTGAAACCAGTTAAATTTAATAAAATCATGCAAAGAAATTTATCAATTTTAATTATGTAAAAATTGCAGTAAGTAGTATGAGTGTTTCATCCCGATTTTTTTTTATTATAAATTTAATAACACTAAAAGAGTAATTAATCACTTCACTTAAATCTCGCCTTTTGTGCAAGTTGCCCTCATGCTTATATCAAATACTAGCACACAGTTTCTTTGCTACAAGAATTCAGGATTCGATTCCCACGAAGGCAAAGTCAGTATTGATCCAGGAATGTAAAAAAAAGTGGGAAGTCAGTAGCGAAGCTAGGTGGCGGAGGCTGGAACTAAACGGCAGAGGAAACCGTATCTTGCTTACCACGACTTCAAGGGCGGTTGCATCATAGTTTTTTTTTTAATTCTAAACAAGTTACTGTAGCAGAAATTGGTGCAAATATAAGGTCTGCAGAAGGTAGAAATGTACTCTTAATTACACCATGACTAAACTCGGAAACATTTCAATCAACATTTAAAACTTGGAAAGATTAGGCTGGGTATTTATGCCACAGCAATTTTAGTCCCCTGAAGAAGACAGTATGCGGTGGCACGCTTTAAGACAAATAATTTTTTATTTTCTGCTAGCATGAAAAAAATATTAGAAAGAAGGCATAAGATAAGAAAGAGGCATAACACTATAAAGGTGTTATGTCGAAAACCAGGTAAATTGTGAGATTAATTTAATAATTTGATAATTTTAGTTCATTTGATAATTTTTTTTAAATGTTGGACTTTTTACTAAATAGCTAGTTAACCTTAACTCCTTGCAAGGAAACGAACGAACCATACATTGTATTGATGTGATATAGATGGAAATCCTAACGCCACAACTCTCCAGAATCTCTGAATAGTAATTTGTATTAAATAATAGTTAAAAAAAAAATAGTTTTATTTTTTTTTAAATAAAAATTAATAGTTGCCGTAAATGCGGCAGAGAGAACGAAACACCTTCCCATGTGTTAGGTAGCTGCCCGGACAATATGCTCCTTGTGATGCGCCGCCACCATAACGCCAAGCATAGGGTCATGGAGCTAATGGCTGAGAAGGGCTACACGTGCCTTGAGGAGGTATACGCGGTTGATGATGATGGTTCCACCAGGTATGCCGACATTGTTGCCTTCCATCCGATTAAGAAGCTTGCCTGGATTATAGATCCCACTATTCGGCTTGAGAATAACAGTGATGACCAGGCTGAGAAAATTGATAACGAGAAGCAGAGCATATACAGTAAATGTATAGCGTACTACAAAGAAAGGTTCCGCGATGGGTATGGTGAGAGAGAATTCCGTGTCCGCGGTCTGTGGTTTGGATCCCGAGGCACTATACCGAGGTTGACAAGTCAATTTTTTGACGAGGTCGGGATAGACCGTCAACACCTGACGATTTTGGCGGAGTCGATTATGTTGGACTCCCTAGGGATTCTAAATTCTCATTTATATCGTTGATAGACGACTTTATTACAGTTATTTTGTCGATAGTTGCATGACGGTTTCCTCTTTGGTGGGACAGTGTGATTGGATTGATTGTATTATGTTTGCATGTTTATTAAGGACACCAGCTACAATTTGGGCTAATTATTCAAGACTTTCCAAACCAGCTGTCAAAATATATATCTACGGACTAATCGGCATGCTGTGTGCATAGCCGCCCAATAAAGTTGTGCAGCCACACTTTTGTTCAATACGGCAAAGTGTTCTCTCTCTACCGTGTTTCTAGGAAATATCTGGAGCCGTTTCCGAAAAAAATAGCGACAGACGCAAAGAACTACTTTCTGTGAAGTCGTATTTGCCGTTAACAAATTTTCTACAACTTTAATTATTCTCTGTATTATATAAATGATAGAATAATACAGTATTTTGAAATATTACACTCTAGGAGAAGCCTTTTAGATCAGTGATTGCTCAGGGATTCCCAAGATTTTCCAATAACAACCCAACAAAACTTCAGGAGTCGGGGGTGCCGCTGAGTATGGCTGCTATAGTGATTACAATATATTACAATTTTATAATGTCATACATATATATATGCACAAAATATACAATTATATATATATGCGTGTGCGTGTGCGTGTGTGTGTGTGTGTGTGTGTGTGTGTGTGTAATGTGTTGCGTAAATGGCATGAAATAAAACACTTTAGTGGGGGAGAAGCGACAATTAGGCTTTCCTCTAAAGAAGTGCCACTTCATTGCAAATTACGTTTCTACAACCTTTGTAACATTAAGTTCCATTAAATGGATTGCAAGCAATTCCATGTTTAAAGAAAATTGGTTGACCGGATATGCGACTTTACTGAACTTTTCTTCTACTTTCTTTTCACTCATACTGAGTTTATACATTTAACACTTCTTTATTAGGTTAATACATATTAATTAATAGGTTACAAGAAAGCTTAACGTTATCCTCCCCATCTAGGGGAAAAATGATTTTTTCCAGAAATTTGTTTCAAATAAAAGTGATAGGCATTCTTGTATGTAGTTGGACAAAGTTTAACAAAAATCGTTAGAGCCATTTTTGAGAAAATCGCAAAAAAATGAAAATCCATTCAGTGAAATGTGCATTCTGGTATATCGATTTTGACAAAATATCAAATTTGAACTTTCAGATATTTCCTTTTTCTTTTAAAATTATGATGCCACCGCACAACCATACACTTTAAAAATCACTTTTTCATATTCAGGGAAACTCAACAAAATATTTCCAGAGAAAACTCAATCTGGAGAAGAAACCTCATAGAATATTTCCTCCTATATGAGTAAGAGAAGGAAAAAATGGAATCATGTTTCAAAATAAAGCTCAAGGTAATTAAAGATACTTTTCTAGGATCATATGAAAATAAGTTCCGGACTTGAAGACCAGTAACAGTTTCTTCTTCTTCTTAGCCTTAGCCAGAATTCAATGAGAACTTCGAACTTCCTACTCTTCGAGAACGCCTCGAATGATCAGCGATCGTTAATGGTTCTCCAAACTTCGTACGATATATCATTTTCTTGGAGATATTCCTAAACATTCAACAGAGCAAACGTTTCGTAAGGAGTTCTCACTAATTCTTTCCATTGGGAAAATTCTCTCTATTAATAAAACCTTTTCTAGGCGTTCCTTATACTTGATTTATATGGTTCATATATTGATTTATATGAATCATCCACATAGATGATTACATGAACCCTACAATAACTGCGGCATTCATTAGCTCATGTTGAATACTTATTGACTCGTAACTTTGAGCGTAACAGTTTTTTTGCATTATAGTAAACTAGGCTAAAGACCTATAACTCTTATTATTCAAAAGAGGAGAGAGTAACCAAATTCTACGCTATCCAAACCTCTCTGTATCCATACAGCAATAATACCAGCTTCTCTGGATCCCAAAGAACAATAACAACTAGTCTAGAACAGCATGCAGACCAAGGTCTTACCCATATAAGATTCACCACAATCCGAACAAATCGGCCTTGAAAGAGAAACAGCCTAAACGGCCTGTTTGACCAAAGGTCCTGAACCTAATTTCCTCACGACCCAAGCAATACATCATGAAACAGATGGGTGTTTCCTCCTTTCTTTCATAAACTCTACAAAAGGGGCTTCCTTTTCCTATTTAGCCCCATCACATAAGAGATGTGCCCTTAAACCACAATGCCCAGTAAGGGATATGACCAGATGCCTGAAGAAGTCCAACATTCTCAGAATAGCCCGTAGCTTCAATGAAGTCAGTCCCTAACTCCAATGAACATTTTATTTTAGATAAGTGAGAACCAATAGAGCTCATCCACGGTGATGAAGTGCTGCGAAGCCATGTATGCTTGAAAACTCGAAAGACAAGTGCCCAAACTCCGCCAACAGCAGGCTCAGAGACCAATGATGGGGCAGAGAGGCTCTGTTTGGCCAATCTATCCACCTCCTCATTCCGCGAAATACCAGAAACCCAGACTAGAACAACATCCTTAGAAGAGGATATCTCTGCCAGTCTCTTGAAACTTCTAATACTAATTTAGAGGTGAAAACAGAAGAGTGTCTTCAACGAAGCCTGACTATCTTTATTAGCTAAAGACCGAATTAATGATTTGTTTAGAGAGTTTAACCACTTCTAGAAAGAAAGAGTCTTTAAAAGTGTCCATTGCAGACCTACAACAACAATCAATTCATATTAAAGTGATAGATAATAATCACATAAACTATAATAAATTTGTAAATTAAAATTATGGTAGCTAACGGTTAATTTGTCGATATAATATAAATATATTTTTAGTGTTAATACGAACAAATATAATAATAGTGATAATAGTAATAATATTGTAGATAGGTTTATATATATATATATATATGTGCACCGTGGGAACTTATCTTTATGACTCACAAATACACTAGCATACACATAATAATACATATATACATATGTGTGTAGATACAACTATAAGTGTAGGATGATGTTGCTGTGTGGAGAAGAACCACCAACTCTACTAGAAATCTTTTCTTCCTTACTATTGTCACTAAAAAAGTTCGCCCACAAACTAGTATTTATAACTATATACTATTCCCTCTGTACGAGCGTATATTTATTGTGTTGCTTAATCAATATCATTATAATCGTTCTCATCTTTTACTTGATATATATATCGATTCACTTTTTTTTTATATATGTACACATTTTTTTAAATATTTGTAAAAATGTTCAGATATCGCGATTATTATTATTATTTTTTATAATTACTAATAATTAAATTCCACACACACCATAAACACTTCTATAATTAGAGGACATCTAAAAACATTTAGGGGACTCCAGTTTCAACTTCGGTGAACTTGTTAAATTTTCTCCAACAAAGAGTGTCGGATGATACACAAACAAATGTCTGGGACTAAAATAGGGTGGGAGTAAAAGAAGTTCGATGCCATAAAGTTCTTCAATTTTTATTTAGTGTGACTGGAAATGTATAGCCGAACTTTATTTGTTGGAATAAAACTTGTTTGCAAATTTCACCAAAGTTGGATAACGCAGGCTATTTTTGACATTCTATCTGGCAATAAAGCTTTGAATTCATGCAAAGTCCATCGGGAATGAATTCGTGATGAATAACTCCTTCATATGTTCAGAAAACGCACAACATCGACTTTTTCTCAAATTGCCCTTTTTGCACCAACCGGAAATGCCGTTTGACCACCTGTCTCAAGATTTTACCAATAAATCCACATATCATTCTTTTGTAGAAGCGCATGTCAGATGGATTTTTTAAAGAGACGTTCTCTTGAGATGTACGTTCATCCTGAACTAACCTACATCTCCTTTTTATCTTTCTCATAGTATGGAGATGGCTAACGGTGTCTCGAGACACATCGAGTTTTGCAGTTATTACACGAGTACTTGTGGTTAGAGTTGACTCGACAGCTTCCTGTAAAGCCCAACAATGTCACATGATGGCCGCCCTGAATTTCTCTTTCTTTCTAAGGTCATACCACCACTATTAAAATTTTGAAACAACGCCGGCTGATCAAAGACATCTTCCACTTTGATTTCACATAGAACACGCGCAGCTTCAGGAGCTGTACACAGCTTTTTTCCAAAGGTGACATAAAATTACTGATATTTATTATGAAGCAGTCATGGTTTTCTAAAAAAACCCCTCAAAATTGAACAAATATCGTGTTTGTAAACAAATATCGATCAGTTTTAAACTCCATAATAAGTTGAATTAGAAAACGGTCATTTTTGTTTTTATACACCCAATCAAGTAGCAATTTACCCCTTCAAATATATAAATACACCCTCTAAAATGCTATTTCAATATTTATGTACATTTTAGCCGTTACAATATTTATGGATTTTCTCTTACTCCTAGTAACACAGGAATTATTGTAATCGTGTCAAATTTTCGATATCGAGTTTTCCCCGGAAATATCCGTTTTTAGGGCCCCTGAGTCCAAAAAAGTGGTTTTTAGAAAATGGTGCGTGTGTTTGAGAGTGAACAGTATAGCTCAACAACGAAAAACCGTAGAAAGTTGAAACTTGATATTCCGTTCAGGGATCACCATGGGATCTGACAGGACGTTATATGTCAAAATTTCTCAACCGAAAGTGCCACTTTACTAGTTTTTTTCCCCCCTTTTTTGCGATTTTCTCAAAAATGCCTCCAATGATTTTCTTGAAACATTTTATATAAACTATACATACAAAGATATACAATTTCTATTTAAAACATTTCTCTGGGAAAATTCATTTAAGTGCACTTTTAGGGGAGGGGTGGGTTTTTTTTTTTTTCTCTAAAGTGCTATCGTAGTTGATTATACAATTCTATCATCTAAACAAAATTAATTAGAAATAAATAGATAGCCAAAATTCCGAGTTTCAAGAAAATTAGTAAACCGGAAGTGGAACAGTTTTTTCCAGTTTTCGACGAATTTCATTAAATTTTGTTGCACTAACTATAAAATTTGTCAATTAGAATTTTGAGAACTGAGTAAGAGAAAGTTGTGTGAGTGTTTCACTCCAGATTTTTTTATTTTGTTTCTAATTCTAAGTTCTGAAATAATATTTAATTAGATGTATATATATATATATTACTCATTTGTTTTCTTTTAACAATTTCAGATGAACCAGTTATGTCGTGTGTGTGGTGAACCAGCGGCTGGATTTCATTTTGGGGCGTTCACATGTGAGGGTTGTAAGGTATATTTTTATTAATATAATAATTTGTATTCTTGTTTTGAAGATATATATATATATATATGTAGAACTATTATTACTATTATAGATTAAAGCGGAGATAGTTGATGCCATACTGTATTTTATAGTTTATACAATATTATTACTGAATAAATTAAAGTTAGACAGGGTAGACGGAGTTCTCTTAATTCACAAATTGATTAATCATCTATAATTAAAATCATGTTAACAAAAAAAAAAAATTATTACTTTACAAACTTCTCCAGTTGCTAGGAAACCTTTGTCCACCCTGAACTACTAATTATCATCAGGATTTATCGCGCATAAAATTAGTTTATTTGCTAATGTTTAATTAATGTCGTATTAATAAAAAGAAAAATTAAATCAATATTAAAAATGCAAATTTAATGCAATAAACAATTTTTTTCATATTTAACTGTCATTTAACTTGCTAATTATTAATGTTTTTATAGATTTTTTTAATATCAGGTTAATAAATTAAACACTTTAAAAGATAAATGAAAGACGACCTCTCGTGGTAATAATTTTAATGCAAAATAAAAAAAAATCCTAATTAATTCCTGTTAAATGAATACATAATTCTAATTATATGGCCTTGTATAATACAAATGTAAAAAAAGGGCTGAATATTCATTATTTTTACTTTCAATCTGATTATTTAAGATCTGGTTGCAAGTTAATGGATAAAATGGTGAAGCACCCTGTACAACTTTCTCTTGCTTGGAAATTCTGGTCGGGATGTAACATTTGAACTTTTAGATTTCCGTGGCCATTTACCGCGGGTATTTACACTTTAGTTACCTAGAAGTTTGCTAGAAACCGATGGAACGTTTCACCCATATTGCAATGAGCCTCTTCAGGGTGAAAGTTAATAGAGCAATCGACTGTATAATGGTTTATAACTTTGCAGTTAGCATTTCATGTTTAAAGGAAAATAATTGGAGCAGTTTTAGAAAAAAAAAAAATCGGAAAACTCAAAAACCTCTTATGTAAAAAAGTCGAGACTTTCGATTAACCGATTTCCTTCGAACTTGGCATGCCAACAATGACAGTGCGAACTTAAAAGAAAATATTTTGGAGCCATTTCCCGAAAAATCGCTAAATGAAAACCTGAAAAACCATTTAGTAATTTCGCAATTCCGCTTGACAGATTTTAATCAAATCTTTCTTGTAAAATGCGGAATAGTACTTAAAAGGAATGTCCAAGTTTGAGCTTCCCGCGACTTTTGGTTTCTGAGATATTTTGTTCATACATCCTTCCCTCCCTCCACCAAATATATATATATATAGTTATATTTAATAATAATAATAATAACAATATACTTTATTCCAAAATTACAAAAAGCAATCAAATATACAACTGCTAATAAAACAAAAGTATATACGGCTTGGATAAGCATCCGTCAGCCGGAGGTTGATGTGATCAATTTTCAGCACCAAAAGTAAACATACAAATGGCAAATAAGAAATATTAATATAAAATAGAAGAAATTAATTTCTTTCTTGGTTTCGATGTAAATATAATAGAATAGAAAATGGAAACAATGATATGATTATACAAGAATGAGAAGCAGAACGAGATATGTACTAAACATTATAAAAATAAACAAACTGCAATAATACACATTTTGTTGCAATTAATCTGTCTAAAAATTGAACTCTTGTACCAATTCATATCTATAGAACCATGCAGAGCGTACGTATTTAATTAACCCCTTGCAATTCAATGAATTCAGAAGACACCTAAGAGACTGCAGTGAAAGAGAACTCACACCTAGGTAGAGCAAGCGAAACTCCGCTAATATAGGACATTCTGCAAGAAAGTGCACTATATCCTCTTTGGCTCTACGATTACACAGTGAGCAGAGTTCTATCTCTCGCTCAGCCCAGGGTGTAAAATTCAAAAATAATAATTCCCCTCTCATTTTAAATACCATCGCAAATCGTTCAGCGACAAGTGCTTAGAAGGACAGTCCGCATCAAATGAAAAAATCCTTACACTCAGGTCTAATTTCTTATAGAACAGAAATCGTGAAGATTGTCCTGCACGCATCACAGACTCATCTCTATACGCTAGTCTGATATTTCTAATAGAACCGACAATTGTCGTTCAAGTAACATTAAATTATTAGCAGAGAATTCCAATTCGCAATTATATTTCTGCGCCAAAACAACCCATTTCTCAAACCAGAAAGTTCTGCGCCTGATGACTTCCAATGCCAGTATCCTGGGAAGCCGGTGTGCAGGAAACTCCAGTATTTTCAGACAATATCTGAAGTGTAAACTTAAAGTGAAAACTTCAAGCAAATCGACACCCGTTTCGAGATATAGCATGTAGTTAGGGGTAATCGATGGAAGAGAAAAGAGCTTCTTGATAAAAAATCTCAACAACTTTTCCAGGGCCTCATACCGCTGGAATCCCCAAATCTATATCAGGCAATCGCTCTGCATACCGAATTAAATATCTGATACTTATGGGAGAGAGGCACCATGTTCCTTGAAGTAACTCCCACCCATACAGAGTTGAGGGCCAGCTTAGCTGCAAAAACCTTCTCCTTAATGTGGGTGTCAAAGCTGAGGCGAGGCGTCATAGTAACTCCCAGATATTTGTATTTATTAACGACCTCAATTTCTTGGTCACCATATCGCCATTTTTCCTTTCCCTACAATCTACCACCCTTCCTGAAAACAACGATTTGTGACTTTTTTAAATTAACTTCAAGACCCCAATGTTGACAATAACTTTTAAGATTGTTAATATTCCTTTGCAACTGCAAAGGATTCTCGTCCAGGATAACAATGTCATCGGCATACATTAAAATCTTGACAACTGTATCTGCCACACGTACCCCACTCTCCAGAAGCCCTCGCAAATCGTCCACAAAAACAGAAAAGATCATTGGGCTCAAGAGACAACCTTGTTGCACACCACTGGCCACACTAAAATGGCGGATATACCATTGCCGCCTTTTACAGCACAAATGGTTTCCCTATATAAAGCTTTTAATATTGTTACGAATTTGGATGACACACCCAAATTCAGCAGTTTAAGAAACAATGCAGAACGAGTGGCCCGGTCAAATGCGGCGGAGAAATCTACAAAAAAACAATAAACTTTTTGAGCCTTTGTTAAAAATTTTAATTTAATAATATTGCTCAAAACAAACAAATTATCAAGAGTTGAATATCCACGCCGGAATTCGGCCTGACATTCACTTATCAGATCGTTTGCTGATATATAAGTTTCCAAACGCCTTAAAAGAATGCCCGTGAAAATTTTGGCCACCGCGTCCATGCACGAAATGCCTCTGTAATTAACAACATTATTTATCTCTCTTCGTTTAAATAAAGGAAAAACAATAGCCTTACTAAAAGAGGAAGGGGTTGAACCAACGCTGTAAAGGTGATTAAAAAAGGAAAGAAGTCTTCCAAACATAATATCTGGGGCGTTTTTGTAGAATTCTGCAGTAATTCGGTCTAAACCAGGCGCCTTATTGTCCTTCAAATTTGAGATAGCCGCTCGAAGCTCGTCAAAAGTAAAAGGCTCATCAAGAAGAGGATTGAATATTAAGGGTCGGCATATTGAATTGACAGATTATTGCCTGAAGGGTTTAAAAGATTACTGAAATGGGTAACCCATGCAGACATGGTAATGTTATTCCCACATACAAAATTCTTATTTTTCAATTGATTAAAAATGTGCCAAAGTTCCTTAGAATCTTTGACGGAGCAACATCGACTCATCAGAGAAGAATAATATTCCTTCATTTTGTTCGCACATACAAGCTTATATTGTTTATTGGCTTCAACATAGACATTTCTAGCAATGACCGAGTTGCTAGAACGAAAGAGATTCAACAACTTAAACGACCTGCTTCTGGCGCGAACGCAAATGCCATCAAACCACGGTTTATTTTTGATAGCTCTAACAAACGAAGGGCATAATTAGAGGTAGGATAGCAAGATTGAATTGCATCCGTGAAAACATTCAACCAATCCTGCAACTTAGCGGGGAAGAAAACAGTGCTATTAAAAAACAGTTCCAATTTAGTCTTATAATTATTAGCCATGGGTTTGGACCAAGGCAGTTGAGGCATCAAAGGCAACACAGTCGTATCCGTGGAGGGTTCAAAATTAATTACAATATTTAAAGGCTGATGATCCGAAAAATTTTCAGGTAACACTTTAAAATCATCTATCAGTGAAATACAAGAAGCAGACACCGCGCAAATTCAATGACCGAAGCTCCCATTTTACTTACATAAGTAAATCCCCCGGAAAACGACCATTTAAAATTATAAGGTTATTATCATCACAAAGTTCCAGAAAACTGTTTCCTCTTCCATCGAGAACCAGATCTTTAGAATTTCTATGGTGTCGGCATTTAACATTATCTATAAACATATCCTCAGATATAGTCTGCGATGCTACCAACCTCACATTACAATCGCCTACTAACATAAAATTGCAAGAGTTATGCTCAGCAAAGAAGTTACTTATTTTAGAAAAGTGATTTTCCCAAAAATTACAATTTATATAAACAGGAAAAATGAAAAATTTAACTGAAAAAACATTTACAGATATTAAATCAATATTATCAATTTTAACAAAATGTATTAAATTTGTAGGAATAGAGGCTTTAATACCAAAGAGTTCACCTCCCATAGCTCTGCCAAACCTTGAAACCTTTTTCGCAGGGATAAAACAAATATTATACTCCTTATACACCTTTTTACAATAACTAAAATTTACATCTGTTAAAAATGTTTCAAACAAAACAAAAACATCAAATGCCCTAATAAAATTTAAAAAATAAGGATCGTTTAATTTAGCTTTCAAACCTGCAACATTAAAAGAAATCACATTTAATTTGTTTACCAAAAAACGCACTTGTCACAAAAGATTTTCGCCGGCTGACGATAGTATCTCAGGATCTTATAGGTGGGACTGATGTCTTCATTTCGAATGCCGGTCAGCCACGATAGTCGATCCTTCGCCACCAGACAGGATATTTGGCTTCTTGACAAAATAGTTACTCGGAAGAGAGTTAGAGTGCACACTAGTTATAAAATTAGACAAATCAGAGCCAGTAATTTCGTTAAGCTTTTTAATACTTGCACCATTACCGAATTCAGACCATCTGAGCAAAACTGTAAGTTTATCTTGATAGCGAACAAATGAAACCAGTAACGGTCTACTAGGTAGATCTCTTCTACCAAGTGAGGAAACTGATGAGAGGCCAGCGTTAATGTCAGTTTTAAGTACCTCAGTGACCACCCGAATACATGAGAACCTACAAACAGCTTGCCCACACTTACTGTGATCTTAATATCAAATTCATTCGTAAAAGTTCCTCTAACTATTAATAACTTCAAATTCTTCCTTCTAACATTTTCCGGAAGGTCATTAACGATCGTAAAACCAGTTCTTTTGAGAAGAATAGCAGAACGCAAAACTGTAAGTTTATCTTGATAGCGAACAAATGAAACCAGTAACGATCTACTAGGTAGATCTCTTCTACCAAGTGAGGAAACTGATGAGAGGCCAGCGTTAATGTCAGTTTTAAGTACCTCAGTACAAAAATCCATGACTAACTTTATCAAATTCGCATTGCCATCATACTTAATTCCTCTAAAAATTAAGTTACTCCTACGAGATTTTATTTCTAAGCTTTCTATAGATTTTTCTGTCCTATCATAGATATCTTTGAGATGGACAATTTCGCTTCTAAGAAGTTGATTTTCCTCTTTTAGATTTTTAACATCATTAGAAATAGTATGTAAATCCTCTTTTGTCGCTAAATTAGAGAGTTTGACGTCAAATAAATCATTCATGTTTTGAATAATAGCCTTAGTTAAATCAGATTTTAATGCATTAAGATCATCCAAAGATATAGTAGAAGCCATATTCTTTCTCTTATTTTTACTGATGAACTCCGGTGAACTTCTAACTCGTTTTGGGTTATTTTGTGAACCAGTTATTGATGAATTATCTATTTTTGGAGGCATTCCATGAATAACAATAACTGGATTACAATAACAATGATGAAAATAAATGAATGAAATTCAGAAATGAAGAATTGAAGAAATAAAAAGTAAATAAAATAAGAATAAACTGAAACAGTTGTAAAAATTGTAAGCTCTTTATAGAAAAATAAACAGTGATCAGCTGACGGTAACAATGCAGAAGAAACATTAAAAAGAGACAGAGACAGAATGTGCACTCACTCAGTCAGATGATCACAATCTTGTTTACTAGCAGGCGAGTAGGCTGTTCCACTCCCTCAAAGTCCAAAAGTTTAATATCGAAGTAGCTGTAGTATTCTTGTTAATTTTTAGCAATAAATCGTTAATTGTGGAAAAACCACTCGATGGAAATCCTCGAAACTTCACACAGTTGAAAAGTATGTATTGCAGCACACTACCGCAAAAAACAGAGCCAAAAAGACTTCTAGAACCGTATCAAAAATGATAAAAATCACAGAGCAAAATTAACAGGTCTGTACTGTACGACAGCTACACATCAACTCATATAGTTATATATATACATTTTATATAATATGTATATACATTTTTTGCTAAAGACATTTTTTTCGTATCTGATGATCTCAAAAAATGTGTTTCTAGTGAAAACATATTTTCACTTCGTTTTCCATAAGTAATAGCAAGCAGACATTATAAAAAAGCGGAGAAGTTGACCAGTGGTAGCACTCCGCAAAAAGAACTTATTATCAGTTACTAGATTAACCTGCGAGGAAATTACGACGCCATTGGCCTCGAGACTTCTAAGAGTATTTCGAGGAGAGACAAGAGTATTTAGTGTTTGCTGAAGTATTGTAGAATATCTTCTATCCGAATATCTTCTATTTTCGATCGGTTTCTGTTTAAGTTGGATAGGACAGGATTAATAATGTCTTTATGGTTGGCTACCTACCTAGGAGCTCTGACGATTGTTAGAAGGATTTCTGATTCTAAGGTGATTGTAACACATGGCGGAACCCCATAGTTCGACTCTGTAGGTCCATTTAGACAACTCAAACAAGGTTGTTATGGTTGGTTCCGCAGAGTTGGAAAGCATCAGAGATATTTTCCGTGACAGCCTGCTTCTTTTTGTGGTTATCGACCGGTTTCGGGCGTTCGCCCATCATCAGGATATTTTTGTCGAAACAGTGTGATATCACAGACTTGCACAGAGCAAATTTAGTTGATACAGTCCAAACAAGGTTGTTTGAATGAAGGAGATAAATTTTTGGAAAGAATAGGTATAAGGAACAGGTAGTTAAATTTTTGGTAAAAATAACATGTAACAAGACATGGATATTTTATTATGAGCCTGAATCCAAGCGTCAAAGCATCGAGTGGATGGAATTCCGGATCTCCAGCGAAGGTAACTTCAAGTTTTCAAGTAAAAAGGGCAACATAGTATTGCTAACGATATTTTGGAATGTAGTAGGTCTGATTTTCGAGGAAAGATAGAATTTTAATTTTACCAATGTGGATTGCAAGGAAATGGATTTGAAGGAGTGCTTCAGGAAACGGTTGAAATTAGAGAGATATTAGATTGGAAAATTCTGCTATCTTCGCATCATACCCAGGATCAAACTCTTTTTTATAATTTTGGCGCCCTCAAAGAGCCATTATGAGACTTGAAGCTTTACAGTCAAGGAAGAAACGAAAACAAATGTGCAAAACCTGGCTCATAATTCAAAAGCTTTTGGAGATTATGTTAAACAAAAATAGATAAATTCTGAGATTCATTTTATAAACGACATTAAAGACATTTGTCTCTTTATTTATTGAATGACCCCCATATTTCGCTTCTACATTTTGAATGAAGGAGTATCTAAAGCGAATGAATAAATGGGAAGTCACAAGGGAATTTAAAAAAAAGGAGAAAGGAAATAGTATAAGGAAATGCTTCCTCTGAGTACGTATTTAGAAATAATTAAACCAAATATAGACTTTATTACTATAACTGGAAAGGATTAATGGAATTATAATTATTTAAATTACACGATAAATAGAAGTATAAAGAGGGGATTTAAAATTAAAAAAAAAAAATAATAATAATCACTTGAAATAAAATATGTTGAAGAAAGGAGGCGAGATAAAAGAAAAGAATTTGCGGGAACATAAATATATAAAATTATGAGTAATCTTCTTTTTTTACTTTATTTCTATTATGAGTTAAACCTTGATAAGGTAAACATTGTAACTGGATTAACTCTGTTAAGTTTGTAACAACAACCTTCTTACTCATTCACTCTCTCACTCTCGCTCTTTCTAGTCATGTGCGTGTGTGTGTTGTCCAGTGGTCTGAATAGCTTCTTAAATGTATACTATCTGTGCGCGCAAGATTAGATTGTACTCAGTTGGACGGGGTATTTTATATATATATATATGAAAGTAAGATTTATAGCAGACCAGACCACCCATAATCTGTATCTTGGTAACTCTTCTTACCATTGTGGTAGTAATCATTGTTCTGAAGAAGTTGGTAGATGTAGAGAAGAAAATTGTGGAATAGCCAGCTCGATTTAGCCGAACATGCATGCAAACACATACCAACACTTTGGGAGCAAATAATATAAATAAAAAAATTGCAAAATTTTACTATTTATCCATTTTTGCGCACAATTGTAAAAAAAAAAAAAAATTATATTGTTAAAGAATGATTTCTTTAATCCATACAATTGAATCCTTTGAATGGATTATAATCCTTTAATAGGAAGAATCCATCGATATGGTATTGGATTATTATTTTTTTTCTTCTATTCTCCTTTACACACTAATCGCTCCCTCTCTGCTATTATCAAACATACACAATACTTCGCGCCTAAGCAAAAGTAATAATAAAAAAAAAACGAACTTTTGTAGCAAAAGTTTAAAGATAAGGATTGAACGATAAAAGGCTATTCTTCTTATCTATAACTTGTTTTTTTATCTTTCTCTTGCTCTTTCTTTGAAAGGTTTCCATTTATAAAAGCAAAAAGTCATGAGCGAACTCGCATATCCAAGAAGCTAGAGAAGAAAAAAAGGAGAGCTCGCAGCCGTGGCTTACCCGCAGTTATTCGCTTCATAGTCTTTAAAAAAACTATTGGCCCTACCTTTTCCTTTAAACAGTTGTGGAAGTACAGAGAGAGATAGAGGCATTGAGAAGGAGTGGAAGAGAAAGAGACAGAAACAAAATGCGACTCACTCACTTTTACAATGGAAACCGGTTTGCTATAAGTATTAAATAGTCGCTTTAACCACCTTTCTGTGTTATATTGCTTAGAGTTGTACAGGTGCTGTACAGAGGGGAGAATCTCTGAAATCGTCTTCTTCTATTTCTTCTTCATTTACCTCTTAGATCAGGATTTCTAGGCTGATTTTTTTTTTTTGAGGGGGAGGAATCTTTTTCGATTTTTGGTACTTCCGGTTGAGGAATTTTGTCACATAACTTACTCGGAACCCATGCTTTACCTAAACGGAATATCAACTTTGAACTTTCTGCGATTTTTCGTTTTCTAAACTATGATGTTCATGCTCACACACAAATCTTTGGACTTAGGGACTTCAAAACATGTATTTCCTGTGAAAACTCAATATCGAAAATTTGATTTGATTGCAATAAGAAGGTTTCACTTGTATCACCTCTAAAGGTTCCAGTCCAAATTCATCAACCGGAAGTGCTTTTTTTATAGCTTTTTCGTCTCCAATGATTTTCTTTAAACTGGAAATACGCTAAATGTAGGTAAATAGCCTGGCAATTTTATTTAAAGCATTTTTTCTGGAAAAATTAATTTTTTAGGGTGTTTGGATCCTCTGGGAGAGGAATGTGTAAATATGAAGAGCTTATCTTTATCCTAAAGCCTTATCACGAAAACTTATGCAAAAATTCTTATATTTTTCTACACTTTTTGAATAATAAGACGATTTTAATGAGAAAATTCAGCTTTCACATGGAACTGAGTTACACACTACTTTCTCTCACTAGTGTGTAAATGTAACATTATTCAACTCTAATTTGCTCTGCATCTAGCGGCAATACGCGAAAACAAGATCAAAACAAATCCCATTTATGATGTTATTACCAAACGAAACAGATTATAGCAGAGGGTTTATTTGACTTACAGTACATTCTCAGTTTTTGCAGCTTTTCACATTTATTTATATTCATATAAATTAAGAACCAATTTAATGAGATTGCAGAAAAAATTTAATAATCAATATGTGAGTAAATTATTTTTTTACATCTCTCGTCCAGTTTGACGCATTCGCTGCGCTCTTGCGGTCAAACTCTGAACTCGAGTGTGAAAAAAGTCCTACTTCTCTCACTTGTCAAATAAATATCTATTAATGCTTTAGCCAACTAAAAATATATATATAGTAAGCAAACTATTTATTAGACCTGCAATTGCTGTAGGAGTATGGCGGGTAAACACTTGCGGTAAATGTTATACACTTCAGATTTTTTTTGAACATTTCATAAATAGATATTTTAAGAGTACACAAGTACAATATATATATTCTAATCCCCAGAAGACAGTAATCAGAAAACATTAAGAACTTCTGTTTTTGAGTCTGTAAATGGCGAAACATTCCACACGTGACTTATCAGTTACGATGAATGATCCAATCATTTTATCTCCTATAAGAATAAAATTATTCATTAAGAATAAATAAATAAATAATTATTTCTCAATGAATAAACAAAATTACGATTAAATACAAAACTACGCCCTCAAACAGCCCACTAGTTAGTTATAATCTAGTAATACCATAAATCATTAATATTAGTAGAATTTATTTATTTTTTATATTATATATAACTAAACCGTAGAAAATTTTGAATTGAATTACTGAGTATTTTTTTATGTTTATTTTGACAAATAGCACACAATTTATTACAACCTTTTATTAAAAATTGTCAGTTATAAATTAAAGAAGTAAATCTAAAATTTTGATCTATACAATAAACATTAGATATTCGCAGTTTGCCAGAAATTAATTCTGTGGCGAATTATTCTACTTAATGAACAAGTAAATTATTATTATTTTTTTATTTATTAAGAAATTTACACCAGCACTATTGTGCCATAAGTAAATCTGTACACAGAGACAAAATAAAATAAAATACGAGTGGAGAAACTACCCAGTGGTAGTACTCCTAATCAATAATTCACTCACTGTCACTAGCACTGGCACTAGAGAGAATGTCTCGAGGCCACGGGCGTTTAAGCCGTATGGAGGGTTATCTGGTAGAGTACCGGATAAAAGGTGACGAGCTAGAGGGTTAGGATGTGAAGATAGGGTGCTGTGAAATTTTGTATATCTGAGTTTTATTACTTCTGGTAGGAAAGGGATATTAAGGTCGTTATGGATAGTTCGATTGGAGACATAAAAAGGAGCGTTGACTATTTTCGCAGGAATTTGGATTGTAAGGATTGGATACGATGGTAGTTGGAAAGCTTGGTTGAACCCCATAGTTCGAGGCCGTATGTCCAAATTGGTTTAATAAGTGATGTGTATAGTAGACGTTTGTTTTCTAGTGAGAGTTAGATCTGTTGTCTAAGAGTCGTTTTAGTTGTCTGTACCGTGGGTTCATTTCTTGCCTTTTCAGTCGTGTGTGAGGGTTCTAAGCGAGTCTTTTATCGATGTACATCCCAAGGTAGCGGACAACATCAGAGGTTGGCAAAGGAACTTGATTGCAGTATAGTGGAGCGGGGGGGGGAAGTAATTCTACGTATGGTGAAGGTGACATTGAGGCACTTTTTCTCAGTTTAATCTTCCATTTTTTGAACCAGTTCTCCAAAGTCGTGAGATAACTCTGCATATTTCTGTGGGATATTACTGGATCGGGATTTGAGGAAGGTATAGCAGTATCGTCTGCATAGGTGGAAAGGATGGTATTAGGATTAGTTGGTATGTCTGCCGTGTATACCGGCCGTGAATACAGTATGGGCCCCAGGATGCTTCCTTGAGGAACTCCTGCTTCGGCCTTCTGGAAAGGAAAGGGGGAGGATCCAGCCATTACTTGGAAGTAACGGTAATGGTTGGAACCTCCATTTCCCTCTCCATTCCAGAAGGCCGAAGCAGAAGTTCCTCAAGAAAATTATTTAAATTAGTAACAAATATATGGCCGGAATGGGCTATTAATATTCGCAAAATATCTAGAAGTTTTTTATTTTCTCTTAAGCTTGAAGTCTTCTTGAATACTTAATCGGACCAACACTGAATAAATGGTTTTTAGATATTGCTCAATACGCTGAATGCATAACTCAAAAACGAAAATCGCCAGGAGATTTGAAAAGAAAAGTTTAACTCAGAACCAGTTAATTAACGGGAATTGATTTTATTCACTACCCCTAATTATTGTTTTGTTTTACACAACTACCTCGATTTTCTATAAACTCGGTAAGGTACTCGTATATAAAGAACTATAACTTTTATTCGAGGCATTTTTCTGGGAAAATTCATGTTCGAGAAGCGTAAACCTACCCCCATTCCATTGTAACAATCAAGGTATAGCCAGGGTAGTAGCAGGCGTAGCAGGCAAAGTATTAAAGGGACAAGCTCTCATTTGTTCTAGGCGTAGTGGAATCTATTAAAGACTATTCGAGGAGCTGAAGGCTGCCACAATTTTGGGCGTGCTTTCTAATATACTGTAACCTAAATGTGACTTTGCAAGTCTTTCAAAGTTCTAATACCGGACAGAGAGGTTTGGAAGCATAAACCGCCAAATTTAGGCAACTCAAATATTGCAGGATGGATATACCGGTTGTGGTACCGGGATATAGGGTGCTAATCCGAGGTGTGACATCTCGGTAAGCCTAGGCAAGCTAGCCACATTCTTTCAGGCAGAGTTAGTTCCAGTAATTATCTGTATCACTGAGATAAAAAAGTGAGGGGTACATAACTCAGAATCGTCATCTTCTCAGACAGCCAGGCTGTTTTAAGAGCCATCAGCTCGTATCAGGTCAACTCGAGACTGGTGTGGGACCACTTGGGCTGTACTAATGAAAATTAGTAGCCATAATAAAGTTTTTCTAGTTTGGGTTGTGACACAACTCAGGCATTTCAGGTTGTGAGGGCAACGAGATAGCAGATTGCCTTGCCCGAGCGGGCTCTGTAGGAACCCTCATTGGGCATGAACCTTTCTTCGGCATTGCAAAATGCTACATGAGTGCAGCCATCAGAGTGGGTGAACGTTAGATCACAAGAGTGGGGGATGAAAACCTCAGGCCAGAGACAGATAAAAAATTTATTAAAAGCTACTCCCCCAGGCCATGTGGCCCATTCGAATGCTGCAGGCTCTCTGAATGGCTACTTAGACTCAACAAGCACAGGTATGGCATGAGCTGGTCAACGGATAGCCTGTTAGGTTTTGCCAGCAAAAAGAAGAAATAATACTGCACCTACTGTGTGGTTGAGATTGGGGACAAGAAACTGACGCCTTCAAGCTTCACCCATGAGTCTCTCCAGAATGCTGTGTCAAATTAAAATTCAGGACTGGAGAGAAACCACCATAGGGTCGTAGTGGCGTAGGCTTAATAACTCCTACAGAATTTAATTAATAATTTCAGAGTTGTGAATGAGGGTATGCAGAGGTGTTAGTCTTCCCTATAAAGCATCATTTCTTTTTTAGAATAATGCCTGGGTGGCTAAAATCAGAAAAGATTTGAAGCGTGCATCACAAGATGTTGGAGGAAGGAAATTGTTTAACCGGAATGTAACTTTACAGTATGTGTTTGCAAGTTACTTTTTTTTAATTTTATCGAAAATGGCTACAACGATTCTTTTCTTTAAACTGTGAATGCTGACAGCACTGTGATATTAACGAATCATTTTTATTTGAAAGAGTTTTCCGTAAAAAGTGATTTCAGGCGGATGGTGAATAATTTGCGACGTTACATTTCAATATCACAGCAGATATCTTCTGAAATACGATATAATCATGCAACACTATCTGCAGAATATAGGTATATGTAATCCCCTCCATCATTGTATGAAAGTTAGGACAATGAGCAAATTTTGAAGTTTACATAAATAGAGAATTAATCAAATTTTATAATTTGTGAGCCAATAGAAAACCAGCAGCAAGCGAATGTCGTGTGAATGTTTCACACCAGATTTTATTTATTTTCTGTTTAGAAAAAGGAAGAAAGGAAATTAATTAAAAATAATTTTGAAAGTGCAAAAATATAGTCATTGATAAAATAAAATGCTAATAATAAAAAAATAAAAGACTAAAAGCAAAAGTAAATAAATACGATCCCATTATAAGAAAAATTATTAGACACATAAGGAGTTCGAAAGAAGATAAAGAAAAGTAATCTGGAATAAAGCCAAATGTAATTTAAATACAGTCTAGTAGTAACGCATACTTGCCAACTGTTAGATGAAGACATTATTTTTATGTAGTAATAATATTAAATCAATAAGGTAATAGTTTTTTAGTACAGAGAAAATGTGAACAATATAAATAACCAGCAATCGGTAGTAGGTTATTTGAGTGTTATCTTTCCAGTGCCACTTGTATAGTTCATTCTAAATATTGCATACATTGCGAGTTTATATATGTTGTAGTTTTTTTTTTTTATGTTAGGAAATTGAAAACCAGTTAAACTAGGACTATATACGCGATTTTTTATGCTCTACTCTGTATATAATGTTTGTATTACATAGTAAAGATCGCTACTATATAGTTTCTTCCAAGTAATAAGCACTCCTACATGGTATTGGCGCTACCTGTTTTATTTATTCTACATTACAATATATTTCTTTATTATAGTTCTTGATAGTGAAGTTAATTTTTTGTTTTTGTTTTTATGATAATTTCTTTATTTCTCCGGTAGAATGCATTTGCATACAGCTAAGATAAAACAATCAGCTTTATGCTTTATATCTAGGGGTACTATTATTAAGTGACACCATTGTTACCCGTAGCCAGAAGTGGGCTAGCGTTTTCTTCAAGGATCTTGGCGTCTTTGCGCGAAGCCCGGCCTAAAAGCAGGAAGAGTACTTACATATTCATGTCATTCCAACAATACTCCCAAACAATACACATACGGCCTGCCGAAGGACTTGATGTTTGCAACTATTTAGATTTAGCGCAACATAGAGGCGACCTCTACCTCAGCACACACAGACACACGCACCACACCCAAGCTTACATATCGCACACATTAGAGGCGACCGCATTCTATGTACAACACTAATACTTAGGGAACCTTCCTTATGTAATCTCCAAAATCGGTAGATTTGGGATTTGGGTTTATAGTCCAGTCTTTAAACACATATAATATTTACCTTTTTTACTTTCGTGAACTGCTGTTCAAGAGAATGTATTGCGATCGTGTCAAATTTTCTATATCGAGGTATAATTAGAAATACAAGTTTTGAGATCGACTGAGTAAGAAAAAAATGTTTTTTAGCGAATGGTCTGTTATGTGTTTAAGTGTCGGAAAACTCGATTTCGGAAACTTTGGTACGATCTCAATATTTCCTCTTACGGAAATAAAAATTTTTGGCGATGATCTGTTTGTGTGTGCCTTAACAAAATATCTAAAAAATGAAGGAAGTTCAAACTTCCGTTTTACCCCTTTTAGGTATCGCCATCACAATATCGGATGATAAGATTTCGATCAAAATCCATTTTCTGAAATGGCCTTTACTTAATATTCGCAATAAAATTGGACAACACAATATTTCGCAATTTTCTCGAAAATAGCTCCAACCATTTTCCTTATACTTGGTATATTAACTACACATATAAAGAGCTACAACGTTTATTTGAAACATTTTGAGAAGATGGGTTTTGAGGAAGAGATGGATTTCCTCTAAAGTGTTATTTCAGTTTATTATATCATTCTATCATCTAAATAATATTAATTAAAATAAAATGTGATGCCAAAATTCAGATTTTGAAGAAAATTGCCGGAAGTATTTTTCATTTTATGCTACTTCCTCAATAAAAATACACCAATGAATTTCATTAAACTTGCTATACTAACTAAATATATAAAAAGGGTGTACACAGAGCAGAGGTCGAAACTTCGGGAGATCCAGCGGCTCAAATGCAACAAAAAATATTCTGTTCACTCTGGTCCGATTCTCAATAGTGTCCAAGATATTTGCATGTTTAAATTTTTTGCCTCGATATTCGCGTTTTTCACCATAAAAACGGTTGTGACTTTTCTATCTTTTATCCTACAACAAATCTGTTTATTCCAAACGAAAGAGCCTTAAATTTCCTATAAATTTACTTAACCCCCAGCCTCAAAACGTTTCTTATAAACCATGAAATTTTTACTTTAATGTCTAAAAAATTCGTTCTCGATGATTTTTGTTAAAATTTTCAACTTATTTTTTCAATGATTAATGAATCAAGGAATCACCCAATTACAGAAAAGTTACTCTTTTATTGAGCTTCAAGACCATATGGAATTTTTTTTTTTAATATTACCCTTCTCCGAACAGAGGGTGTAAATGCAGAAAAATGGGAAGTTCCGTAACCGACTTTTCACTGATATCAAATTATTAAATTCATCGTATGTCAATTTTTAAAAAAGGAACAAAAATAAAATAACCATTTTTAGTATTGAATTATTATTAATTAACTTTGATGAAAAACCCTCCATTATGTCATTAATATAAGTTGCACAAACAATTGCAGTCAATAAACTAAAAATTTGCTATTATTCTTTCCACTTCCTTGTTTGAATAATGGAAATTTATGTAGGTATTTGTCATTTTTTGGTATCTTAATAAATATCATAAATTTAACATAAATCATAAATCGTTTAATTGAAAGTTTAAAATAACATTTTGTTGTTATCATTATCCTCTAATAACCAATGTTTGTTTTGTCAAGGTGCAAGGTGCAATGCTGTAAATATTTACACAAATAAAAATCTCTGTAATTCACTCATAACAATGAAAATGAACATTTTGCTACATTACTTGATCTTCTGTCGGTTTACTTTTGATTGTCAATAACAATAGACGAGTAGATTTATCATAAATTAGGCATCGCGATCATGCCAAACTTATTTGCTAACGAGGAATATACCGACATGGTTTTTGCGTACGGTACCGCTCGTGGAAATGCTCAACAATCGCTGAGGGAATACCGAGCGCTTTTACCGACACGACGTGCACCTGACTGGAGAACGATAGTAAGAGGGTATAGGATTTTACGAGAAACTGGCAAAACACCGAACCAAGCACGCAGTATACCTGGTAGGGAAAACTATCGGATGCTGACTGATACAATTTTGACGGCTTTCATTAATAATCCGCAGTTAAGTACTCGGAAGGCGGCATTGCAAATAGGTACATCGCATAGCACGGTATTCAACGTGTTAAGAAATGATGGCAGACATCCATATCACTTCGCTCTTGCACAACATTTGTTACTACTAGATAAGGAAACAAGATCACAATTTTGCGAGTAGTTTTGACAAAGACAAGAAATGAAACACAAGAGAAGAACAGTCATTTGCTGATTCTGTGCTATGGATGGATGTGGCAACATTTTCACGGCAAGGTATTTTTAATTATCACAATAATCACATTTGGTCCCGGGAGAATCCACATAATTAGACTACCCCACTATCAACATCAGTTCTGTGTTAATGTTTGGTTGGGTATTTTGGGAAGATACCGTTTACATGCCATAATTTTGCCACAGAGTCTTAATTCGCACAACTACTTTCAATTTCTTGGAAATAATGTACCAACAACCCTTGAAGATATTCGTCTTCGAGCAATCCCAGAAGTGAGGTGGCAGATGGACAGATGTCCTGCCCATGGTGGAAAAGCAATAACATCCTGGCTGGATGATAATTATCCGCAAAGGTGGATAGGGCGATATGGACCCGTACGGGGTGGTAGCCGAGGAGTCCCGATTTAACACTACTTGATTTTATTTGTGGGGACCTTAAAAACAAAGGTTTATTCTACTTCCATCGAGAGTAGGAACAACTAATTAGAACAGTTGCGTGCGATGAATTGAGGCAGAATGCTCAAGAATTAGGAAGTGTAACCTCGTCAGTCGTAAAACGGAGCAGGTTATGTATTAGGCATGAAGGGGGGCAATTCAAACAATTTTTGTAGCGATTTTAGGTAGGCACCTACCTATTGTATTTTATTGTTTCCGTATTTTTTTTACATCCAAATGGTTATTTTATTTTTGTTCCTTCTCCAAAAATTGACATACGAGGAAATTAATAATTTGATATCAGTGAAAAATCGGTTACGCAACTTCCCACTTTTCTACATTTACACCTTTCTATCCGGAGAAGCGTAATATTAAAAAAAAAAAAAATCCATGTGGTCTTGAGGTTCAATTATGCTCACTTTTTCTGAAACTTTTTTTGTAATTGGGTGATTCCTTGATAAATTAATCATTGAAAAAATACAGTTTAAAATTTTAACACAAATCATCCAGAACGAATTTTGAGATATTAAAGTAAAAATTTCATGGTTTATAAAGTTTTCGAGGCTGTGGGTTAAGCAAATTTGTAGGAAATTCAATGCTCTTTCGTTTGGAATAAACAAATTTGTTGTAGGATAAGGATAGAAAAGTTACAACCGTTTTTATGGTGAAAAACGCGAATATCGAGAGAAAAGTTAAAAATGCAAATATCTTGGACACTATTGAGAATCCAGAAGTTTAGACCTCTGCTCCATCTATCTATCATGGTGGGATCAGTTTTCCGGAGTAAATTCATTTAGGGGAGGTTTTAAGAGAGGAGTAAGGTTATGCTGTGCTCAGAAAAGTAGTTTATAAAGTTTAGGTTGTTCCGTTCGATTTTGAAGGCAAGTAAACATCTAGTGTGTGTTAGTGAATGTATGTTAGAACAGAATTAGTCAATTGTATCTATGTAAATCGCAGGGAGAGAAAGTCTTTGAGTGTTTTACACCGGATATTCTGTTTACAATTTAAACAGTAACAAAAGTAATGTAAATTTTGTTTTGTGTTTCAGAGTTTCTTCGGACGAACCTACAACAATTTAAGTTCCATATCTGAATGTAAGAATAATGGAGAATGTGTGATCAACAAAAAGAATAGAACTTCCTGTAAAGCTTGTCGACTGAGGAAGTGTCTACTTGTAGGAATGTCCAAATCTGGTTCCAGGTAAGCTTGATTTAAAAAATTCTGCAAGTGTTTCAGAGAAAAAAGCAAAACAAAAACAGTCAATTTACTGTCTAAATTTTTAGATACGGACGACGTTCAAACTGGTTCAAGATACACTGTCTACTCCAAGAGCAAGGCAACCAATCGCAACAGTTGAAATGGGACGAGGATAATAACAATGTGAAAGGTAGTCCGAGTAAAGAACCAGCTGCACATGCGCATACACCATTATGGCGATTACCACCCGGCCTACATCCAGCCGCCCCATTACCGCCTCTGTTCGGTTTCCCGCCTCCACCATTCCCGCATCCATTCTATTTGGCCAGACCACCGACTGCACCGCCTCCCGTACCATCAGTTCCTACACTGCCGCCAACCTTACATCCACCACCACCCCCACCAACAGCATTACATCATCATCATCACCATCAACATCAACATCAACCGCTTCCGCCGCCGCCCACACAACAATCAGCAGCACCACCTTCATTACCGCCTCCTTCATCCACCACTACCAACACTACTACTACTACAGCTGTTATTCCACCGCAACTACCACCAGCAACAGTATCATCTGTCGCTCCACAAAGTCCATTAGAATTATTAAGAAACCTGGGGCCAGTACAAGATACTCCGATGGATCTAAGTGTAAAAGTTCAACAAAAACAAGGACAAAAAGGATCGCATACTGGTGGTAATAGTCACAGTTCGGCAAGTAGTGGCAGCGGTGCTACAGCCAGCGGTAATAATAGGACAAAATTAGAATTACAAGACAGTGAAGATGATGAAGATAATCAGAATGATGCTGACGACGATGACGATGATGATGATGATGTCAGCAGTGAAGATATGCATCATTTTCAACAGCATGAAGATAAGAAGACACCATTGGATCTTACTTGTGTTAAAACATAAAGACTATATTTTTTAATCTTATTCTCGTGTAACGAACTGTCCAATCGAACGTGGACAAAAAATATCGATAATCCTAGAATTATTTTTTTATCGGAAAGAATATTTACTGTTAATTTTTCTTTTTTTTTTTTGATAGTGTATGAACACTATTAAAGGCTGTTGCTTTAAAAAAGCAAAACATCGTTTTTTCCCAGAAAAAAAAAAAATTCCTAGGAAAATGAAGGAATTTTCTTACGTTTTTCCTTTATATACATTGTTTTTTTAATTAAGTAGAATAAAAGTTCCTGTATTTAGTCGGAGTGATAGTGTGTAAACTTAAATGTGTGACAGGATCTTTTATATTTATGAACTATTATTATTATTTTTTTTAATTTAGAACAATCGTACTTGAAAGAAAAAAAAAAATTATTTCATCTTTAAGAAAACTAAGGCAACATTCCTATTAGATCATTTCCTTTGGAATGAATATAGTCCATTTCAACTCCAAAGAGAATTTTGAAAATGTTATCATGAATTAAATCAAAGTAATATTAATATTAACTAGCTGAAAAAAGCTGATATTTACAATCAGCTGACAACAGTCTGTCCAAGCGGCATTCTTATCTGACAAAAAACCGCAAATAGATAATTAAATGAACATATTTAAAATAAGAAAAATAAAGCTCAATATTTCTTTATATTTTTTTGTACATAATATAATTAAGTCAATTTTGTATATATTACAAATGAAGGAATATTTTTATTAGAACAAATTCAATTAATTTTATTTAAAAAAACAAACAAATGAAACAAAAAAAGTTCAAAATGAATTAAAAATAAAATATAAAAAAAAAATAATAAAAATACTGTCACATTTAGTACTATTTTTTTTTAAGAATGGGATTATTTATTTAAATAAAAAAAAAAGAAGAAAATAAAAATGAATCAGCTGTTTGAATAAAAGGTTTCACTTGACCAGGTTAAGTGAACACTTTATTTTCTGTTTTTATAGTAAGAAAAATTAAAGGAAAAAAATACATAGACTTTGTTGTTGGGTTCTTTTGATTATTCCTTTCTATTACTGATACATCGTCAAAGTCTAGAAGACATTCTAGTCTTCTGGTACATCCCAGAGGTAGAACAGGGACAAAATCAAATCCCAGGTTTAAAGGTCTCTCTAGCCGGTCTATGTCAGATCTAAATCAATACAAGAGGTTATCAAGAGTAACTTAACAAAATCATCATTCAGAGACATTTCCGTGGTAGCCTGGTGGTCATCGACCAGTTTCGGGCGTTCGCCCATCTTCAGGATGCGTTTTTTCAGTCAGTGTGACAACACAGACTTGCACAGAACAAATTTAGTTTCCACACTGACTGGCGGTTTATAACTGTATTTAAATACAGTTAAAAATACCAGTCAGTGTGTAAACTAAATTTGTTCTGTGCAAGTCTGTGTTGTCACACTGACTGAAAAACGCATCCTGAAGATGGGCGAACGCCCGAAACCGGTCGATGAACACAAAATGAAGCAGGCTACCACGGAAAATGTCTCTGATGCTTTCCAGCTTTGCGGAATCAACCACCACAACAAAATCATGACCTATTATGAAACATTTATTTTCTGTATTATCTCTTGCAAAGCTCAACTTTCCTGTAAAGAAAGATATAGAGTTGCGACTTCTGTCCTTAAATTCTGTGAAATAATCACATATCTCTAAAGTCACTCCATGTTAGCATTAGTCTGGCTTCATAGAGCGTTCAACTATTGACAGTCGTAATTAGGAAACAGACTTCCATTGAAAATAGTAATAAATTGATGCTGTTAATCTCTCTCATACGAAATTTTCTTTAATATTACAATGGTTACAAACGACTAGTTGAGCTGGCAATAAAAAAAAACGGTAAGAGTTAAACAAATATGACCTAAGTAGACATTGTGGGCATCCTCTGCCACAATCAACAAAGCTTGTAGTTGCAATTTTAATTTAATCCTGACTAGCCCCTCCCCCCCCCAAAAAAAACACCATAAAATTATATTTTTCAGAAATATGTTACAAATAAAACTGATGGGTTTACTTATATCTGTGCAGTTAGAATTCGAAGTTTAGAAGAACTCAGTGCAGTTGTTTTCGAAAAAAAGTTCAAAAAACTTAAGAAACCTATTCTGAATAATTGCACTTCCGCTTAATCGATGATCTTCAAATTTGCAATTCTAGCAAAGATTTTAATGTAAATTAGTATTGTATAAGCGGTAGTACTCATGTATTATGCTGAAATGGTAGATAGTAATAAAAAGATTATATATTTATGGGTAGGGTAAAGTTAGGAGAGATGACCCATATTTCGAGAAAGTCTCAGTTTTTGAGAAAATCAAGTAAAACAGGAATAAAAAAACATCAGTAAAGTCACAATAGCCAGTTAGTGGATCTTGCCGGAAAACTATCTGGTCATGCCAAATGCGGTTGGCAGTCCTGAACAGAATACCAAGTGTGTGCATCCAGCGATTTTTCGTTTTTGTGATTGTGATTTCCTGAAAATATTTTTTGGCTTAAGAGGTTCTCAAGACATGGAGATAGATAAGAGGGGATATTTACTTCGAACGTACATAATAAACACACAGTTTCGACATGGAAAATCCTCTGCCAACTGTTGTCATAATTATAAAGAACAATTTACACATACTGTATAATTTACTCATGCAATCCTTAAAAATAATATGCTTTCTTTTAACTCTAATAAAATTGTATTTCTCTTTTTCTCAAAAACGCTTATTACACCAACGATTTTCTTTAAACTTCGTATAATATCTACAAACACACCTACCACTCTAAACTGAAACATTTCCCGGGGAAAATTGTTTTGTTGGGGTTTCTATGGAAACAGTAACGTTAAGCTTTTCTCTAAAGTACCATTTGAATTAATATATGGTTCTAACACTTATATAATGTTTATATACATTACAAGTATTGCTAGAAAACCAAATCTGGAATAAAATTGGTCCCCCGGAAATGCAACTTTACAGAATATCTTTTTTGAATATTTTTAGAATTTTCTGGACAAATACTATGACTATTTCCTTTAGGGGCGGGTGTTGGTGTAGTGGTTATGAGCACGGACTTGTAAGTGGGAGGACCCCAGTTCGAGTCCAGCGTATAACTGCTAAATTTTATATTTGTTTAAAAAATGTTAATAGTAAAGTAGGTGCTTCCGCCCTCGCCCACCACACCTAATTTTTGGTAGTTGGACGTTAAGCCCGCCTGAAAAAATAGGCATTACTTTACTTTTTTTTTTTTACTATTTCCTTTAATCTTGGAATGCTAGCAGCTTAGATGTGAAATTGTCACTTTCATTTACAATATTTTTCGAAAAATTTGTCTCTAAATATTTCTAAGTTTATTTGAGTTTCTTCAAAGTTATTGGCGCTGCCTTCTGAATTATAACGTAACTACATTCCTAGCAGCCAAAAGTTTCTATCAGCATGTAACCCTATCATTCTAAGTTGATATTACAGCGTTGAGAATAAAAACATTTGTAAGTTTAAAGAAAATTTGTGAATTTTGCTATTATATTAATTACAGTGTCCTCAAGCGTTGGTCTAGTGGCTAGCGCACTCGCCTTTCGTGTGAGAATTCAGGGTTCGATTCCCGAGAGGGCAAAGTCAGTGTTGACCCAGCATCGTGATAAATAGTGGGAAGTGATTTACCACACCCACACCCACCCCCCCCTATTCAAATGGCCGTCTGGCAAGCCTTGACCCTTGGGTTTTATTAATTACAATAGAAGAAAGTCGTGTGAGTGTTTCACTGCATTTATATATATATATATATCCGGTGAAAATTCAATTTCTAAAATTTGATACGATCGCAACATTTCCTGTTACCGGCAATAAGAGGAAGTAATAAAAGTCGCTTTTCTCGAGAGTTGTGAATAGGGTAAAGCTAGGAGAGATGACGCACAATTCAAAGTTATGCCCAGTATCAAAATATAGGAGATATATTAAAGAGGTAATTCTTATAAAACATATGTCAACTACTATTATCTGCAAAAAAATGTTATTTTTCAAAATAAAGACATTCTCATTTATTCCAGAAACAAAATACAAATACACTACATTTGGCCGTCTCTCCTACTATGGTAGGATAGATGACGTACTATAAAGTAGGAGACCTCTCCTCTGTGAAGGTAACATGGCTGACTGAAACTTGGTCAACACTATGTCTACGAATACAACTTCAACGACAGCTGGAAATTTTTCATTTCATTTGCAATTAATATAATATATAAAAAAATAAAAAAAATTACTAAGTGCTATGAAAATTCACCTTATGAAAACGTACCTGATGCGTATAAATGTTCCTAAGAAAAAGAAGACAAATAACTGAAGAATTTTGCAATATGTTCGCTTCTGATCTCTCTACTTCTCGACTGTTTTCCATGACGCCACGTGGCAAACAAGATAAGTAAAGCCTGCGTCTTCTCTCCTACCGCGTCATCTCTCCTACCGCGTCATCATCTCTCCTAGCTTTACTCTATATTGTATGAAATAGTAAAATTGAATATAAAATTTTAGATATGAACCGGTATGATGTTGATTCATTTAGCGCACGATCATAGAGTTTATTATCGTAAGAGAGCGATTATTACTAGAAGATAATAGGAAGTTAGTAGTGGACAAGAACTGGGAGGAATGGTACTGGAGTTTAGAGGACTGTTGTTTACCTACATCACAAGATCTACAAATACAGACAGGCCGTATGGCCAGTGAATTTAATATTATTTATTAAAATATTTGGAATTGCAAATAGACATCGTAAATTGTTTTATGATAATTTGTGTCTTAAGAAAAAAGGAGAGAGAAAGGTGGGAGGTAAGAAACATAGAGAGAATATGGACACCCCCTACTATCTGAATATGTATATTACTACTGCGCAATGTCTAGAGAGAGTGAGAGAGACCGAGAGATAATTAATACCAACCAACCAATAAGAGAGAAGTTGATATTATAAAAAAAAAAAATTGTTCATTTGTTCTACCATATGATTAGATATCCTTTTTCTATTTATTTATTCTTAATGTATTCATTTTAATTACTGACTTCTGCTATTGTATATTAAGTAATCTATTATTATCACAATATTTCTTTTTTTTTACGTAATAATTTAGATTTATTTGGAGGGAAAAATAGATTTAGCAATTCAGCCTTCAAATTTACATTTTACAGAAAGTTTTTTAATTTAAAATAATTATAATTTTAATTAATAAAATTATTAGAAATTTGGAATTTCAAAAAAAAAAAAAAAATAGTACGATCTGGATCAATAAGTTTTCAAAAATAATATAAAACTTTTTTGGGGGGGGATCTTTATGAACCATAAATTATAATTATTAACCTTATAATTATTGCTTTTTGAAAACTGACGTTAATAAATTTTGACGTCATAGTTTTGTAAGTGTGGGAATACAAAGAACATTTATTTGCTTTTTCAAACTGAAGCTTTTAATATAATAACATTGTTTAAATAAATGCCTACTCGGAAGTTTTACTATCTAGTTTAATTTTCTTAACTTCCATCAGGTGTTGGACAGGTTCCTTGTACTGATTGGCACTGGATATGCAATTAAATATCACAGCACGCCCCAGAAATACGTATAAACATAATAGCTTTTATACATGTCGTATTTATACTGAGTTTTAAGAAATTTTTTGAGCTGCTTTCGAGAAAAAAGCAAAAACTGAAAAATCATTTTTTTTATAAATTCGTACTTAAAGCTAACGGATTTTCTTCAAATTTAGTATTTAGGATATTATTAACGATTGGAACCCTAACCATGAAACAGCAATTTCAGCGAAGGCTGAAATCATCTCTATCCCTCATTTACGCTTCAAAAATCCATTTTATTGGAACAATATTGCAAATAAAAATGTCAGCTGCAAAGTTTGAAGAAAATTCTTGCAATACGTTTTTTCGCAAAAAAATTGAAATACTCGCTCTGAAGTTCGATTTATAAAATATTTTTAAATTTATTAATATTTGTTTATTTTATTCGATTAAAAATTTATTTTTTCGATTCCCTCGAGTATCAAGTTTTCAACATAAAATCAAGTTTGAGCTTTCTACGATTTTTACTTTATCTTACGTAAAACTTTCCACTAAACTTCTTCTTTAATGCAATGTATGATTCTATTGCTTATATAATATTTAATAATATGCATTAGTAGCTTTGCTAGAATTCTAAATTTGAAGACAATCGGTTATCCGGTAGTGCTACTTTATAAGGTTATTGAGGTTGTTTTTTTTGGAATTTTGTAGAAAACGGTTACAACGATAAACTTTGAATGTTGACTGGATAAATAAAATTCTATAACTTTTGTTTAAAAGGTTTTTTGCGGAAATACTGATTTTAGGTAGTTTGGTGGAATTTGTGGCGGTAAATTTGAAATGTTATTTGAGTGGTTTCATGCTAGTATCGCTGTCTTCTGGACTACTGTGTTACTACTTTGAAATGACTGCTTGAGCCAAGGTTGCCTACCAGCATGTAACCTCACATCCTTCTATATACGAGTATATGTCAGAGCGTTGAAAAATAAATTCCAAAGTCGTGTGAATGTTTCACACCAGATCTTTTGTTTTTTTTTGTTATACTGTGGCCCAATCAGCCTCTCACTTACATTCGTACAGAGATATACTCAGATCCACAAGAACCTTTCGCTATAAACTTTTTCCTTATCTCAAGGAAACATGCTTGTCATAATAAATCTGACTAAATTTAGAAAATTGATGTGTTCGAAATACTTCTTTTACAGGTGTAAATAAAAAAATAAATAAATTAATAAATCAGAAAATAAAAACAAAATTTGATTCTCTCTCTATCTTCATTTGCAAGGGAACTCTGTCAGGTATGACTGGAATAACATCTACCCATCAAGCAATTCATGTATTATTGATGTTAAAAAATAATTAATGTAATGTAATCTAATCTAGAACTCGGTACCTCCATAGGGAAGTTCACTTTGGCCACTGCTGGGCCCATTGTGCACCCCGTTGAGCGCCTTGTATCAGTAAAAAAAGCTAGGGCTGAGGCGTGTGAAAATTCTAATCCCGGATTCGGTTCCAGAATGTGGGCGCTAAATTTCAGGAATCGTCTGCAAGCATAATGCATGCACCCTTAAAGAAGGTGAAAAAAGTGTCTCGTTCTTTAGGCCACATTCCTATAGAGTGGACCAGCAAAGGGATCCACACTATGTAGATGCTTCCTTAGAAGGCAATGCCCCTGTAACTACGGCAGTAATTCTACTTAGCTCTTCTTTTGTTCTGCAAACGAAGAAGAAAATCTTAGAGTACCTCAGCCCCGCAATGTTTCTCAAATATAGTGTATGTTTCCGTGTTAGCCATTTTGTAGGGAATGCTGCAGAAAGGCTCAGGACCGTTGTGAGGCGTCCTCCTTTGCCAGGCGGCCTCTTCGATCCCTTGAACGCCCTTTTGCCCTGGCACCCAGCCTGGTGGTGTGCTACAGGCTCCAATTCTTCAAGGCATTTTTTTAACCTCCTTCACCCTCCACCTCCATCCGATGCAGTTTGCCTCTAAAACCTTTAGGGAACTAAGCTTTAAAAAACCTCTTTTTCTAACTGCAATTCTAATTCACAAATTCTCTTCTAACGATCCGTTACACTAAATTTATTTAAACGACCTAATTATTTATACAACGGTCCTATTATGTTGGAATATTAGAGACACAGATGCTTAACATCACATTTCCCCAGAAGTCACTTACAAATCATAAAAGTGATAGGCATATATGTATTTGGTAAGTAATTTAATATGTTTGGCAGTATGTGGAAAAAAAAATATTTGGAGCGTCTTTTCAAGAAAATCGCACCAAAATACTAAATGGCGCTTGCTGTTGTCAAATTTCGAATGGAAGTTTCCTTTCTGATATAAAAACTTCTTTTTCCTCAGTACAATGAGGAAGCAATCCTCAGCTTCGAACAATCATTTATTTCCAGTAAAATTCAATTTTCAATATCTGAGATCATGTTATTACTCTCTGAAGAGAAAATATATCTCAAAGTACCATAGGACAGATTAAGTGTAATAGGAGTGCTAAAAGAATGCTCTATGAGAATTCGACAATAAGTTGTGAAACTTTGGCAATAGAAAACCATTTCTAAGTTACCATTAGCATTAAATTTAAGAACCACATAATTCTCTACAATAACTAAAATCTCAGAATCGGAATCCCCAAAAATTGTTCTCAAATTCCAAAAGACGGTGTCTTTCTCTTAAAGCATTTAATATAATTACAAATGGACGAATTCTCTTCAAAGTTGGGATTTTTATTCAATAGACACAGTTGGACTTAGCATATAAATACATATAAATTTATAAAAAAAAATGACCGTTCTTCTATTAAAAAAACAAAAACAATTTTTTATTACCTATTATAATTTGTTATTAATGTTCAAAATATCCATCTTTCTGCCTTGTTGGATTCCTCACTGATACCATTCCTTGGGTTCGCCATCAAAAAACTCCTGTATTTCAGTTTCAACTTCGGTGAAGTTATTACATTTTCTCTCGCAAAGAAAGTGTACTATGGATCTAATCTAATACTGGTCGGATGGAGCTAAGTCTGGACTGAAGGGGTATAAAAGAAGTACAATTCATCAATTTCTTCAATGTTTTCTTTAGTATGACCGGACATATTCTTCTTGGAACAAAGCTTGTTTGCGTTTGTCCAAAGCTGGATAACGTTAACAATTTTTGAGTACATTCAATTTAGTTGTTGGTAGTAAAGATGGGAATTTATGGAAAGTCCATCCGGAACAATTCCGTGATGAATTACTCCTTGATAGCAGAATAGAAAATGCACAACATCGACTTTTCTCAAATTACCCTTACACCAATCGGACTGTCATCCAACTATTGGCCACCTGACTCAGGATTTTGCTAGTAAATCCACATCTCATTAAATGCCACTACTAATCGCTTTGTAAAAGCGCATAATATTGTGTTTTTAAACATCAGATACCAGTGGATGGGTTTTAAGTCAATGGAAATTCTTTAATTAGCCACGGTCATTTTTTTTGTATTTACCCCCAATAGTTGTAGGATTTTTGGGGTATTGTGCCTGAATGTCAATGCTTGTATGTCAAGCCCCTCTATTAGGATATAAACTAACGAATCTGTAAGAATGGTTTAAAGTAAAGCAAAACCATCTCCATGATCATTTCCTTAAAATAAATTATATCCACTGCTACAGAGCTCGGTAAAATTTGAGACTAGATATATTTTGAGTATTTAATGGGCTTCGGGTGAGAACTCAATTTTGAAAATTTGACGCAGTCACCTGTTTCTTGAACAGAAATCGGTAAAACTAAATCATAAATGCTTGTTCTTGTTCTTCTTTTAAGACGGTGCTACAGCCCAAGGAGGCTAAACCAGACCACGGCCTTAGGGATTAAGGTAAGTCTGCTGACTAGATACTGTAAAATCAGGAAGCGCATGCGCCAATTGGGCTTGGCCAATAATGGATCTTGCATTGGATGAATGAACCTCAGTTAGCTTACGTTAACTGGAAGATTCCACAATTCATCCATTTGGTTCGCGGAGATTGTGAACCATTAGGAGCACTCCCCCTTCCTTTATTCAATTCCACAGTCCAAGGAAAACTTCGGCACAGTTTGGACTTGCGCTCTAAATCCCTAACTGAGACTATTGTCTTTCTCATAAAGTTTTCACTTCGCCATTTTTTTTGTTAGTTAGAGCTACCACTTACTGGAAAAGTCTGCTCGACATAATGTTATAAGAGTATTCTTCTATCCATTATTATTTCATAATTTCATTGCACTGAATAATTATTACTAAACCAATAGAATTTTTAATTAAGCTAATTCAAGTGAATTATTAATGAAATGAGTTCATTTCAACAAACGAATATTCTATTTTTTTTCTTATTATTTACATAATCATAATACTAATAATAATAATAAACCTATAATATAAATAACCTCATTAACCTTCCTAGTTTTATAGCACAATTAGGTAATAACTTATAAAAACTAAGAAATATTGAAAGATATGTAGACATGATTTATGTTAATCAACTAATTTGTTACAAAATGCTATAAAAATGATAAATTTTAAAAAAGTTATATATATAATTAATAAAATTACACGTTTATTATTTAATAGATATAGTATGAAATGACGTGGGAAGTTGTACAAATGGATTGCCTAATAAACATTTTTATTTTTATGATTAAAGCGAGAGAGAGAATATATAAGTAATACTTAAAATAGTTATGACAATTTCTGAAATGTTGTAATTAGTCGTGGTAAAAGAAAGTGTCAATCCAATTATATGATCTATCTTCAACAGTTTTACCTTCGTTAAGTGGAAAACTATTTGGAGCCACTTCTCAAATAAAATAAACGTTATTTCACACCAAAAGAGGTTTTGTTATTTTTATTATTATTATTTTGTTTTTGTGAAAGATGAGGCAAAAATGTTAGCAGGGGAGGGCTCGAAGGACATTTTTATTGGTCCCGAACCAATTTGTAACCTGCTTAGAAGCCTGGTTCCAACCTTAGATAAAGGATCAGCGCCTGCCAGTAAAAGGCACACTGAGGCAGGCGAAACTCTTAATTCAGAAACTTTATATCGCCTAAGCTTACAAGAGAACTACTTAACTATAGCTGGAAGTTTATAAGGATAATTGTAGGTTAACTGACAGTGCATTGTCAAAAATATACAGAGTCAGCAGACTAAGGTTCCTACCGTTGGGAGTAACCAATCCCGAAGCCACGAGCCGCTTTCAGCACTGCTAGGCCTGCATTAAAAAGACGAAACTGGAGGACTTGCTTTAACTTTATAGGATCTACAATGGACCTCTTTAGGTAGGTCGCGGTGCAATAAGGCTTTTGCTACTTTTTTTCCCAATCTATTCTAATCTTGGTGAAGGAGTAAGTAAGTGTAAGTGACTGTAAGTGAGTAAGTGTTCAATAGTGATTAGATTGGGGGCGGGAGTGGAGGGATTTATGGTGCTCTAAGGACATTCAAGATCTATTGTTCCCCAATATCGAAAAGCCTAGCTGTGGTGTATATGGAACGGTCCTACAGGAGAGTATATATCATCCTCCTTTTAATATCTGGGAATGCATACCCAGAATTTTAAATCTTATCTGAATAGTAATTTTGGAATCTGTTAGGAGTCTTTCCAACATCCCTATCCACAGAAAATCCACAAGCTATCGCGTTCTTGGTTCCGCTTCTACATGATACGTCTTGAATCTACAAAGACTCTTATGGAAACCTTTTAGCTCTATTAGTAAGTGTAGCCTAATTTTGTTTATAGTAATCCGCACTTCAGATTTTTTTTAGTCTAATTGCCCAGAAGTGTGTTGGCCTTCAGTTCTAGAATTTTATTCCGTCTTGGTTTCCGCCTAATTTTGGATCTCTCAGGCTTTCAGCTAAGCTCAAAGTTTAAGGTTTGAATAAATGTAGAAAGTAGCTATCACGTTAACAAAAAGTGATTTTTAAAAAAAAGTTCATTGCGGCTTTAATACTTGTGTTTGACATTACATGTGTGAGACAGCGCAATGTAAGACTGTAAAGTGCACAAACTTGCAGATGGAGCTTATTAGTTGTGGTGAAAATTATAGTCTGTCTAGTTTGACACTAGGCTAAACCTGGTGGACAGGAGAATAACTAATTACAGTCATATGTATAACTATTAAAAGGAAGGTGGGAGGTTAAGTTTCAAGCACTCCATTGCGGTGTAATAATTCGGCACTTTGAAAGAGAAACGATGAAACGAAGTGGTGTTCGTATTATTAGACTGGGATATCCCAGGAACCAAAGATTCCTGGAGAAGCTCCTATTCCACTATGCCCCTTACGAGGGTTAGTATTACTTAGTTCCAGACTAACTCTCAACCATTACAACTCATGGGAAATGCAAAAACCATCTTAAAAAGAAATTTTAGAACTATACTAATGTTAAAACAAAAGTTCTTCTATCTCAAAGTCATTAAATCATTTACCATAAGCAGAAAGTTAACGGGGGCGCTCAGTTAACGATATTATACACTGATCTTATCACATATTGAACATCAATGTATAGAGGAACGTAAAAAACGACCACTTCCCGTTTCGAAACAAAAAAAAAAAAGAAGGAAACGAAAGAGAATAAAAAGAGACAGAGTGAGAAAGTAGAGTAGAGATGACAAATCACTGGATAGTAGATGCATCCAAAGACTTCTTCTTCTATGTAACAGCTACTTCCCCCGAATTGTATCTACTTTATACTAATGACACTATTGTTTACAAAATAACCTTCTCAAATCAAAATACAAATAGGTTTCTTTGGTTATATTCATTCATTCAAATACATAGATATACATTCATTCATTAATGATATAAACTCTTTTCAATCGGTTCATAGTCTCTGTTCCCATCTCTGTTGGTATTATTATTATTATTTCTCTCTTTGTCTTTTATTATTATTATTATTTCTATTTGATTCCTCTTTAATATTAATATAAAAAGAACAAACCAAGAGGGGGCACGTTAATCGTATCGCCATTCTTATTTATCAACGGGATCTTATGACATCATTTCTTAACATAAGAATAAATTATATGTTAATGTTCACTTATAATAAATGCTAACATATGATATACCAACTTATGATTTATGAACATCAAAGAGACAGAGAAGAGGGGAGAATTAATTAAAGGAATAATGTAAGAGAGGGTATTACTTTCTGTTACAAACACAAAGTAAACAAAAATTATTATTATTATTTTTGAAATGATTACTTTCTCTTACTGCTTGCCGGAAGAGAAAGTTTTGCGATCTTGACTGATTTGTGAAATTGAGTTTTCATTGGAAATATATGTTTTGGGGTCCCATGAATAAAAAAAAAAAAATCTGGTGTGAAACACTGACACGACTTGCTGCATTTAAAACAATTTAATTGACTAATTTTCATACGATAACCTCATTCAACGAATTTTTCTGGAAAAATAAATGTTTCAAATAAAAGTATTGTTTGTATCTGGGTAGCATCCCAAGTTTAAAGAAAATACCTTCAGAAGTGTTTTCGAGAAAATTCAAAAAAAAAAAAACCTCAAAAATTTACTTTGTAAAGTAGCACTTTCGGTTAACCAATCTTCTTCAAATTTGGTATTCTACTAATGCTTCTGAAGTATTTCAATATTATATAGATGTAGAACCATACATTGTACTGAAGTGGTACTTGAAAGAAAATCTTAGGGATAGGACGTCAGGCTTTAAAGTAAAGTGCCATTTCTATATAATATAGATTTCATTTATCTATTTATTGTAAAATTAGTAACAATTTCAATTTTGATGTGAATTCGACATTAATAAATATTTAATCTGCAGTAAGATATGATTTTAGATGAATAAAGGTATTAGCTATAAATCCAAAATCGACTGTAAAGATATAAATGTGGCTCTCCCAAGTGTCAGTTTTATAGTTAGAATGTAGTGACTGCTTACTGTATAATATGATATTTTATGCTTCCATGGCCTCTTCCATGCAAAACACTAAGGTTTACAGGTTGAGACCGCGTCAAGAGGATTGTCACAAATCGACGTTACGCTTATATTTCAATAGGCTTCTTCAGGGTAGTGTTGCCTTGAATGCTAAAACAACACTGGCAAGAACACTTGAAGTTGTGGAGAAAAATACATAGAACAGACCAAAAAAAGTTTAGTGCCTCCACTCGTTAAAGAAAACATACATTGTTTGAGCCATAACAAAACGGAATAGTCTGCATCTGCAAAATATTCGTTTACAATTTGGCATGCAATAAATTTTGAAGACAGTAAAGTTCTTGCACAAGTAAACAATTATTACGATCAAGTAAAGAAGGTATTTAGAAATTGAGACAGAGGAAAACTGTTTTATCGGGATGATGGCCTCTGCTCAGCGAACAAGGAGAGAAAGGAAAGGAAATAAGAATTAACGGTTTTCCAGAGCAAAACAGGGCCACCACTTTGTAAGGAAAGCAGTGAGAAGGGAGACTTAAACTCTATCACTCGCCAGCCAATAAAATGCATGAAAAAGAAAGTTGAGCCCTGCCCAGTACTTACGGTCATTTACGTGCTGGAATGGCGTAGGAGAGAAGCAAGCGGTGCTAATGTTCTATCCATTGTGTTGCTTTACATTCAAGGCCAGATTAGTATCCTGAATAAGCCTATTGCAATATGAGCGAAACTTCTATATGGCTGTGAAGTGTTGAACTAGTATTTGCCCGTGAATACGATCATCCACAAACTTGATCACATAGTAGTCAACACTCTTTGTAGGCCCGCTATGTATTGTATAAATGTTTGGTGTTGGGACAGTTGTAAGTGAAATATTGTTTGTTTTGCTAGGATGTAGGCAGGTATATCCTCAAGTTTCCTGAAGAAGTGCTAAATAAGAGAGTTGTGAATGTTTCACATCATACTTTTTGCAATTACATTTTACCTTTTATATTTTTTTTATCCCAGGATTTACAATATGTTAAATAACTATGTAGTAAACTGATGTGGGCACTTTTTGGTTTCTCAAAAAAATGGAAAAAAAAGAGAAGAAAATAAAGAAACAGGAATGGATGCTGCTATCCTGTATTAGGATCAAGGAACATGTAAAAAAAGTGTCAGCTAAAATGGAAATACGCCGGAGGCAATGTTGCATAGTCAGGGAATTTAATTATTTTTAACAAAGTTAGATTTTTAAAAAAATAAATAAATTGGCATTAAATCAATGCGAAGAACATATATTTAAATAAAACTGTACAATAATAACCTTTTAACCTGTTGATTGAACAACAATGTTGCAAGCGGCAAACAGGTAGTAGTAACTACACTATATAGTTATAGTGTGTTAAGAAAGAAATACCGCATTATAATAATTTTTATGCATAGTAAATGAGTTTGGTTTCTTTTATAAGTAAGTAATTATATATATATATATGTGTATATGTAAAGTACATAAGTCCCAAGAAGTTCAATCAACTTTAAATGTTCTAAGTTCAAAAGCTGAAATAACAATAAACTACAATAATCTAATCAACATCACTCTAATTTTATTGGCTTGAACTGTTCTATGTCATGTTCGCAAATCGTTCACAGATACATAAAATATAAGTCTGTGTCTAGGTACTTCGTCAGTTGGTATTATCCAATCACTGGACAAAATGACAATCCATTCATATCTCCGCCATAATAACACCAGCCTAGTTAGTGTCAAGGCATATTTATATCTCTCACTATATTCTCTCTCTAATTCAAGCTCTCTCTCTCTCTTTCCCGCTCTCACTCACTCGCTCAAACACATACACACAGACTATTCACACACTATAAACAACGTCTTACTTTGATTTTACAATATATATATATTTTTTGTTTTTATTACGCCATTTGCAGGGCTTTTTCAGCCATCAGGTGTCTAGCAGTCCAGGATATTGCGGAGTTCTTCTCCATGTCATTTCTATAAACTTTATCGTGGACAGTATCCAGAGACTGGCAGGAGTTTAGATGTCCAGCATCCATCGGCTCCTCTAGGCAGAGGGGACATATGGGGGAGTCAACAACTCCTATCCTATTCAGGTGAGCCTGGAGATAGTCGTGCCCAGTCAGAAGGCGGAAATTGGCTGTGGCTACTTTTCTTGGCAGGCAACTGGGCAGGGGCTGTCTAATCAGTATTTCCCATCGTTTACCGCTCGCCTTTTGCTTACGCGATGTATGTAAAGCTTCGTTGACTCTTTCTTTTATTTCCTAACAAGCACCTTCGAAGCTGATAGCTTCTGTAGGAGGGGGTAGAAGACTGCCTTTTTTGGCCAAATTGTCGGCCTTTTCGTTTCCAGTGGTGCCGCAGTGACTGGGGATCCACTGGAGAACAATAGTCCAGCCTCCCTTAATCCGATCATGAATTTGTTTGCGGGCCCGCAGAACACGCCCACTATCAGTTCCGGAATGGGAACATAGTGCTTGAATTGCTGCCTTAGAGTCTACGAAAAACACAACTTTGCCAGGAGGGCGGGCGTTTAAGATTACCTGTGCAGCCCAATCTACAGCCGCAATCTCGCAATCAAAATTGCTACAATGGCCTCCCAGCGATCCGCAGTGGTCCACTTCGAGGCTGTGCACACCATAGCCAACTCTCTTTAAGCCTGCATCCGTAACAGACGCCGAACCGTCCGTATATATATGTAGCCATTCATCTTGGGGGTAGCAGATATGGATAACTTCAGCGCTTAAGCGCTTCAGTACCTCAAGGCTAGTCGTACTTTTCAGGGCGTCTTCAAACAGGAAGAGGGAGCAATTGGCAATAAAAAAGGTGGTAATAGACTCAGAGTTTCGCGGGAATGGTTCACCCGCACCCACAGAGATGTTATACTTGCTTCCAAGCTCCCTAACAGCAGCCAACATGGTTTTTTGGGTTTTGAGGTGCTGGGTAGCTATGTTATTCTGTTTCAGAAAGAGACTGGAAGTCTTATTAACTTTTCACCAAGTCTCATCGCGGCCGTTTTGCGTCTAACTAAAGATGGTTCCAGCCCAGTTTGTAGCTCCATAACTAGAATTGAGGTAGATTTTGCGGCGCCTGTAATAATTCTAAGGGCATTGTTGTGAACTTTTGCAATATGTCTTAGACTGGCTTCACTTGCGGTTGACAACAACTCTTGACCATATTCCAATGCAGGCCTCACGTAGGTCTTATATGCATTGGTCAGCACTTCTTGGGTTGCGCCCCATTTGACTCCTGTCAACCTCTTGAGAAGTTTTAGGCGATTCTCTCCATCCTCAGCCAAATTCATTGCCATGATCTTTCCAAGAAAGTTTTTGGTCTAATTGTATGCCCAAGTATTTAACGCTACTCTCCTGTTTAATGTGGGCGCCATTATATTGAAGGGAAATTCTGTGACTCTTTGTAGATAGCGTAAAAAGCAGGCATACTGTTTTCTCGCATTCACAGTCATGCGATTTGTTGTTGCCCACTTTCCAAGTTCAAGAAGAGTCATTTGGAGCGTTTGTTCATTTGCTGGAATATTGCTGCTTGTAGCCCATATAACCAAATCGTCAGCGTAGAGGAGGCATTCAACACCAGGATCTTGTTAATAGCAGTTATTAGGTCATTCACCATTACATCGAAAAGAATACAACCGATAACTGCACCTTGGGGAAGACCCTGTCTCATCAGTCGAAATCCGGAGAGTCCCGTTTTATATCTGACTCGGGCGTATCGGTCGCTCATAAAAGATTTAAGCCATTCAGCATTTTGATTGAAGTTTGTAGGCGACATCTCTTTGCACACAGTGTCATACGCAGATTTAAAATCAACATATATGGCAGTCGTTGACTGTTTTCTATGAAACCCATTTTTTAGATGTTGTGCTAGCCTGGCAACTTGTTCTGTAGTGCTTCTTCTTTTGCGGAAACCCGCTTGTTGTTCGTGCAGGAGCTCTTTATTTTCAATGTATGCTTCTAGTCGGTTGAGCAGCATTCGCTCCATGACCTTACAGACAGCATTTGTCAGTGATATTGGTCTATAATTGGAGACGGCATTTCCTGTTTTTCCTTTCTTTAAAATCGGGACTATTTCAGCTTGCTTCCAAGATGCTGGGATTCTATTGTGCCAAACAGTATTAAATAGGAGGAGAATAGTCTGTTTTGCTCTCTCCCCAAGGTTAATGAAAAACTCAACTGGGAGGTCGTCAAGTCCAGAACTTCTACCGTTTTTGCTAGCTTGTAGGGCTACGTATAGCTCTTGGATGGAGAAGGATTTATCAAATGAGTTATGCTCTAACTCATTCAAACATCCCAGCGTTTTGGTTTTATTAAATTGCGATCGAGACTGAGAGACCTTAGAAAGCCTACATGTTTTTGCGTAGTGCTTTATGAAAGCTTTTGCGCAGCTCTTATAGGTTGCAAGATATTTATTTCTGTTGAGAAGAGGTTCATACTGTTCGATGTTGTCTCTTTTCTTCATTGAAGAGACAGAAGCTATGTGCTCGCCGGCTATCTCTACCGAAGTCAAGTCGACTGAGAAAATTAGATAAAGCGGCCCTCTTTGAATGAGTAATATGCTTTTTAAGTTTAGCCTGGCATTGCTTTAATTGAATTAGGCTCTCCAGCGATCTCAAAGATTCAGCTTCAGACGAGCTTTATCACGGTCGCCTTTTAATTTCTGAAGATCTTCACTCCAGAATTGAGAGTATCTCTTGACGCATCCTCTAGGTATTGTTCTAAGTGCGCACTTCATGATGCTTTCTCATACCTTATTCCATGAATCCTCTGGATGGTCATTTATTAGTTCTTTCACAACCATTTCGTTTGTCAATGTTGCATATTCCAGCCATTTCGCTCTATTTAAGTTCCACCTCGGTCTATAATCTTTGACATTTTGCTCACTGCGATTGTGTTGGAGTAAGCTGTTAACGAGGAGAGCTCTGAGCCCGCCACCACTTGGGGACTCTATCACTTTTAATGTTAAGGAGGGAGCAATATGGGAGTGACCAAAAATGAAATCGGGTCTTGTCTGATTACCTTGGTTGGTAAGGAAGGTTCCTCTGTTATCTGCATCTGAAATAATGTCAACAGGGTTAGCGTCAAGGAAATCTTCAAAAAGGCTGCCTACGGGGGTTGTTCTTGTATATCCCCATCTTATAGAGGGAGCATTGCAATCGCCAGCAATAATGGTATTTTTTTGAAGAAGCTCCTCTAAAATGTGCAATCTGGGTAAATTATTAGGGGGATTATAAAGGAAAATGAAGTTCCGACTTGAATTACCGAGCCAGACCTGGGCCTTTATACATTCCATCTTATCTTCCTGAGACATGCACTGTACCACATTGTAAGAAGATATAAGCGCTTTCCTTATTCCTACGATAATTCCCGAGGCTACCTGCCTTCCTCTGGGCAGCACATGGATATTATAAAGTGGATGCGAGAGCAGTTCTGGTTTATCTGTTGATGTACCTGCCTCAACTATAGAAAATATGTCCACTTGTTCTCTATGAAGAATGGTTTTTAATTTTGTATATTTAGTGCTACCTAGCCCTCCCGCATTCCAATGAAGGCACGAGAGTTTGTCAGGAGGTTGGCCCTGAAAAGGGCCGTTTGCCTAATTACATTTAATGCGTTTATGTTTGGACTGCATTGGCGGCATTGCTAATCGTTTAGTTTCCAAAATAGTTTATACTATGCGGAATCCAGGGGGCACCAACGTGGAGGCGATCAGCTTCACCCCCCGATTTTACAATATTACATTAAGTCTTACCTTCAATAGTATATACATACACATATATATATGTATATATAATACATACATAATATATATGTTTTAAGGATATACAACTTTCTAGTCATATATTGAAGTTTGAAAATTACAAAAACATGAAAATTTTATACATAATAAAGTGACAAAGAAAATCTTGGATGCAATTTAATGAACTATGAGCCTGCAGTCTTACTTAATTACCTAAATTATTTTCTATTTTTTTTGTTGGTTAGTGTACTGATTTTGATCATTCATAGTTCTAATTCTTGGTCTTTTTTTTGTCTAAAAAGTTGTGTTTAGAAATTCTCTTTCTCTCCCGCGCGCAGGATAACTTACGGAAGCTGAGCCCAACGAATCTGGTAGAAATTAATTCTAAGCAGTACAAAACCTATTCCAATCACAAGAAACAGAGGTAGGTGGGAGTCTCGTCCATTTAACGAACTATCTTGGTCAGTAAACTGATAACACTGAGGATGAAGCACATGAAATTGGAAGTGTTTTCGATCATTGAAAGATATTTAACATGCTGAACGCCGTGTAAAAAAAAAAAATCATTGGTTACTATTCGAGCCATGTGGGGGGGGG